>JAVSCE010022451.1:0-164367 GCA_032199065.1 Smutsia gigantea
CCTGGGTTTCACCACACAGTTCCTGCTGGTTTTCTTCCTGCCCCATGGGAGGCTCCTCTCCAAAGTGACCTTAATGCCGGTGCCCTGGACCTGATTCTGGGCCTCTGTCTCCACATCCTCAGGGCTGTGGGCACCGCCCATGGGGTGCAAGCCCACGTTTCTGACTCTGCCTATCCCTCCTCTTTGAGCTGACTCCCAGGAGCAGTTCCCACTTGGCATTTCTATTTGAGGTTTCTCAGGCGATGTTTCAACCATGGCCTGTCCAGTGAAAGTACTGCACCCTCACCTCCTTACCCAGTCTTGCCTGTAGCTCCACCTTCCTGGCTGCCAGCGGCGTGGTCCTCGACACCTCCCTACCTTTCATGTCTGATGACCAGCAAGTCAGCAAATCCCATTTCTAAAGTGTGCTTCTAAATTCTATTTCTCTCAGCTGCCACCACTACCCGTTTTGTTCTGAGCTGCCACCCCTCCTGACTGAACTCCGTGGTGGTCTTGTGGCTGGTCTGCCTGTTCCAGCTGGAGGCTCTGCCATCTCCATCTAGGCGAAGCACTGAGAATCCTCATTTGGACCGTTTGCCACGAGCCTCAGTGTGCCCGTGTGTGTGCTTGGAAGGCCACCATGGGCTGTAAGGCTTTAAGTGACTCTGGACTTTTCTGACCTCCCCAGATTCATCTTATGCCCTCCCCACTGGCCAGGCGCTTGGGTCCTTTTTCACTTCCCAATGGTCAGAGTTCTTTCGCCTCAGGGCCTGGAATCCGCCCCCACAGCCAGCCCCTCTCTCAGCCTTCGGGGCCGCCTGTGTGTCATCTCCTGAGACAGGCCTTGACCTGCCCACACCAGCCCTCCTCCTTTACTTTCTATCTAGTTATGTCCATACACTGCAATCATTTCATGTATTTGTTCACTTGCTTGTACTTTTGTTGCTCAGTTTATAAGGTAAGTGCCTTGAGGAGAGACGAGGCATTTTTACCACTGCACCCCAGTGCTTAGCAGAGGGCTTGGTGCTTGGTCCACATGCAGTGAGAACTTGCTGAATGAGTAAATGAATGAATGAGTGGATCGGCCTCAGCTACTAAGGTCAGTTAGGTTCTGGGGGGCTGGGAAAAAGGGTGGAGGAAGGGGAGCCCTGTCAGTAGGAGGAGACCCCCTGGGTAGGGTTGCCAGATTTAGCAAATAAAAATGCAGCACACCCAGTTAAATTCAAATTTCAGATAAACAACAAATCATTTTTCAGTACAAGTTTGCCTGAAATTAAAATTTTATTGGGCATCCTGTGTTTTATCTGACAACCAGGTGAGTGGGGACGGGGGAGTGGGGTCAGAGCCTGGTGGAGCTGAGGGACATATGCAGAGCCAGTGGGGTCTGCTGGACACCTGATCAGACAAGAGCAGAGCTCAGCTGCCCACTGGTCTGCAGCACCATAGGGTGAGGTGATGAGGAAACTCTGAGAGACCCTGACTAAGATGCAGGGGCACTGAGGGGGCTTGTCCTGGGTGGCTGTGGGGATCCGGGTCCTTGTGCTTCTAAGGCCACGGGCAGAAACTGTAAGACCTTCCTTTTCTGTGACCTTCTCACTGGTCTTCAGCTTTTGTTTGTATCAGCAAGCCTTACTGGGTACCCTAGGGCATGCAGGATGCTGGGCTAGGTACTGGGGGCACAAGGAGCGGTAGGACTTGTCGCTAGCACTGGACAGCATGATCTGGACCCTGAAGGAAAGCCAGCACCACCACCCACTCCCCAGACACAGGGCTGGGCCTTCCTTGCTTTATCTTATTCAATACTCTCACCACCCTGACAAGGTAAGTTCATAGACAGGTGATTCTGTGACGTGGTAAAGCCACACAGCAAGTGGACAGTAGAGCTGGACACAAACACCCAAACTTGGTTTTCTGATTTTTTGGAGAAGAACTCATCCCTCTTGGAGGGTCTCAGCAGTCCGAGCCGGGGCTGGTGGAGCAGGAGGCGGCAATCCAATGGAGGGTTCTCATAGACTATGCCTGCCTGCAACAAGGGCCTTCATAAATGTCCCAACAGCTTCTTCACACACAGACCAGGAGCTGCCTGCAGGATAGGGCCGGCCACCAGCACATGTCCCCTGGCATCCGGGGCTCACCTGCTGCCCCCAGAGACATTAGACAAATATTGTCTAGTGACCCAGTCCCCAACTGCTTCTGAGCCCCAGGGAACCAAAGCGGTGTGGGAAAAGGGGCTGCTGAAACGCCAGCCCACCCACCCCTTACTACACTGAGGGACTCCATCCCTTCTAACTCTGGGGCTACAGCTGGGTTCCCATTCCTTGCTTGGAGACCCTCCAGGAGGGATGAGTTATTCTCCTTGAGGGGATTCATGGGACTGACATGTGGGATTTCCCAGCACTGGGAACACCTCAAGTCCACACATTTTCCTAATCACATTTGGTCTAATTCCTAGGTCTGCCCCCTATGTATGGGAGCACACGCTCAGTCATACATACACTTGCACACACACATTCTCTTACCCATGCACGTACATTCACACACACACTAGCCCTGGGTGCCGTCCAGCTGTCCACCCTGTAATGGGAGGTGCTGGTGTGTGGGGAGGTCCACAGTCACCAAACATCTGTGGAGGATTCATCCTTGGGCCCTTTATTGGACAAATGGCATATGCACCATTTGGGTTGTAGAAGGCAGTCCTTGAATGGGATGGGCTTGGACTGAAACAGAAAATTTGTGGGTGAGGGCTGTGAGCTTAGAAGGGGTTTGGTTGAGGAAGGAGCTGCAGCATGGTGGGAGGCCTGAGCCCAGGTGGAAGACAATTCCCCATGGTTGGAATGTGGGGAAAGGAATAGCTGGAGGACTTTGGAGGACAAAGATTCTAGTCAACAAAACTGTGATAAAATCTATTGTGTGGCAAGAACTGCCCCTCAGTCACATGCACATCTACAGAGCAGGCCCACTGCATCTACTGACCTCTATTAGTGTTTCGGAGGAATCATGGAAAATGGACTGACTTAGATGTTTGATTCAATGCAGGTGAGAATGGAAATGTCCACAGGAGGCAAGAAAATTCCACAAAAGCAGGGACTTACAGCTAGAAATGATGCAGGGGGTAGGGGACAGGTATATGTGTGGAAGACATAAAGCCAACCCCATTCCCACCCCAAACACTGCTAGAGAGATATTGGGAGGTTCCTTGCATTTCCCGCCACCTGTGGGGTTAATGTTTGAGTTATTTTCTCATCTCAAAGAACAGAATGACTCAAGCTGAGTCACATATAAATGCTCATATTAAAGAAAGTGTGCTCACACTCACACGAGCACTTCGTTCCTTGTGATAAAGTGTGAATGAGGCAGTGATTTGGAAGCATGAGGCTAACTTTATAAAAGAAGACAGCCAAACCAGAATATTCAGATGCAAAAATCTACCACTGGCCTGAATTCTCTGGTTTGGCCATCTACACTTGGCAAATTAACTAGAAAATTGCCAAAGTCCTGTGCTTGTGCTGGGCAGACACAGGTTTTAGGGCAGCCTGCACCCTACGCACATAAATGTCTCTCCACACATCGTTATTAAGTGTATCTCTCCACATGTTATTACATCTAATATATATTTGCAACTAGCCTGAGGATTGTCCCAGATTATCCAGGACCAATCTTTCATACCAGGCTGGTTTTCTCCAGTAGCCTACCATGTGACTGAACCATGAGTACAAAACACTGAAAAAGTGGGACACCCTAAACAAAGAAAATGCCAGTGTTGCTTCTATTCTTGTTATTGTTTTCAATCTCTATCAGTGTGTGCTTGAAAAATGCCATGATGTTTACTATTGGCCTAAGGTGCACATAATGGGCAAAGAAAGCCTGCTTTTAAAACAACCCCAGATAAAAAACATGAAAAATGGAAATTAAAAAACATAAAGAAATAGAAAGAGGGCAGGTATAATAGAAGCCTTTTGAATCAGGAGAGATCTGGGTTTTCACCTCGTTTTGCTAGGGATTATCTTTTGCAAAGTTGTTAGTGCCATCATTTCACCATGACAGAGTAGGTACATGTGCTTTTGAGATGTTCCTTCTGACTCTAAAATACTGACATGCACCAGGAGTGTCTAAGTCGAGTAAATCATCAGACATTTGTGAGGAATGGTCCAATATGGTGGAAATAGTACTACTTAAATTTTAATACGAATCACCTGGGGATCTTGTTAAAATGCAGATTCTGACTCACTGTATCTGGGCTTGAAATTTCTTATTTCTAACAAGCTCCCAGCATGGGCCAATGCTGCGGACCACACGTCAAGAAACAAAGGCATAAGACATACAGGGTCTGGAGTGAGAAGTCCCAGTTCTGTCCACAGTTTCTTATCTTTGCTGAGCCTCAGTTTCCTCTTTTGCAACATAAACACAATCTTAAATACATACTTCCAGAGGATGTTTGGAGGCTACAGGAGATAACACATTTGAAAGTCCTATCTACGTTGTAAAGTACTGGAAAAATGTCTGTTATTATTGTTTTGGGGCTGCCCAACTTTACCTCCAAAGGCTCTCAGGTGCTGCTGATGGTCAGGTGGCCCGATGGAGTGATAGCTGCCTGCATCCTTGCCTTTATCCCACACACTCATGTGAGGCTGTTCCCTGGAAGCTGTTGCCGGGTGGACGGATGTCCTGGGTGTCTCCCTTCGCCCTCTGATTGTTGGTCTGCTTGTGCTCCTGGCCGTGACCCAGAGAGGCCCCACGGCTTCCAGCTGTGCTGGGGTACCCAGCTCCCAGCTTGTGGGCTTTCCCTTTAGCTCACCACCCGCTAAGGGCTGGTCCTGGGCAGAACTCTGCACTAGGCAGTTTTTTTTTTTGCAATTTTTAAAATAATTTATTTTGGTATCATTAATCTACAATTAAATGTGCAATATTATGGTTATTAAACTACCCCCTTCATCAGGTCCCCCACCAACCCCATTACAGTCACTGTCCATCAGCATAGTGAGATGCTATAGAATCACACTTGTCTTCTCTGAGTTGTACTGCCCTCCCCGTGCCCCCCCCCCAACATTATATCTGCTAATCGTAATGCCCCTTTTGCACTAGGCAGTTTTAACTCCCTGTTTTTCCTGCAGGCAGCCCGTGCTTCCTGCCCTCCTGCCCTTGGCTCACTCCACCAACTGCCCCATCAAACCTCACATCAGGAAAGCATCTGGCACTCAAACTTACAGAGTTAGCAATGGCTGATAAAGCCAAGGGGTGGCAGCTCTTCAGGGAACAAAGATGGTTAGAAATCACACAGAAATAGTTCAGGTTTCAGTGCCTGGGCAGAGTAGCGTTTTTGGAAGGGGTTAGGAGGCCTCTTACTAGCTCTGAAGTCCTGGACTTCAGTGTCCTGCATCTGTATGCCTTGCCATTTTCCATTTTCAGCCAGACAGTCCAGCCTTGCCATGCATGTTCCCGATGCTCTTGCCCGCTTGGGTGTTTGTGGAAGCTGAGACCAGCTCCTTCGATGTCGTAGACTAATGTGAAACCCCAGCAGATCCAGGTTACTGAGCCCCACAAAGGCCTCAGGACAGCTGTCATTATCAACCAGCTCCCCTCCTCCAGGATCTTGGCAGTGGGTGCCCACAAGTGGGACTCAGTCTCCTCCCAATGCCCTGGGCAGTGTATAAGCTCCCCTGCCTTCCTTCCCCCAACCCCAGCTATAACTCCACCCTTTTGTCTCATATTTAGACCAATCACATCCAAATAAGGGAGAAGGATAGTATGAATAATAAGGGAGGAGGCTAACCTTGATTTGCTCTGATTATTATTTTTTTCAAAACATAGTGTCCCTAAGCATCAGAGCTTTATTTAACATTAGGAACAAATAATGACATACCATACTCTGCTGAAAACCCTGTCCATGGACTCTGCCCCCATACTGGGGCCAGGCACTACCTGCTCAGAAGTGGATTTGACTTTATACAGCAGACCCACTGAATATCTATTATGTACCAGGCTGACAGCCTTTGAAGATAAAAGATTACTAAGACGCAGGCCCTGTGAGGCCAGCTGGAAAGGGGGAGGGAGGTCTGTTTCCCCTAAGGTCACGGCATACCCTTCGGCAGTTACTGTATCTGCACTGCCTTTAGTTGCACGAAGCCTGTTTTATTTTGTTTCTGCCCCTTTCCTTCTCCCTTCGTCCGTTCCTTTCTTTCTTTTCTTTTTTTCTTCCAAGACGAAAATTGCTATTTTCTTTTTCTTTGTAAATATGTCAGGTTTAATCATCTTCTCAGAAACCAGCTTCTGAGTTTATCTCCTGGTACATTAATTTTTGCTTTTATTTCTGTTTCTAATTTCTTTGAATGTCTGCTTGATTTTTTAAATTGAACATAATGTAGCTCATTAACATTCATTCTTATTTTATCATCAGTGTATCTTAAACTATATGTTTTTCAATACAGACTTCTTTACCGTATCCACACATTTTTGCATGTGTTGTTGTCATTATTATTTGTTTACAATTTCCGTAAGTATAATTTTTCTTTGATGTGTAAATTATTTGGGAGAGCGCTGGAAGTCTGCCAAATAAAAATATTTTCAATTGAATTTTAATTTTACTTCATGTGGTCACAGGACATCTAAAAATATTTTTTGGTCTTTTCTAATACTTTATGTTCTATTTTTGTAAAAATTTTATCATGTGTTCTTGAAAAGAATGTGTATTTTCCAGTTTTGGAGTGCAAGATTTTATATGTCCTTTAGATCAAGACTTAAGTTCTATTTTAATGGTTTATGATTGTGTTCCTATTCAAATTTTGACTTCTTAAGCTTTGAGTTTCTGAAAAAAATCAATGGAAATCTCCACTCTAACTATGGCTTTGTTCATTTCTCTTCATAATCCCGTCAATTTTGCTTCATGTGTTTCAAGTCCGTTTTCTAAGTACACGCACATTTAGTCATTGCTCTGTCTTCCTGGATAGTGTCTTCAAGTATTGATCCTTTATCACTGTAATGTTTGTATTTTTTTCTTGCTTTAAAGTTTATTTGATGGTAATGATTAATATCATTATTACTGATATAAATATTGCTGTGCCAACTTTATTTTTCTATCACTTCACTTTCAACATTTTAGTGTTATTATGAATTATTAACAAAATATAGACTTACTTTTAAATATCCAACCTGAGAGTTTGTCCTATAGCAGGTACGTTATTATCTATTAGTATTATACATGCATACTTTTTTAGTATCCCTGGGTTTTAAGCAGGAGGTATGCAGAGGAGCTGAGGATCACATTGCCATTCCCAGAAAATGAATAAATTCCTCTCACAACTGTCCTGAGTCCTGGCCCTGGAGCTTACCTTATCTGCTCTTATTTTACCTTTATTTCCCATTTTAGGCATGGGAATTTTCATCGCTACCTGCACCTATTAGCCCTGGATCTGTCCTGTGTATCTCTGCCCCCCACTGCTTGACTCACACAATCCACAGAAGGGTAGTTTACTTAGGGTGTCCACGTCCTTCAGTAAGTAGGAGGGACATACAAACCGTCTCAGCACAGTGAGCCCCACAGGCAGCTACAAGATCGAGCCAAGCCTTCTGCTCTCCTAGGCTCTGTCCACCTGGAACTTCCTCAGTCTTCCTCTCCCTGTGCCTCCCTCTGCTTGCTCCTATCCAATAGTTCCCTCCACAGCCTTCTCTTCTTGCATGCACAGGTGTGTATTTGCATGTGCGCACACACACACACACCCCACATGCAAGTGTGCCCACAGATTCCTTTGCTGGCCCCAGCAGAAACTGGCTAGGGAGAACTTTGCTCTGATGTTTGGGAGTAGGTGTGGGGAAGCTCTCATAGTTACTCAGTTGAGAGTCCCACGTTTCCTGCTCACAACACAGCTGGGCTTGGAGTGCCCAGGGTCTATCCGCATCCAACCGCAGGTTAGACCTCAAAAGGCTAAGCTGAGCTTGAGTGGGGAGGTGACATCATTTCTGAAAGTCCCACCCTAATAGCTTAGATATTGTAAACGGTGGAGGTTGTGTGTCTGTGGTATGGGGAAAGCCCCAAAAGGTAGGAGGCAAGGGTGAATGCTGCACACCAGGTGTCTGCAGGGGATGCCATGTGCGCAAGTCCAGGGAGGCCGAGAGACCTTGTGAGCAAAGAGCACCTAACCTTTTCATGTGCCGCACTATTTTCTAGCCCAGCAAAAGGGGGCTCTCTTAGAGATTAGGTGCTAGCTAAGGTTAGGGACCCAGGGAGACGGGGATGCCAGACCCTGGGGGTGGGAGTGATGAAGGGGACTCTGTATCAGGGCCATGGCCACCACACAGCCTTCACCGAACTGGTAAGATCTGAAGACCAGCTCATCAGAGACCCCACTGGGGCTGCCTGAGAGCTCTCCTTCTGGGGAAACAATGGAAGGGGTCAGGTTTTCTGCATAGCAAGAGGGTTCTCAGAAGCTACAACCTGTGCTTAGGAACCAAACAACCCCTTTAAAAATATACATTCACACAAATCAGTGATCCAAAATGATACATTGAAACAATTTCTAAATGATGTCTTATGACCAATCACCCAAGCTTTCAGTACTCAAGAATGAGATGAAAGGCGGAACCTGTGTGAGCGGGCATATCTATACAACACCTCTGCTGATTAAGCTCAAAGATCAAAGCTCCCACATGTGCAGATCCTGGTGCGCTCTTTGGCCTCTCACCTACAGCAGGCACGGGGGCATATTTTCATTTGGTAACTTCCTCCAATTTGGTTCACCCTCAAGCGCGTCCAGATATAACCAAGCCATGTAGCATCAGGATGGACAGGACTAGATAAAGACAGCATTCTTGGCCCTGAGAGCAGGGCTGCAAGAACACCGAGCTGGGGCAGCAGTCCCCAGGGTAGGTTAGTGTGTGTCTCAGTGGCTCAACACAAGCCCACATTTTTCTGTGGACTCCGTGCAGATATCACCACTGTGTGGCACTTGGCCGAGACAGACCCAGTGTTTGTAGCATCTTGGAGATGGGGGAGCCCTCTCTGCCAACCCTTCACTTGCCTTGGGCCCTGTCTCCTCTGGTGGGATGGGGAGGGGAGCCACAGGGAGCAGAGGGTACACCAAGTTCCCAGAGCACCCGGGCGGCCCCCCTCAGAGCTCTGGAAGAAAGCATCTCAGCCGTGGTGTGTGGGTGCGTTCCTTCCTCCTGGCATGGCAGTTAGAGTAATTGGCTCCATTACTGATTACCACCATGGCAGGTGAGGTGTGTAATTGAGCTAGGGCGTGTGTGTGAGGGGGGACAAACCTAACAAAGCACATTTAGGAAACTGCAAGCTAGTTTGCTCAAGGGAAGCACCCCTGTCTGGGGCCTCCAGGAGGCAGAACCTGCCGCAGGGGAGCCTTGGGGTCTGAGTTGCAGGTTAGGGTGGAGATGGAGGTGCTGAGGGTGCCCAAAAACCCTAACATTGGGTCACTTGCTGGCATTGGGTTTCTCTTGCTTATAGTGAAGCTAATAATGTCCAACTCACGTCTGACCCTTAGTTTGTCTTTGGACATCAAACCAGGGAGAATCTGATGATGGCTGCCATCCCTGCCCAGCCCCCAGCCCCCAGCCCCATCTTACCAGCCTGCATCATGGATATAGAGTCTGGTGAGGGCTTCCTGCCAAGCTCATGGGCTCCAGAGTCCCTGGGGAGCCACAGAGGGCCTGGTAGGCTGGTGCTGTGACGCCTCTGTGTGTGCGTGTCTCGCCTGTGGTCGCAGGCAGGCTGCAGACGCCACAGGGCAGCATAGCCTTGGGCTCATCTTCCACCCTCCCCACTGGCCACAGTGACCCAGGTCTCCCATCCCCATCTTGGCCTCGTTTCCCTGTGTCTGGGGACTCAGGGAACTGGGCCTGATTGTGCAAGTTTGGGGCTAGACCTCTGCTGTGGGGGCTTTCTCTGGGCTCAAGAGGGAATTGAGGCCACGGGGTAGGGTAAACAGGCTGTGTCCCTGGGAAGAATTGCCCTGACCAGCTGCTTGAGGTTGAAGGAGAGGGCTGGTGTCCAGACCCAGAGCTGTACCACATTGTTTTTTCATGTGACACCTTCCTAAGAGTGTATATCAATAATACCTTAATAAAAAATATATATATTTGTTGAGTTATATAAAGGAGGGGGAGTAGGCTGAATAATGGACACCCTAAGATTTCATATCCTAATCTCTGGAACCTGTAAATGTTACTTTACAAGAAAAAGGTCTTTGCAATATGATTTAAGTGAAGGGTGTCAACATGTGGACATTATTCTGGATTATCCAGGGGGACTCCAAATATATCACAAGTGCCCTTAAAAGAGCTGAGGAGCTTTGACAGATCAACACACAGAAAGTGAAGGTTATGTGAAGAAGGAAGCGGAGACTGGAATGATGCAGCCTCAAGCCAAGGAATGCCAAAGAGTATCAGTGGCTGAAGCTGGAGGAGGAAAGGAGTAGAGACTCTTTCAGAGATACCTTGATTTCAGATTTCTGCCCTCCAGACCCAGAGCTGTAAGCCAGGCTGCACAGGGAGGGAGAGAACACTGCCCTGAGCCAAAGTATGAGATCTCTCTTGTGCCTGATGCCTTCCCTGGCCCCTCATCTGGGTTTCAGTCTGCCTTGCGTCCACCCACAATAGCTCACGTGGTGCTTGCAGCCCACAGGGTCAGAGAACCTTGCCTTGGTAAGCCTGGGGGAGGGGCCAGCGGTGGGGGCAGGCCAGAGGCGAGGTGAGCCAAATGTTGGGAGCAGGGGGTCGTCCAAAGTGGGCAAGGAAGCCTGGTGGCACGTGGAGTGGGATTTGGGTTTCTCAAAGTCTCCATCTGTTCTAATGTAGTGACTGGCTCTTCACCAGAATTAATTTTTAAGTTTCTAGTTGGTCAGAAACTTTTCTAGGATCATTCTAAGCCCAAGGCAGATATTTTGGGAAAAGAATGTCCTTATTTAAAGCTAAAAAAATTAGTGTGATTCTTGCTGTTCTAGTAAATTTATCAATACCCTATAATTTTCTTGACCCAGAAGATAACAAGCTGTGCTCTTAAAGAACTTAACCACATCCTTCCCCCGTGCAATCTCTTTTTTGCCCCTCTCCCTCCAAAACACAGCCCTGAAGAAATAGTCGGTCCAGCCCACAGCTCTAAGCATGGTTTCCCACCTCTCTGAGTATGTAGACACTAAATAGTTCAGGCTGCGGTCTCTGGGAAGCCCCTAACGTCCTTGGGCTAGGAGCTCCCACAGTGACATCTGATGCCCCTATGTTCACTCCCCCAAACCTTCTGTTATGAGAGGTGACTGCCCTCATGGGGGGTTCATGCATGGGACGGCCAAGAGGTGAGCTTAGTTGTTACAAGATCTCTCCTCCTCTGGGCCCTACCAACAAGAGGACAGCTGCAGGGAGGGGCCCGGGTTCATGTAGTCGTGACTGAGTGCACACACGGCCCAGGTCACAGTGACGTCAACATTAGGGCAAGGCCATGAGCATCCTAGTTCCCTTAGCACAGGCTGCTCTCTGCTCCTCACTCCTACCTCTCCCCGATCCATCTCCATCCTTCTCTGCTCCATGCTGCGCCCCAGGAGGCTGATCTTTCAAAAGGGCCTGCTGGTGGCTGGTGGCGTCTTGGGCAGAAGGACGTTGTCAAGGCCATGGCCACACAGCTGTGTCTTCCCATCACATTGTCAGGCAGGGCCCCTGGGCATCCTCCTACCTGAAGGGGCTGAGAGTAAAGAGCAGGTAGTTATGAAACAGGAGAAAGGGAAGATAGAAGCATAAAAACTGTGTGGACATTCCCGACATTAGTCAAGTAAGAAAAATGCAGGCTTCCCTTGCTGTCTGAAATCAGAGTGTTCCTATGGAACAGAAGCTGAAATGGCATAAAACGAAGAAACAGTCAACATTAATTCATATGGTAAAAATTCTGAGCATTCCCAGACCCCAAAAATACCCCTTCTTAGGCTTTTCTGATGCTTTATGACACATTTTGCTAATGGATGCACAGTAAGTTGAGATGAAGCACAGATGCTCACAGACAGCACAGAGCTCCGGCAGCTTGGTGCTGGGGGCCAGGGGAGGAGCTCCGTAGTTCCGCTCTCTCCTCTTGGGGTGCCGGTTGCCTCTTCAACAGCTTGCTGCAAAACAAACTTGGAGCGCTATTGTTGCTTTTTGCCTTTTCTATTTTTTATTTTTTTATTACTTTTTTTTATTAAGGTATTATTGATATACACTCTTATGAAGGTTTCACATGAAAAACAATGTGGTTACTACATTTACCCATAGTATCAAGTCCCCACCCATACTCCAATGCAGTCACTGTCCATCAGTGTACTAAGATGCCACAGATTCACTACTTTCCTTCTCTGTGCTACACTGTTTTCCCCTTGATACCCCACAGCATGTGTACTAAACAAAATACCCCTCAATCCCCTTCTCCCACCCTCCCCACATGCCCTCCCACACCCCTCCCCTTTGTAACCACTAGTTCCTTCTTGGAGTCTCCGAGTCGGCTGCTATTTTGTTTCTTCAGTTTTGCTTCGTTGTTATACTCCACAAATGAGGGAAATCATTTGGTACTTGTCTTTCTCCGCCTGGCTTATTTCACTGAGCATAATATCCTCCAGCTCCATCCATGTTGTTGCAAATGGTAGGATTTGTTTCCTTCTTATGCCTGAATAGTATTCCATTGTGTATATGTACCACCTCTTCTTTATCCATTCATCTACTGATGGACACTTAGGTTGCTTCCATATCTTGGCTATTGTAAAAAGTGCTGCAGTAAACACAGGGGCCCATTTGTCTTTTTGAATCTGAGAAGTTGTATTCTTTGGGTAAATTCCAAGGAGTGGGATTCCCGGGTCAAATGGTATTTGTATTTTGAGTTTTTTGAGGAACCTCCATACTGCTTTCCACAATGGTTGAACTAGCTTACATTCCCACCAGCAGTGTAGGAGCGGTACCCTTTCTCCTCATCCTCACCAGAATTTGTTGTTTATAGTCTTTTCAATGCTGGCCATTCTTATGGGTGTGAGGTGATATCTCATTGTAGTTTTAGTTTGCATTTCCCTGATGATTAGTGATGTGGAGCATCTTTTCATGTGGCTGTTGGCCCTCTGAATTTCTTCTTTGGAGAACTGTCTCTTCATATCCTCTGCCCATTTTTTAATCGGGTTATTTGCTTTTTGGGTGTTCAGGCGTGTAAGTTCTTTATAAATATTGGATGTTAACCCCTTGTTGTATATGTCATTTACAAATATATTCTCCCATACTGTAGGATGCCTTTTTGTTCTGTTGATGGTGTCCTTTGCCATACAGAAACTTTTTAGTTTGATATAGTCCCATGAGTTCATTTTTGCTTTTGTTTCCCTTGCTTGATGCATTCAGGAAGAAGTTGCTCATGCTTATATTCAAGAGATTTTTGCCTATGTTGTCTTCTAAGAGTTTTATGGTTTCATGACTTACATTCAGGTGCTTGATCCATTTCGAGTTTACTTTTGTGTATGGGGTTAAACAATAATCCAGTTTCATTCTCTTGCATGTAGCTGTCCAGTTTTGCCAACACCAGCTGTTGAAGATGCTGTCATTTCCCCATTGTATGTCCATGGCTCCTTATCATATATTAATTGACCATACATGCTTGGGTTTATATCTGGGCTCTCTAGTCTGTTCTATTCATCTATGGGTCTGTTCTTGTGTTATTACCAAACTGTCTTGATTACTATGGCTTTGTAGTAGAGCTTGAAGTCAGGGAGCATAATTCCCCCCGCTTTATTTTTCCTTCTCAGGATTGCTTTGGCTATTTGGGGTCTTTTGTGGTTCCATATGAATTTTAGAACTATTTGCTGTAGTTCACTGAAGAATGTTGTTGGTATTTTGATAGGGACTGCATTGAATCTTTAGATTGTTTTAGGCACGATGGCCATTTTGACAATATTAATTCTTCCTATCCTAATGGAAAACTGGATGTGTTTCCATTTATTGGTATCTTTTTTTATTTCTTTCATGAGTGTCTTGTAGTTTTCGGAGTATAGGTCTTTCATTTCCTTGGTTAGGTTTATTCCTAGGTATTTTATTCTTTTTGAGGCAATTTTGAATGGAATTGTTTTCCTGATTTCTCTTGCTGCTAGTTCATCATTAGTGTATAGGAATGCAACAGATTGCTGTGTATTAATTTTGTATCCCTCAACTTTACTGAATTCAGATATTAGATCTAGTAGTTTTGGAGTGGATTCTTTAGTTTTTTATGTACAATATCATGTCATCTGCAAACAGGGACAGTTTAACTTCTTCCTTGCCAATCTGGATGTCTTCTATTTCTTTGTGTTGTCTGAATGCTGTGACTAGGACCTCCAGTACTATGTTGAATAGAAGTGGGAAGAGTGGGCATCCTTGTCTTGCTCCCAATCGTAAAGGAAAAGCTTTTAGCTTCTCACTATTAAGTATTATGTTGGCTATGGGTTTGTCATATATGGCCTTTAGTATGTTGAGGTACTTGCCCTCTATACCCATTTTGTTGAGAGTTTTTATCATGAATGGATGTTGAATTTTGTCAAATGCGTTTTCAGCATCTATGGAGATGATCATGTAGTTTTTGTCCTTCTTTTTGTTGATGTGGTGGATGATGTTGATGGATTTTTGAATGTTGTACCATCCTTGCATCCCTAGAATAAATCCTACTTGATCATGACGGATGATCTTTTTGATGTATTTTTGAACTCGGTTTGCTAATATTTTGTTGAGTATTTTTGCATCTATGTTCATCAGGGATATTGGTCTGTAATTTTCTTTTTTTGTGGTGTCTTTGCCTGGTTTTGGTATTAGAGTGACGCCGGCCTCATACAGTGAGTTTGGAAGTATTCCCTCTTCTTCTACTCTTTGGAAAACTTTAAGGAAGATGGGTATTAGGTCTTCACTAAATGAAAATGTTCCATGTGCACTTGAGAAGAATGTGTATTCTGCTGCTTTTGGGTGTAGAGTTCTGTAGATGTCTGTTAGGTCCATCTGTTCTATTGTGTTGTTCAGTGCCTCTGTCTCCTTACTTATTTTCTGTCTGGTTGATCTATCCTTCAGAGCCAGTGGAGTGTTGAAGTCTCCTAGAATGAATGCATTGCCTTCTACTTCTCCTTTTAATTCGTTAGTATTTTTTCACATATGTAGGTGCTCCTGTGTTAGGCGCATAGATATTTCTAATGGTTATATCTTCTTGTTGGATTGACCCTTTTATCATTATGTAATGTCCTTTGTCTCTTGTGACTTTCTTTGTTTTGAAGTCTATTTTGTCTGATACAAGTACTGCAACTCCTGCTATTTTCTCCCTATTAGTTGCATGAAATATCTTTTTCCATCCCTTCCTTTTAGCCTGTGTATGTCTTTGGGTTTAAAGTGAGTCCCTTGTAGGCAGCATATAGATGGGTCTTGTTTTTTTATCCATTCTGTGACTCTATGTGTTTTGATTGGTACATTTAGTCCATTTACATTTAGGGTAATTATTGATAGGTATGTATTTATTGGTATTGCAGGCTTTAGATTCGTAGTTACCAAAGGTTCAAAGTTAACTTCCTTACTATCTAAGAATCTAACTTAACTCACTTAATATGCTATTACATACACAATCTAAACATTCTTTTTTTTCTTCCTCCTTTTTCTTCTTCCTCTATTCTTTATATATTAAGTATCATATTCTGTACTCTTTGTCTATCCCTTGATTCACTTTGGGGATAGTTAATTTAATTTTGCATTTGCTTAGTAATTAGCTGTTCTACCTCCTTTATTGTGGTTTTATTACCTCTGGTGACATCTATTAAACCTTAGGAACACTTCCATCTATAGCAGTCCCTCCAAAATACACTGTAGAGATGGTTTGTGGGAGGTAAATTCTCTCAGCTTTTGCTTATCTGGAAATTGTTTAATCCCTCCTTCAAATTTAAATGATAATCTTGCCGGATAAAGTATTCTTGGTTTGAGGCCCTTCTGCTTCATCGCATTAAATACATCATGCCATTCCCTTCTGGCCTGTAAGGTTTCTGTTGAGAAGTCTGATGATAGTCTGATGGGCTTTCCTTTGTATGTGATCTTATTTCTCTCTCTGGCTGCTTTTAATAGTCTGTCCTTATCCTTGATCTTTGCCAGTTTAATTACTATATGTCTTGGTGTTGTCTTCCTTGGATCCCTTGTGTTGGGAGATCTGTGTGTCTCCATGCCCTGAGAGACTATCTCCTTCCCCAGATAGGGGAAGTTTTCAGCAATTACCTCCTCAGAGACATTTTCTGTCCCTTTTGCTCTCTCTTCTTCTTCTGGTACCCCTATAATGTGAATATAGCTCCTTTTGGATTGGTCACACAGTTCTCTCAATATTCTTTCATTCTTAGATATCCTTTTTTCTCTCTGTGCCTCAGCTTCTTTGTATTCCTCTTCTCTAGTTTCTATTTCATTTATCATCTCCTCCACTGTATCCAGTCTGCTTTTAATACCGTCCATTGTGTTCTTCAATGATTGGATCTCTGACCAGAATTCATTCCTGAGTTCTTGAATATTTTTCCATACCTCCATGAGCATGTTAATGATTTTTATTTTGAACTCCCTTTCAGGAATAGTCATGAGGTCAATGTCATTTAAATCTTTCTCAGGGGTTGTATTAATAATTTTACCCTGAACCAGGTTCCTTTGGCTATTCATATTTGTATATGGTTCCCTCAAGCACCCAGAAGGTGTAGTCCCTGGAGCTGCTCAGCCCCTGAAGCAATGTCGGGGGTCGCAGGGGAGTGGTATTGGTGCCTGGGTAGAGGAAAGAGCTGTTTCCTGCTTCCCAGCTGCTATGCCTGTCTTCACTGCCTGAACCAGTGGGCCGAGCACACAGGTATAAGCCTCTATGCTTTGCGTTTGTAGTTGCTGTAAACAGATCTTCCCTCTGGCAGGGCTAATGACAGGGTAAGTTTTGCCGGTTTGTGAGCCAGGTGTGGCTGACCGGGAGAAAAGTGCAGTAGGCTGCATATCCCAGAGGGGGTCCTTGGAGCTATGTAGCCAGCCAGGGAGCTGGAGCACCTGAAGATCGTCTAAGGAGGAAGATTTCTTTTTCCTCCTTAAATATGAGAGTCTATATGGCAAAGCTCCCAACCTGCTGGGCAGAATGCACCCTGACAATTTTGTCTACCTGTCCTTTCTCCTGAGCAGTAAGTTCCGTGCAGTCCTTGCCCCTTTAGCAACCCTCTTGCTGAGGCTTCCTTGTTAGGAAGTGTCAGACTGCCCACCTTTCTTTTGTCCCAGAACAGCCAGGTATGGATCCCTGCTTTCCACAAGTGGCTGGATTCTCAGTCTCTCCAGGAATTCTGCCTGTCTTAGCTTTCCAACCCTGTAATCACGTGAGTATAAATGCAAGCACCATGAAATATAGGTTTGTGCTCCCAGAGCAGATCTCCAGAGTTAGGTATTCAGCAGTCCCAGGCCTCCACTCCCTCCCTGTTCTGTTTCTCTTCCTCCTGCCAGTGAAGGGCTTGGGTCCCGCCGGGCCACAGCTTTGGTACATTACTCTGTTCTGTGAGGTCTGCTCTTTTCTCCAGGTGTATGCAGTCTGGCACAGTACTCTTTCCTGTTGCTCTTTCAGGATTAGTTGTATTAATTATATTTTCATATTATATGTGGTTTTAGGAGGAAGCCTGTGTCTCACCTCTCATACCGCCATCTTTAATCCCTCCTTTTTGCCTTTTTTCATAAAAGTGAAAATCCTCCTTGGATTTCTTTTAGTTAGTGAATAGAGATACTAATGTAAGGTAAACTTTTGAAAATCAGGAGAGCCCTCTACCTCTGTGCTGGGCAGGAAATTATGCAGCTGCTGGGAGAAAAGGGAAGGCAGATTATGATGCTCAAGAATAAAGCCTAAACTCCTTGGCAAGCATTAAATTCAGTGACTTTCCAGTCTGGCTTAGGCTCAGCTTTGCGGGCTTCCCATGCTACTCACCGTGCACTCACGTACCCCAGGCTTCCAAGCTCCTTGCTCTTCCCCAGGTGTCTGAGCTCTCTAACATCCTGTGTTCATGCTTTTCCCTCTGAATAGAACAGCCTTCTTTTGCAGATGTCTGTGCCGTGTAATAAGCATCACAGACAGAATGGCTTAAAACAACACCCAGTTATGATCTCACTGTTATGTAGATCAGAAGTCCAGGTGGCTTCCCCGGGTTTTCTGTTTAAAGTCTTACGATGTCAAAATCAAGTTGCTGGCCAGGGTGGACTCTTATCTGGAGGTTCCTGGGGGAAATCTCCTTCCTGGCTAATCCAGCCTTTTGGCAGAAATCATTTTCCGGTGGCTGCAGGACTGATGTCCCTGTCAGCAGGGGGTCTCTCTCAGCTCCTCAGGCCACTCACATTCCTTCTCCTGTGGGTCCTCCATCTTTGAAGCACAGTGGCCTATCACCCCTTCTCAAGCTTCAGACCGCTCTTATTCTTCTACCACCAGCTATATAAAAGCCTCTGCTTTGAAAGAACTCATGTGATTAGATTAGGCCCACATGGATAATTTCCCTTCTGCCATACATTCATGGGAGTAACACCAGGAGGTGAGAGTCATGGGGACATCTTTAAATTCTGCTCAACACACCTTCTCGCCTGAGTCTAGATGTCATCGCCTCTGTAGAGCCTTCCTGGTCTCTTCACTCACAGCAAACTGCTCTCCTGACTCATTGCAGTGACCCTCCATTCAACTTCTTATCACATTGTAGTAATGAGCAGTTTGAGAATAGGACCCACATCTTGCTCATCTTTGTATATTCTGTTGGACCAATGTCTACCACTTAGGAGGTGCTCAATAAATATCTGTTGAAAGACAGGAAGGAAGGAAAGAAGGACTAGGTAGAGACTGTAAGGACATAATGACAAATGCCTGAAAGGTCACCTGGCTTGAAGGATCACATTTCTATAAAGAAGTCAAAAATTTTAGGACAACTATATTTTTTTTGTAAGTTTCCTCTTCTTCCTCCTCCTTCTCCTTTTCTTCTTTCTCTTCCTTCTTCTTCAAACTCAATTTGGAAAAGTTTCAGACTCAATACTTGTTTATTACCCCCAGAGGGCAAGAATTAATATCTTATACTTTTGTTTCCTAACAAAGTGCATGATCTATTCATCAAAAGAACCAATTCAAGAAGTTCGCCCTAAATTGTGTAAGCCCAGGGGTTATTCTCACTCTCACAGGACAAGAACCAAGAGGACAGTCCCCAGAGGACAAGTCTGAGAGGTGAGGGCATTTTTCCGGTTCAGACAGATAGGAGACAGGCAAGAGGGAGGAAACCCATACGTTTCAATAACAGATTGCCAGATTTCTTTCTTGTATTCCAGACCAAGTGAGTGGTGGAGGCAGGGATTCCAGTAATACAGCCCTTCTCTTTTGTTAGTAATGAGGCGTGGCTTGCAGCCCACCTCAGGTAGGGCAGGCAGCTCCAAATGCCCAGCTCAGCCAGGCCCTGACCCCTCCTGTGCACTTTCCCGGTGGTCCTTACTGGTTCTGCTCACATGTTTACAGCTTCCTCTTCTTCCCACCCCAGACCCAGGTGCCAGGGTGGAAAGAGGCAACCCCATCAAGGAAATGCATCCTTTTCATGCATTGGCATTAAAAAAATAATAAATATAATACATGTCTATGGTAAAAAACCCAAGTGGAACAGAAAGACAGAGAATAGAAATCTCCCCCCACACATCCCTCATTCCCCACCAAGTTCTTCTCTCCAAAGGTTGTCCCTGTTGGCACTTTCTTATAACTCCTTCTAGAAAAGGAATTTATGATGCCTGCATTTTAAGCTCAATCATACTTCTACAGCTAGTACATGGTTTAATTGGGGTCTGATTTCCTTAAAGATAATTTTCTCTCCTCTGAACTACTAAGCCAATTTTGAGCATTTAGCAAAACCGTTTTTCTAGCAAATTAAAGTACTGAACCTGTTTACAGTTCATCCAAGATGAAGATGAGCTGTTATTTTAATTCTCCCAGAGAGCAGCTTCCTCTCTTCCTCCCCAACACATTTCCCAGCTCACTGACCCAGATGAAAGCAGTCAAGAAATTCAGAAAGACACTTTCAAGGACATTCCAATATTTTCTACCTAGAAGGTGGAAAGTGACAAAACCACCTCCTTGACATTTTCTCAGTGGGCTCTGACTTTAGCCCTTGAGAAGCAGCAGGAAGGCAATTACTAAGACGTTCAAATGAGGAACAACCTTAATGTTGGAGAGGCAGGAATCTTTGCTCGTTACAAAATAATATCCTTGCTAGTTACATTTTAATGTACCTGTTAGAGTGTAATTTGGAGCATTTATTGAAGTTGGCATGCTGTGTGTGTGTAACCCTGTGTTTATTGCAGCCTTATGGTTTATAAATAAAGCTTCAGCAGAAGCAAGTGAGTCCAACACTGCACTGAGCCAGACCTTAACTCGAAGCCTAACCTAAGAGAAAGCTGATGGTCTAGATGCTAGGGTCAACCTAGGGCAAAGGTCTCCATTTACTACCTCTGGGATCTTTTCATCCTCAGTCCCATTTTCTATACACCTTCATTCTATTTATAGCTCCATGAATCATCTTATGTTCCAATTCTCTAAACTAGCTCTCGGACAGAATCTAAAATTCATTTAGGTATAAAGTCATTTATAGAACCTAAGGAAAGGAGAAGAGGGATAAAGAGGTAGATATACACCACCAAGTATAAAATAAATAGGTAAGGCATGGGGTGAACAGTACCCCGTAGGGCATATAGTCAGTAATGTTGTAAGAACTTTGCATGGTGACAGATGGTAAGTACACTTGTTGAATCACTATGTTGTATACCTGAAACTAACATAATATTATGGCAACTATACTTCAGTTAAAACAAAAACTTAAAGCAAGCAGTGTCTCCAAAAGTATGAACAATGAGAAAGCTTTCTACTAGAAGCTGCAGGGAACACTTAGGTTTGGGAAACCTGGCCTACTGTGTCTCCTACTTGAAGAGTTCCGATAGATTCATTCATGAAAGGCTCTGAGAAGTCCAGTGTCTAAGAAATCTACTTACACCATTCCATTGATTTCTACAGTGCACCAGGTGTTGTTCTAGCCCCAGCGCTACAGGAGTAATAGGACAGATATAGCTTTTCACATTAATTGGGGGAGCGGTTAATGTACAAGTGAAACTGTTAAAGACTGTTGTGAAAAGCGATGAGATGGTGGTTGTGGGGGTGCACAGTCAAGGAAGACCCTCTCTGAGGACATGACACATAAACCAGGGCCTGAAGGGCCAGAAGAAGCCAGTTCTGTGGAGACGTGGGGAGAGCACCTTGGCAGAGGGCCTAGCAGATGCAGAAGCGCTCAGGCTGGAGGCAGCTGTGGCATGTTTGGGGTCTGACCAATGGGAGGCAGGTGCACCTGGATGAGAAACAAGGCACACTACCAGGTGAGCTCTGGGAGGTGGGAGGTGGCCAGCTCATTCACAATCTTGTCATCTACAGCAAGGTGCTGACTTTAACCAGTATTTCCCAACCTTCTTTGATCATAAAGCTTTTTAAAAGAAATGTTCTGTTGTAGAAACATCTACTAACTAGATTCTGTGGATCATAGTTTGCAAAACCTGGCCTAAAGCATTATCTCTCTCAGAATGCTTGCATCCTTTTGGAGGAGTGATGTCCTAACAGGGATTCATCCTAATGGAATAAAGCTCTAAAGTAGAGCCGCAGACTCCAGTTAGCAAATGTGAGAGCATTTTCTTTTCTTTCTTCTTTTGGTTTGTGCTTTAATGATAAAACATACCCTGGTTGTCAAAGGTTATTTTAAAAGTTTATAAAAGGTTATTTATGTAAATTATTGTTTTTGTAAGTTTTAGCTATTTTAATGCCAATGCTTCTTGAATGTAGGCTTTTTAATTACAAGCTAAAAAGTTTTTAAATCAGTATGACTGAGTGACAAATAGAGAGGAAGGAAGAACAAATAAGTTACATTCTTCTTTGCAGAAAAGAGGAGAGCAAGAGGGATGGGGAGTTTTGAGCTATTATCATAGAGTTAAAGATAAAGGCTGGTTATTCCTTATTCTCTCTGACGAATGAATAAGTGGATGAGCCTGTAAAAGGAAAATTCAGAAATCAGAAAGAACCTCAAGACAAGCAGAAGAATGTGGCACTGCAAGGAACTACTGGGAAGGACTGAGAACTACTGTAGAATGTTCCAGCCACTTGAGAACCACAGGCCCCACCTCTGCCTGGGGATATGTCAGCTCAGCTTCCTGGAATCTAACTGATGCCAGGGCAGTGGAGGCGACAACAGGTACATAAGAAGTTTGGGGAAAAGACTGTTTCAGAGACTAGGAAAGTTAACAAGAAATACTTTTACCATGAGGAAGAACTTAGCTTCCAAAGCAAATAATAATATTCAGGTAAAAAGAAAGGAGTAATATCTGACATTTGTCAAGTGCTTACTACATTTCAAACGACCTACTAAGTGCTTTGTGCACATTATTTAATTTAATGTTTGTGACACTTCTGTGAAGTAGGTAAAAAAAATTATCCCTATTATATAAATTAAGAAGCTGGGGATTCAAGTGATTGACTGTCTCCTGCAGTGCTGAATGGCAGGCCTGAGAGTCGTTAGATCCGTGTGAATTCCAAACCACAATATTTAATCACTAGTCAGCACTGCCAAAATGGGCAGGCAAGGTGGGAAAGGAATCTTTTTATCCTAGGTTGGGATACAGACTTCTAAATTAAATTTTATTCATTTTTTATTGAAACTGAGTTGACATAATATTGTAATAGTTTCTGGTATACAGCATAGTTATTTGACGATTATATACACTATGAAATGCTCACATGGTAAGTATAGTTACCATCTGTCACTGTACCAAGTTATTACAATATTATTGACTATATTCCCTATGCTGTACTTTTCATACCTGTGACTTACTTATTTTATAATTGGAAGTTTGTACCTCTTAATCCCTTTCAGATTCAGAAAGTAGGGCTGGAGGCCCAGGAACATGGAGGGAGGTCTGGGCACTAACCATTCCAGTCTGATGAGAACAGCAGAGTGGATTGGCTGGGGCCTCAGGAGGAACAGTGTGCCCGGAATGGCAGGGAAGGTCCGAGGCTCTGAGGACCAGGACGATGCTGGCAGTCACATGGAATGGCCAGGTGTGAAATGGGAAAACTTTAAAGCACAAATTTAAGATGAGAAATTGGATGGACTGGGTAATGGAGTCGGCCTTAGTGGGGAGAAGTGGTAGAGGGAGTCTACCTTCTGAATGCTCCCAGCTCACTCTCACCATCCGCAGTATGTCTACATAGCTTTCTCATCAGCATGTCTTTCATTGAGCTAGTTATTTATTAATGGGCACACATATAACATACCTAGATTAAGCAAGAAAACACTATCAGTACATCAGAAGCCCCCTGTATGCTCCTCACCTGCTGGCTCACCATTATCCTAAGCTTTGTGTTAATAATTTCCTTGTCTTTCTTTATAGTTTTGCCACCTGTGTATGTATCCCTAACTATGAGATGGCCTAATTTTGTGTGTTTGGGTCATTAAATAAATGAAACCATCCAGTATATATTCTGTCACTTGTTTCTTTTGATCAATATATTTTTGAGATTCACCCATGTGGATATGTGTTGGTGTAGTCCCTTCATTTTTCACTGCTGTGTGGTATTCCATTTTTTTAACATAACACAATTTTCTTTTATTGAAATATCACTGATATACAATCTTATACTGGTTTCAAGTACACAATGCAGTGGTTTAATAAGTTATCCATATTGTTAAATCCTCTTCCCCTCTAGTGTAGTTACTATCTGTCACCATAGGAAGATGTTACATAATCATTGGCTATATTCTCTGTGCTGTACTGCCATCTCTGTGACCAACTTATATAATGATTGAGAATTTTGTGCTCCTTTATACCCTCACGCTCCCCACCTCCCCATCCCCACTTCTCCCCCTCCCTCATGGTAAACACCACTCACTTCTCAGTGTCTATGAGTCTACTGCTATTTTGTTCATTTTGTTCTGTTTTGTTTTTATACTCCATAATATGTGAAATCATATGGTATTTGTCTTTCTCCACCTGGCTTATTTCACTGAGCATAATACCCTCTAGGTCCATTCATGTTGTTGGAAATGGCAGGATTTCTTTCTTTTTTATGGCTGAATAATATTCCATTGTGTATATGTAGTATATGTATCACATTTTCTTTATACATTCATCTATAGATGGGTACTTTGGTTGCTTCCATATCTTGGCTATTGCAAATATGTGGTAATAAACATAGGAGTGCATATATATATCTTTTCAAATCAGGGATTTTGTTTTCTTTGGGCAATTCCTAGAAGTGGGATTACTGGGTCATGTGGTATTTCTATTTTTAGTTTTTTGAGGAACCTCCATACTCCTCTCCACAGTGGCTGCACCAATCAACATTCCCACCAACAGTGTAGGAAGGTTCTGTTTTCCCCACATCCTTGCCAACACTTGTTATTTCTTGTCTTTTGGGTAGTGGCCATTCTGACTGGTGTTAGGTGATATCTCATTGTGGTTTTGATTTGCATTTCCCTGATGATTAGCGATGTGGAGCATCATTTCGTGTGCATGTTGGCCCCTGTATTTCTTCTTTGGAAAAATGTCTGTTCAGGTTCTCCCCCCATTTTATAATGGGGTTATTTGGGGTTTTTTTGGTGTTAAGGAATATAAGATCTTCATATTTTTAGGATGTTAACCCCTTATTGGATAAATTGTTTACAAATATATTCTCCCATACTGTAGGTTATGAACATACTATAATTTATGTATTCACTATACCTTTGAAGGATATCTGTTTTCCTTTGTGGTTGTCTTTTTTTTGGCTATTAAAATAATTTTTAAGTGAATGTTTTATACTTATCTCCTGGTGTGCATGAATAAGAGTTTCTTTAGAGAACCTAGCTAGGAGTGGATTTGCTAGGTTGTAGGATGTGAGCATATTAAACCTCTCCAGGTAGTGATCAGCTGCTCTCTATTGTGGTTTCAGTTTACCGTGCCTTCAGCTGTGCATGAGAGTCCTGATTGTACCACATCTTTGCCAAAACTTGAGTTGATTGACTTTTTAATTTGGGAGAGGTGAAGTGGTATTTCACTGTGGTTTAATTTGCATTTCCCTGTTTTCTAATGAATTTGGATTTTTCTCCACATATGTTTATGGACCATTTGGGTCTCTAGTGTGAAATGGTTATTCAAGTCTTTTGTCATCTTTTTATATGATAGTTTGTATTTTTCTTGTTGACTCAGTTTTCTTTATATGTCCTTGATACCAGTGCTTTGTTGGTTAGCTGTATCTTCCCAATGGGTTTCAGCCCCAGGCAAGTTCGCTATGAATTCAGTGTGACCAAAGAAATTGACAGCAAAACGTTCTTGGGGTGAAAGTGTTATACCCAACTTTATTTCCAGGTTGCAGGTCAGTCACTAAAACCCCGTTCACTCAGAGTGAGTCTGCATGCAGCAAGCCGGTCTCTGCCTCTGGGCCCCTCTGTCTGCACAGCCGTCCTCTGGGCCTCTCTGCACAGTTGTCCCACACAGCCGTCCTCTGGCCTCTGTCCTCGGCGCTGCCACCACTCCAGCCTCTGCTCTGCTCTCCTGCAGCCTTGCAGCCGTGCCACCATGTCATGTGCAGAGCACTGGGAGGAGCTCTTTATACAGACTCAGCAGGCATGTATTGCCCATAGGTGTGCAGTGACCTCTGCCTCTTTAGTCTTAATGGCTTGAACTGTTGCACTGGTTTCAGTTGTTGCCATAGCTCCACTAAGATCCTATTTGGCTTCCTGTCTAATTTCCTTCCATCTACTCCTGCCCGTATAAAATCAACCCACATCTGGATCCTCGTAACCCTCCTGGGGCCCCTCAAATTCCTCCTGTGAGTAACAGGTCTTATTTCTTTCCGAGTTCTCCTTGCTTCAGCTACTGTATGTGTCACCTCGCATTTTGTAATTGCAGCCTCAAGGCGGGCTGCACTGTCAGGGAAGGAGCTTTCCCATCTCTGATCCGGAAAGAACAATTCCATCCACCCCTAAGTCCCACAGCCACTGGCTCAGCCTGAGTATAAGGTGGACCATAGAGTGCTCCACGACCTGGGGAGGGGGCTGCTCCTCTCCTTGGGGAACCTTCAGGTGCTGGGTCTTTATTTTCTTTACAATCACTGGGCATGCTTTCAGTACAGGAGGGAACAGTGCCTCCAGCACCACCCCTTCATCCTTCCCCAGCTCCTCCACTTCTGGGGCTGATGGCACCTTTCTCTCCACTCCCCCAAGTGCCTCCTCTGTTACAGTGCCTCGCAGCAATGCTAGCTCAGTCTTCAGAAGCTCTCTTACCTTCACCTCAATGCTTCACAGCTGATGTTCTCATGCCGCCTCCACCTTCCCTCAGGAGTTCATCCCTTTCCTTGATGGCCTCTTCCTCCTTCAGAACACCTGCAGCGCTGCTGTCTTGTCTCCAATGGCACCTTGCTGCCGGTGCTCTCGTGCTGTCTCCTCTTGCATCAATGCCATTTCCTTCCTCAGGGAATCCATGGAAGTTTGCAGCTCGTGTTCTCGTGCCGCCATTTCTTGGGTCTCCTCTGTAGATTTTTTTAATACTGTGAGAAGCAGCCAACCCACAGTCCCGGCTGCCTCACGGGCACTCTGCTTCTCAAAGGATCTGCTTACTATACCAAGGGCCTCCCCTACAGCCTCAGGTGTCACCTCCACTTGCCTCCAGTCCTGGGGTGGGGCCCAGTCCTCTAGGAGGCAAGCCACCTCAGACCACATACCCACTGGGGGATGATTCACCATCTCCCCATTCACAGGGGCAGCCCACTGAAGCACCCCTCCCATAAGGGCAGCTTGTCTTTTTCCTTGGTCAACAATGAACCTTGGCAACTTTCACCAATTGTCTTGCCAATGGGTTTCAGCCCCTGGGCGAGTTCGCTATGGATTCAATGTGACCAAAGAAATTGACAGCAAAACATTCTTGGGGTGAAAGGGTTATACCCAACTGTATTTCCAGGTGGCAGGTCAGTCACTAAAATCCCGTTCTCAGAGCGAGTCTATATGCAGCAAGCTGGTCTCTGCCTCTGGGCTCCTCTGTCTGCACAGCCGTCCTCTGGGCCCCTCTGCACAGTCGTCCCACACAGCCATCCTCTGGGCCTCTGTCCTTCACGCTGCCACCACTCCAGCCTCTACTCTGCTCTCCTGCAGCCTTGCAGCCATGCCACCATGTCACGCGCAGAGCACTGGGTGGAGCTCTTCATATAGAGTCAACAGCCATGTATTGCCCACAGGTGTGCAGTGAGCTAATCAATCAGGGCCAGGTGAGAATCCTGACCACAGGAAGTCTCATTTTATCCAAAGCTGTGTGGCAAATATCTTGCTCAACTCTTTGGCTTGTGTTTTTACTCTTTTGATGGTGTCATTTTATAAATAGAAATTCTCCTAATATAATGAAATTTGTTAGTTTTTTATTTTAGTTTATTCCTTTTCTTTAAGAAATCTCTCTTTAAACTTTTATTTTAGGATAGTTTCAGATTTATTGAAAAGCTGCAGTTAGAGATGGTTCTCAAATTATTTGGAATTCTTCTACATGAGAGAGTTGTCTATTCTCCCCTACTTCTTTACTTATTCAGTCACTAATTAATACTTATTTCTTTATCATGTATACTTATTTATGGAACATGGGTAGTGGGAGCCAATTTTCTCACTATTAGGGAGATTACAAATAAACAAGGGGACAAGTGTGGACTAAACACGTGGTTCTGCATAAGAAATGGAGACATTAAGATGGACTTATGTTTAGCTTAATATAGATACTGGTATAGTGTCTTGCCAATGGGTTTCAGCCCCAGGCAAGTTCGCTATGGATTCAATGTGATGAAAGAAATTGACAGCAGAACATTCTTTGGGGTGAAAGGGTTTATTACCTGGCTTGTTCTCCCAGCATTAGGTCGAGCACTAGCGTCTCTGCCTCCACCCAGAGCACTGGGCCGAGCTCTCTATATAGCACAGTAATAGCTTATTGCCTAAAGGTGTGGAAGTGGTAGCCTAGCAACAGGCCAGTTACATCATCAGGTGGTTTAAGTTCAGTGAGGATCCTGGCCATAGGAACCCCAACTTCCCCACATATAGAGACAGAAATAATTATAGATGTGTGTAGACACATATACTATACATGCACGCATTTCCTAGCTCTGTCTGCTGAGAGTCTACAATACCCCAATAGCGATGAGCACACCCAAGCACAGATCCTGATTTCTAATATCATTCTCTAGTAGAAAGAACCAGGGATCTTTGGAGAAATGGCTGATTCTGGGACTGGGCAGGAAATATACAAGATAAGCCTGGAGCGTCTGATAATGCCAAAACATAAGGATGTGCTCAAAACCCCCCCAATGATAGGGGTATGTCCAAGGGACACAGAAGCCTTTAGACCTCTCTGTGGCCAAAGTTAGAACAATCTGAGGGACAAAACGAATGATGGAGTATTGGATAATAACCCAAAGTATAAAAGAAATTCCCTGTTCATGTCAAAATCCTATCAGTATTCTCCTGTATTATCTTCTCAGAGTTTTCTAGGTTTGCGTCTTCCCATTAAAGCATTTAATAAACTTGTAATGGGTTTGTGTGCACCGTTTGAGGTAGAGATCCAAATGGATCTTTTTCCATATGGATAACTAGTTGCTCAGCCTCTTGCATTGAATAGTCCATCCTTTCCCCACTCATGTGCAATACCCGCTCTGTTAAAAATAAGTCTCCATGTATGTGTGGGTCTGAGTTTCAGCGATGATTCACTGGTCTAGTTTTCTTTCTCTGCCCTGATATCCCATGATATTTTAGAGTTTTATAATAGGACAATGTTCAGTAGAATGAGTAACCCACCTCGTTCTTTTCCAAAATCTAGATTATTTTGTGTGCATCTGGCACTTAATTTCCCAAATACATTTTAGAGTTAGCTTACCCAGTTCCAAGAAAAGCCTGTTTTTTTTTAATTGGAACTGCATTAAGTTCATAATTCAATTTGTAAATAATTGACATCTTTATTATACTGTCTCCTTAACCAAGAGCATGGTATATCTCTTTATCTTTGTGATCTTCTCTAATGTGTTTTTATTTTTATCCTTGAAGAACTCAAGCATCTTTTATTAGCTGTTATTCCTATAAACTTTATATTTTTGCTATACTTGCAAATTGCTTCTTCCACTCTTATAATTTTCCATCAGATAGCTGATGGTACTTAAAATGCAATTGGTTTTATATATTAATTATGTATCCAGCAACCATGCTAAAGTGTTACTAATTCTAATATTTATTTGTAAATGAGTTTGGGTTTTCTAATACTCATAGTTTTAATTTCTATTTCTTGTAAATATTTTTAAAAATCAAGAACTAATGCTGCATTTTATTGAGCACCTTTTTTGCATCTTTTTAGGTAATCATGCGGTCCTTTCCCCTTTAATCTGTAGTGCTTCACACATTGCTGGATTTGGTTTGCTAATATTTTGTCTAAGATTTTTCTGTCAGTATTAATGTGTAAGAGTAGCTTGTAATTTTCCTTTATTATACTGTCCTTGTCTGGTTTTAGCATCAAGGTTATGTGAGTCTCATAAGATGAGCTGAGGAATGATCTTTATTGCCTGCAAGTGTCATATAAGACTGAAACGATGGGGCCTTCAGATGTTTGCTAGAACTCACTACCTGCTTCACCTTTTGTGCCCCCTCACATCCTTCGGCCCCCCTTTTACTTCAGCTGTCACAGCAACAACCAGCTTCACACGGGGCAGCCTGACCGCAACTTGCCTCAGCTATGCCACCTATCTCTCACTTTCTGTCCTAAGGCTTCCCCCCTACTGCTCGGAGGGGAACCTCAAGATAAAAAGGTTTGCAAATCTGGACATTCAAGAAATTTAACACCCTATAGGGCAACCCTTAACCAATGGAGGTTGGAAACTGGGGGTAAATTCTTTCCCCTTCCATTCCTCAGGCAAACATTTCTAAGGTACATTCCACCTCTCAGGACTGAGTGCCAGTTGCTCATGGTGGTCAAACCATTGTGTTGGCTGTTTCTCTTTCTGTTTCATTTTTCCTGGTGGCCCACTCCCCAAATAAAACTCTTCGCTTTCCAAAATAAACCACCTATGCCCAAGCCCTTAACTCGGGCTCTGCTTCCTGGGGGATCCTAGTCTACAATATGTACTATGATTAAGCTGTCTAGTCTGATGTTTTCTTCATGGGAACATTTTTAACTGCCAATTCAGTTCTTTTTCTCCAATGCTTATGCAACTTTCAGGTTTCTATGCTTTGGTCAGTTTTGGCAAATTTGGAATTTATCCACTTCTTCTAGAATGTCAAATTTATTGGCATAATGGTATTTATAAGATTTTCTCAACTGTTTAATTTCCACAGCATCTAGTTAGACCCCTTTTTGACTCCTAATATTGTTTCTTTGCATCTTCTTTCTCTTTGTCTTGATTAATCTTGCTGAAGATTTGTCTATGTAGTTGTTTCAAAGAACTGACTTTTGACTTGTTTGATCTTTTCTCATTTATGTTTTCTTTTCAATTTAATTTCTACTCTATTTTTTCTTTTCTATCTTTCTTTAGGAGTCTTTTTGCTTCTTCCTACTTACTTCTTAAATAAGATGCTTAGAACAGTAATTCTGAGCTTTAAAATTTTTCTATGAACAAGTGGGACTATATGAAGCTGAAAAGCTTCTGTACAGCAAAGGACACCATCAGTAGAACAAAAAGACATCCTACAGTATGGGAAAATATATTCATAAAAAACGTATCTGATAAAGGGTTGACATCCAAAATATATAAAGAACTCATGCACCTTAACAAACAGAAAGCAAATAATCCAATTAAGAAATGGGCAGAGGACATGAATAGACACTTCTCCAAAGAACAAATTCAGATGGCCAACAGGCACATGAAAAGATGCTCCACATCGCTAATCATCAGAGAAATGCAGATTAAAACCACAATGAGATATCACCTCACACCAGTGAGGATGGCCAACATCCAAAACACAAACAACAACAAATGTTGGCGAGGATGTGGAGAAAAGGGAACCCTCCTACACTGCTGGTGGGACTGCAAATTAGTTCAACCATTGTGGAAAGCAGTATGGAGGTTCCTCAAAAAACTCAAAATAGAAATACCATTTGACCCAGGAATTCCACTCCTAGGAATTTACCCTAAGAATGCAGCAGCCCAATTTGAAAAGACAGATGCACCCCTATGTTTATCGCAGCACTATTTACAATAGCCAAGAAATGGAAGCAACCTAAGTGTCCATCAGTAGATGAATGGATAAAGAAGATGTGGTACATATACACAATGGAATATTATTCAGCCATAAGAAGAAAACAAATCCTACCATTTGCAACAACATGGATGGAGCTAGAGGGTATTATGCTCAGTGAAATAAGCCAAGCCGAAAAAGACAAGTATCAAATGATTTCACTCATATGTGGAGTATAAAACAAAGAAAAAAACTGAAGGAACAAAACAGCAGCAGACTCACAGAACCCAAGAACGGACTAATAGTTACCAAAGGGAAAGGGACTGGGGAAAATGGGTGGGAAGGGAGGGATAAGAGGGAAAAAGGGGCATTACGACTAGCAGATGTAATGTTGGGGGGGCACGGGGAGGGCAGTACAACTCAGAGAAGACAAGTAGTGATTCTATAGCATCTCACTACGCTGATGGACAGTGACTGTAATGGGTTTGGTGGGGGGGACCTGATGAAGGGGTAGTTTAATAATCGTAATATTGCACATGTAATTGTAAATTAATGATAATAAAATAAATTATATTAAAAAAAACAAAACAAAAAAAAATTTTTCTAATGTAGACATTTGCCGCTATAACACATGGACTCTGAAGCCAGACAGGCTGAGTCCAGTTCCTGGCTCTGCCACTTGCTGTGAGACTTCATTTCACTTCTCTGTGTTCCAATTCACTCATTTATGCCTGCCTCACAGGCTGCTTTGAGAATCACGTAAGTAAATATGTAGCACACATAAGACAATGGCTGCCGCATAGTACGTGCTAAGTAAATGTTAATATTATATATTTCCCTCTAAGCACTATTCTATTTGCATCTGTAAGTTTAGATACATAGTATTGTTATTAAGTTCTAAGTACTTTCTCTTTACATTATACTTTATTCTTCAGAAATGTACTGTAAAATACCCAGTTGGAAACATTTTTTCGTGAACCCTTTGTTAGTGATTACTGTGTTCATCAGTATTTCCAGTTTCCCTCCCTTCTGGACCTCTGGGAGGATCCCACTTCACCCACCCCTGATCTTAAGCACAGACCAGTGACTTGCTCTGGTCAATGGAACGTAAGCAGCAGCATGTAAGAAAGCAGCATGCAATCCCCATGCTCTCTCCCTTTCCTCAGGAACTGGAGAATCTCATGTTGAGATGCAAGTGCCACCAGAGCAGAGTGGTCAGGAACACTGAGCCACACACAGCGGGCAGCTGTTCTGGAGGGCATTCTGCGCCCTGAGCCAAACATAACGTCATATGTCAAGCTAGTTACATTTTGATGTTAGTACCACAGCATGATCTAGCCTGTTCTATCTGATATTATTTCTATTTTATTTCAGTTATGGTCAAAGAATACAATCTGATGAAAGTCATCCTTTTAAATTGTTGAGACTAGATTTATGGTCTAAGGTGGCCAATTTACATAAACATTCCATGTAGTACTTGAAAAGAATATTTATTACCTAATTGTTGTGTACAATGTTCTTTCAGTGACTATTAGATCATGTTTGTTAACTGTCTTCTCTATCCTCACTGATATTTTTGTTCTTTAATCCATCCCTTCCTGAGAGCTATGTTAAAATCTCCCACTTTGATAGGGGATTTATTGTTTTCTTATCATCCTGTCATTTTGTTCTTATTTTTGAGGCTATGTTATTAATGGATACAAATTTAGAATTATTTTAGCTTCCTGATTGACTCTTAACAGCATATAACTGAAATTTTAAAAATCCAATCAACCTTTCTGTCCTTTACTGGGACATTTATTTAATTATAATTTATTGTGGTTATTTACATATTTTGATTTATTGCTACTACCTTGTTAAGTGCTTTGTCTTGATTTTTGTATCCATTTCTTTAAATATCCCTATCTTGACTTCTTTTATTCCTCTTTACTTTGTTTGAAGTTTTCCATTGTACATTTTTTTAATGAATTTATTCATTTATTCATTCAATAAATGTTTATTGAACACCTGTTATATATCAGGCACTGTGCAGGGTTCTGGATGGATATTTGTGAACAAACAGATATGCTTCCTGCTCTCATGGCAGTTAGTTCTAGAGGAAAAACAGACACTTAACAAGCAAATAGGTGAATAAAATCAATTAGACTTGTTGATAAGTGCTCTGAATGAAGTAAGCGTGGTATCAGCATGCTGTGGTACAGAATAATAGGGTAGAGCTGGGGGTAGCTTAGGCTGGTAAACTGCACAAAAGAGGGGATATTTAATTTGGCATTTGAAGGGAGGGAAGGAGCCAGCACTTTGAACAGCCAGGAGAAGAACTTGAGAGACATAGAGATGAGAAGAACATGAATAGACAACACATGAAATTTTTTTGCAGGCTCAAGGATGTAGATTCAGGGAATACTTCTGTAAAAATGGAATATACTAGAGCATGTTGTGATTTTTATTTTCCTTATACTTGCATCACAAAATGATTAGAACAGCCATTATGCTACTTCACCTCTTTTTATAACTGGGAGAAAAAAAAGGCAATAAAGGTTAGGAAAAAAGATGTTTAAGGTATGGAATGACCAAAGGTCAAGGTTTCTGGAACCGGCAAAGTCAAAGTTATTAAATACATGAGGAAGGGGAATTTTCACAGAAAAAAACAATAAGGGGGGAGCAATGGGAAGGTGAAATGAGACTATAAAGTAACGCCACTGACTTTCTGAGTGATTCATTGGATTCAGCTTGTCTCATCATTTGGAAGTCACACATTACAGAAAGAGCAACTCCTCACCAAGCCTGTAGGACCCAGCTGTGTCCCATTTCCTTAATGGAGCCTTCCTGATGACTTCAGCACAGTGTGGTGTTTGCTGTCTGAGTTTTTATAGCATTTATAATAAACACTATAATTCACGATACTACAGTCAACACTAGCACTTAATTGGGGCCAACTTGTTTATCTTCCTGTTGTTTTAGGAACAGGATGTCTTCCAAATAAAAGTTACACACTCTTTATATATCTTCATGAATTCAAAAGTCATGATTGTATAAGAAGTACTCAGAAAGTTGGCTAAGAGAGCCATTTTTTGAGTTAGGCACATACCTGGAACATTTTCCTTTTATTTAGAACGTAGACGGATATTCCTTTGACAGTCTTTTATTGTGAGGCAAAGTTCTTTTCTTGGAGTGTGAGTTGTTGATTCATATCATTTTGTCTTCCTTGTATGAAATTCATCCATTTTGAATCATCCACAATTTTCAAATTTTTGAACAAGGTAATAAGACCTTCTATAGAGAAATTTGCGATAGAATCCTTCTAACATTCCACCTTTTTCTCTAGGTCTTTCAAAGTTGTTACACCCAGACTTGATTTGACTCTATAATTTTTTTTGCTATTATTAATATACAATTACTGTACATTTATCTATGATGGTTATCCTTGTTAATTTTTATATTCCTTATCTTAATAAAGCCTATAATTAATCAATTTCTGCTTCTTTCTCCTGAACAGTACACAGATCTTCAAACATTTTAACTCTAATCACCCCCTACCCAGCCTAGATGTTTTATTACCCACTGTTTCATTTCTAGCCATCACACATAAATCAAGCATTATAATTACCATTTAAACAGTTACTGTTTGTTAGGATTTACCTAGGTATTTACCAACCTCTTTATTCACCATTCCTTCCTGTATGTTAGATGGCCAATCTAAGATCATTTATCTACTGCTTGAATAAATCCTTGAGAATTCTTTTAGTGAGGATCTATTGGTTGTAAATGCTCTCAGTTTAATTGGGAAATATATTTGTTTCCCTCATGATTGAAAGACAGTTGCACTGGATATGGAATTCTAGGCCCACAGTCATTGTCTTTCAGCACCTTGAAAATATTGATCTATCTCGTCCACTGGTCCCATTTTTACTGTTCAGAAGTCAGCCTCAAATCTAATTAATCATCATGCCTTTGTAGGTGACCTTTCTCCCTGGCAGTTTTCACAGTCTCCTCTTTTTTTATTGGTTTTTCTTTGCTTTTTTTTTCAGTTTCTTATGATGCTCCTAGATATGAATTTCTTTTTATTTATCTTCTTGACTGTGGGTAAAATTGTAACATTTCCAGAATATCTTTCCTGGCTTTAGTTCATCTGCATATCAATAGGTGTTCAGAGGTGGAGAGAAGTATGGCTTTAGTGCATTTGCATCATTCCTCAGGGGTGGAGAGAATGAAGTTCATCTCCATATCAATGGGTAAGTACCTGGGCAAGGAGGGCTTATCTGTACCTGAGAGGTGAGGGGAGGGCCGGTTTTGCTTCTGCTGGAGCAGGAAAGAGAAGGCCCCAGACGGCAGTTTGTAAACAATAACTGAATTTTAAACTTTATTTCTCCCTTTGACTGATTTCAGTCCTTAGAGGTATTTGCCCCAGGATTTCCTTCTCCCGGACTTTCATTGATATTCACTGGGATTCCAGAAGTTCTCCACGGATCTGGAAAAAGTCATTGTCGCTTTGAATATTGCTTCTTCTTTGTTCTTCTATTTTATTCTAGAACTCTAATTAGGCACAATTCAATTTTCTTTCCCCTTTATGTCTCTTAATCTTTCATATTCTCCATGTCTTTATATTTCCTGTCTACATTCCAGATAATTTTTTCATCTCTAGCTTCTAGCTTCTAGCTTCTTCAGGCATGTCTCATCAGTTATTTAATCTATCCAGTGAGTTTTAAGATTCAACACTTACCATTTTTTTATTTCTAGAAAGTGTTTTTGGTTCTCTTCCAAGACTAATTAGTAACTTAGAGTCTCTTATTCCTTACTTACGTTTTTTGAGCTTCTCTTTTATTTAAACCTATTAAACTTAGTTATAAAAAATTAAGATTAAAAATTTAAACATCTGAAGCCTTTATGGGTCTATTTCTGCTGATTCTCACTCAGTGTGCTTTATTTGCATGTGTTTTGTTACTGTTAGCTGTAGTTTTCCTTGAAATTTCACCTCTGGCAAATCTTTGAGTACTGGGGTGAGGTTGAGTTCCTGCAGAGAGGACTTACATTGGATTCTGCCAGTTACCTGAGCAGTACTAACCAAGGGCCACTTTATGTTTTCTGCTTGACTTTTTGGATAACACAGTATATGAATTTGGACTCCAAACCCAGATGAGCACTGGCTCTGGCTGTGAATTCTGAGGGGACTTCAGAATTCCCAGGCCAGTTTCCTTGCTGTCCCCTTCTATGTGGAGGTTTATTTCTCATTCTCCTTACACGTAGAAAGGGCCCAACTTTATGTAGGGTAATCCCTTGGCCATATCTCCCATCCCCATGCCCTGCAAAGCCATCAGGTGAAGAAAGCTCAAGGTCTCCAAGGCTCTAAAGACACTCTCAGGGTGAATACCAGCATTGGTCCTTGCTTATCAACCTATGTTCCTACTTCCACTTTATTCTGAGTTCTGCAGATTTCTTTGTTTTGTGCCGGCTTGGTGACACATTTAAGATTAAATGTTGTTTAATTAAAATTGTTGTTGTTAAAATTGCTGTTTCAATTGAGAAGGCCATTCAAGGTACCCAATCCACTGTACTATTAGGAATGAAACGTCTCCTTCAAGGCTGGGACTGCGATGAAGGCAACACAACCTTGACAGACACAGTTCTTCATCAGTTCTGTTCCAACAACGCTTGTCCTCAAATGTCTCTACTTAAAGGGTGTGTGCTGCTTGAGAGAAAGAAGCATGGCAATAAATCCTTAATTACTGCAGATCAAATGTCAACGGATAGTCTAATGCTAGTAAGATAACGAATGATTAGAAGGGGAACTATTACTGATCACAAAGCAGAAATTGTGTCTCCTCACGTTCAGGCCTTGACCAGGAAGTAGGCACCAAATCAGTCTATCAGGCCAGATTGCACTGTCACAACAGACCAGTCCAAAGTTCAAGCCTATGGGATGGAGAAAGGAGATGGGGGAAGGGAAGGTGATGTGAGATGGGTGCCTCTCTTAGAGTTCCAGCACAGCATGGCAGGCGTAGTTGAATTACTTCCATCATCTCAAAGCACCAGTGGAGTTTCTGATGTTTACCTTTGGGATTCACCTTCTCATTCCTGTCAAGATCAAGCATAGGTTCTTGGGAAGAGGAACAGAGGACAGAGAACTGGGATACCAAACTACTTCAAAGACACAGAGCACCGACTCAGCTGTTGTAATTTCACTGCTGTGGGTTCTGCATCCTACTCAGAGCCTCCATCTCAGCCCTGTGAGGAACCAGTAGCTGTTTTCACAACTGGGCACCTGAACTATTTGCTTAAATGTTCTCTTTCAACCCATTCTCACCCATGTTTCAGGTTTCACTGGAGAGACAGGCAGGGACAATGTGGGCAGTGTTGGTAACTGGGATATTCTTCTCCTACCTGGACAGGTCCAAGTCATAGACTCACTGACCATCAGCTCTGCATGGTCCTAAACTGCCCACCTCTTGAGAGATGAAGCAGCCTGGTGATGAATAAGGTACAGAGGTATGTGAAGTAAACTGGGGAGCTCAGGGATGGCAGGGAAGAAAGCTCTACAGAGTACTTGGCTTGTCTGGACAGAGGAGATGGGTGGGGAGGAGGAGGGTTAGAGGTAAAGCGTCCCACTGAGGTGAGGCCTGTAAAGAAGGGAAGGAGACCCCTGATGGTCTGGGCCTCTTCACCATGTTCTTTCTGGGCTTGGAAGCTGCCTCTCAGAGGTCAGTCAAGCTGGGCACCCCTCCTTTCCAGGTTCCAGCAACCCCAGCTGAGCAACAACGTTCCTTGAGAATGTGGGTTTAAGGAAGATCCTTAGGCGGCCAACCTGAGTATGTAAGGACTACTCTCCTACTCCAAATTACCCACAAGTGGCCACCACACGCTTGCTGGTAGCCACTGCAGGGAGAGCCTGTGCTATTTGCCTCTCTGATACAAGGTGGCTGGGGGCCTGTGGCTCCAGACACAGAACATTATGAATTTTACCTGGATCTTGCCTCAGGCACTGCTTAAATAAGCCAAGTGGATCACAGAATTTAGCTTCACAGCCTTCAAGAGATGCTCTCTCACACCACACACAGTGTCCTTCCATTTCTCGGTGTAGTAGAGGGAAGAGGCGGCACAGGGTGATGGAAGAGCGAGACCAGGATTTCAAGGCAGTAGCCTTGACTTCTAGTCCCTGCTTTGCAGCTCAACCAGTTATAAACATGGAGGGGTCACCTAAACTTGCTGAACCCTCTGGGCCTAAATCCTAGTCTCTGTTTTCAAGAGGTCTCCAAGGGAGGATGTGCTACATAATTGAGTACAGGACAGTCTTAAAGGCTTCCTTTTTTATCTTCTAAAAATTAAGCTTTAATATGTTTAATATACAGACTGACAGCAGCGCCTCACTGGTCCTCTCATCAGTCACATGGCAGGCGTGCTGGATGAGGTATCTGAGTGTGAAGGAGTATCGGGGGAGTCAGTAAACGTTGATGAATCTCACCCTAACATGTCATGTGACTTGAGATATATGAGCTAAAGAAAGAACTTTAAAAACTATATTCATATATGGGGATGGCAACTTTATTTTTGCTAATAAGTTTTTACAATCAAAAACATTTATAGCTCACTTCTAGGCTGTAGGACATGTGAACAATACAAAGCAACATGACTCCACTATAATTTAGTCCAGAGTAAACCCTACTGAAAGTGGAGGTAAATACCAGAAACAACAGTTTTAACGATGGCAACATCTTTAATGTCACAGGACAACGAGGCAGCGTAACAAAGGGGCATCCATGTAATGTAGTGCTTGTCCCAGGCCAGAGGCTAAAGGCAAAAGAGAAGAGTTCTCAATAGCCACATCTTTCTGGAGTTGGGGCCCCAGGGGAGAGCTGTTTAATGCATTCCTGGGCTGCTTACGGAATGTCCTTCCCGTTTTTCTGGAGACAGAAGCCTGCCCAGGAGGAGGCTTGTGGGGCTCACTGGTATGATCATTGCCTCATCTCCTTCCCTGGAGACTTCTCTCTGGGGAAGGGGGGCTTCTTTCAAGAAGAGTCAGCTTTTCCCTACTGACCTCTTCGGCAGAAATGGACACTGACTACACTCTCACCTGCTCCCAGGGCACCTCCTCCTATGCTGCAGAGCCTCTCCACTTACCTCCCTCACTAGGCTCTTCCACAGGACACTCTTTCCCGGAGGAGCAAAATAAAAATTCCTACTACAGTGACTGTAGGTGTTGCAAAGTTACAGCCACAGACAAACATAGATAGGAAAGGACGCTGAGCCTCTAGTTTATTCCATTGGTCCCTCTGGTTGGGGTTAGGGCTTGAAGAGTCATCATTGTCTGCTGGGGTTTGGATAGGAGCCCAGCAAATAGCTGGGAGTCTGGGACCGCTCTGGAGTTGCCTCTGCTCAGACGTTCAGGTGGAAGTCTCCATCTTCCTTTGTCTAGCCCCTAGGCTCTGCTTTACCATGCCAGCAGACACTGTGTGCAGGCCAGCAGGCTGGCAGCCTAGGGCTTGAGAATGTGGGTGCAGGTGGGAAAGACAAGTGTCAAAAGCCCCAGGGATGGAGACATGAGCTGGGCTCCTGGGAATGGAGCCCTGGAGCCAGACAGGTTTCCATCGCCTGACCACCCGCACCCTGCTCTTTCTAGGGCAGGCTGAGACCTTCGACATTTGCTTCTCATGGCACTGCACTCAGCCCCTCCGTGTTCTGGAGAAATCAGGAGTTTCGAGATGGCCATGAAAGCTTCCTGAAGCTGAAAGACCCCCCCAAAGCTGGAAAATAAAAGAGCATGGTAAGACAAGAGTCGGGTAAGGCTACAAAGGCAAACACTGTGTGGATACGTGCTGCCTCCACCATCTGACCCTGACCATGTGGCCTTGTGGAGGCAGAGTCCTCCAAAGCCCTGGAGCCACCATGGAACCACTGTGGGGTTCTGAGAGGGCTCTGTGTAAGCCAGGCTGGTCTCCCAAAAGACAGGAAGAAGGAAGAAATGGAAGGAGGAGAGAAGGGAGGGAGAGAGGAAAGGAGTAAGGGAAGGAAGGGAGGGAGGAGAAAATAATAGAAAACTTTGCAGGACATCTCTTGTTTTATAAAACTAACATACATGCATGGGTCTACAAGGGCATGATCCAAACTTATTGTTTACTATGGGTTGCAGTCCTGGGAAGCCCCTCTGGTTTGGGTTGCTTTCATTGCTTACAGCTTCTTTCATTTATTCATTCCATTTTCACCATCTTGAACATAAAACAGAGAGAACAGTCCTCACATGGTTAGAAAAGATAAACAAGTTAACCTTTCTGGTCTTGGTTGTTTTTAATCTTAATCTAAAACAAGGGAACTGGCCTGGTGGCTTCCGTACCTATGAATCCATGACTCTGTGTCTCTCAGGATAGTCTTTGGGAGTTTGCCGAGTGAGAGTCCTCCCTTCGTTCCCACCATGCCCATAGCCATAAAATATTTAAAAACAAAAGGTCTCTTAAAAAGGGGAAAGCAAACAGATGGGAGTGTTCCATAGAGCTCAAAGGGTGCAATTTGACTTGGATAGCAGCCCCTGAACAGTTTGTAACCCTCTATCCATGCGGACAGAGTCCCTGGGAACCTCACAGGGACAAGGTGATCTACTCCAGCTCTGTTACCATGGCAGGACGCTCAGTCAGTGACTGTCCTGCAGAAAAGGCCAGCCCACGGGCTGGATAGGCTGCAGCCCCACGCAGGCCACCGCAGGCATCGTGAGCCTGCTGGGGAGGCCCGGAGGCCAGCCTCTGCCCCTATCCCCAGATTCTGTGAAACAAAGTGCACAGGGGTGGCCTCAGCCTGGCACCTTGGACTCTTTCCTCCCAGGCAGGTACCACTTGGAAGGGTTCTTTTGTTTCTTTGCAGGCCACTTAGTTTATAGCCCTACAGCATGGGATCTTGTACATAGCCAGTGCCTAGTAGATATTCCCTGATGTAATTTTTCAGAGGTGAGTACAAAACACAAAAACACAATGTCAATATCCTATAAGGGAGAGAAGAGAATATCAGAAATGTTAACTTTGGGGAAAAGAAAGAAAACTTGTGTTTTCTGTGGAAGTTCTGGTAGATGTGTCAAATAGCAGTCAAGGTGGAATCGTTTAAAGCAATTAATTCTGTAGTGCAGGAATGCTGCCTGTCATCAATACCTTCAAGAGAAGAGTGAGTGATCTCCCTTCCTAGTCCCTGGCTTGGGAGAAGCAGGATAAGGAGACAATTAGTGATTACAGTAAAACTAGGAGAAATGATTCTCATGTACTCTGCTTTTCTACTTTCACAAAATAACACTTCTAAGAATAAAGGTAAAGTGAAAAAGTCCATTTTTGCTATATAACAAGATTGCTCCTTCTTGGATGGTGATAAATCATGCAATACAGACAATACATGCTACAAACACCAGAGAACTGACAGTCATTTTGGCCTGGAGATGTTGGAAGAGACCTGATGTGACACACAGGACCTGAAAGGACAGGGTCTAGAGAGACAGATGAAAGAGAGCAGTTCAGGAACTGAAGGAAGATAAAAGAACTTGGGTTAGGGACACAGTGATGGGACTGATGACAGCATGTTGGGGACTGTGATGACATCTTATGGTCCTGCAAATCTGCCGAGCCCAGAGACTATGAGGTCTCCAAGCCTGGATTCTCTAGATGGTGGTCCAACAAGTGAAAAAGCCCATGGATGTGTGTGTGTGTGTGTATGAATTTAAGAGGCAGCACAAACAGTGGAAAACACAGAGTGAAGCCACCAGAGTAGCTCTGCCACTCCACAGCTGGTCATTGTACAATGGGGAGAGTATTGCTACTCTGACTGCCTCACAAAGTCATGATGAAAATCAAATGAAGAGCTGAGAAAAGAGACCAACAGTCAGCTATGATGGAATACATAGTAGTCATCTATCACTGTCTGATAAGGCTTATTTTCAAGAATGCCAGGTTCACCTGTCTGGTCAATTATTACAAAAGTGACTTCTGAATGACCAACCTCTTCCAGAGGCTCATGAAACTTCTCAAGAATGTCCTAAAATGTTGGTTGCTAGAGATCTCCTCTCATACCTTTCTTCCCATGAGAATCATCGCTAGCTTCCTCCTGATGCTTTGGGCAGTGGGATTCTTTTTCTTTCATTACAAGCAGAGACTCTATCCAGCACTGGCAGAGTCCCCAAAGGGGTACTTCCTTTCACCTGATTCCCAAGTTCAATCAAGCAGTTTGCGTCCTTCCCAGAGAGAAGCTTCCAAGATATTCCCTTAAAGAACGGTTTTGGTGCTTAACAAACTTTATTTGAAGGGTTCCCCTTTCAGTTTCACCTCAGTCCATTTTTCTTGATCCAATAGTTAGTTGAGAGTCTGAGAGGGGTCAGTTATCATACAGTCTAGCTTAACTATACCAGAAATGGTTCCGAAACTATTGCACCAGCAGACTTGTTGGGCCCCGGTACCCCACTGAATAGCTGTGTAAAGTTGGGCAAACCATTTAACTTCTCTATGCCTCAGCTTCAGAACTGTCCAGCTTGTCCCTCTGAGCCACGGTTTCCTCCCCGGCCTAGAGGGAGCCATCACCTGCTGGATGGCTTTGTGAGCATCTCTATAATAGAACATTATATCGTAATAACTATTTATATAGTCTCCCACTGGACAGTGAGCTGTCAGGGAGGAGCCATGTCTTTTTCATCTCTCCTCTAGCATCTACAGCATTGCCCAGCATACAGCCACGGAAACAGGGCAGTTTTTAGCTAAAATTTGCTAAGGCGACTTTTCCGCCTCTACCCACGATTCCAGGTCTTGGAATGTACTCCTCTCCGCCTCCTCCTCTTCACCTCTTGTCGGGTGGGGTAGGACCGGGCCCAGGGGCCCAGGGAAGCCGAGGCTCGCGACGGGCCGCGCTCGTGGCCAGCAGCGGGCAGCGGCGCGGCTGAGGGGACCCCGAGTGCAGACGACACGACTCCAGGCCCCACGTCGGCCCCTAGTCCGTGTGCGCCTTTACCCTAGCGTGCGTGGTCGGCTGAGCTCCCTGGGGCTCTACTGAAGTAATACAATGGCAAGCGGCGGCCGGCACCCCCGCGGGCCCTGCCGCGGACGGAGCTGTGCCGGCCGCGTCCACCCAGGTGCGGCTGACGCACCCAAGAGGCGCCGCCGAACCATAGCGGGCGGCGGTGCGTCACGGATTACCCAGGCAGCAGCGAGGGTCTGCACATACGGAGCCCGAGGAGGCGCTCACGGCCCGGGGACGCAGCATGGCATGCCCCGGGGCTGGCGGCGGCGGAGGACGGTACCGCACAGTCTCCTGATCCGCTGCGTAGTGGTGGCTTCCAGCAGAAGATGGCGGCGCGGACTGAACCCGGGGCCTGCTGGGGCGGGGCTGGGGGCGGGGCTGGGGGCGGGGTATAGAGGGGCGGGGCCAGGTGCGGGCTGTCTCTGCTTGTCAAAAGGCAGCCGCCGAGCAGCAGGCGCCGGGAGCGCGGAGCAGCGTGCCCACCCGCCGGACCAGGTGCGTACCGGGGAGCAGCGGGGAAGGGGGTCCCAGAATCGAGATTGGGCCCCAGGTCGGGGCGTCGGGGCCACCGTGCCTGAGTGCCCGGATGCAAGTACTAAAGTCTAAGTCTCAGGCACAAACTTGACAACTGAGATCCGGGCTGTCGTGCCATGAGGCTGGGGCACTGAGGGGACCCTGAGGTCTGTGGAGGCTGAAGTTCGTGCCAGGCTGGCGAGGGGAGCCGCGACCTCCTCGGTGCTCAGGCAACGTAATGCAGAAATGCTCCGATGGCACAGTGCTCAGCACTTGGGCAACAAGCAGCATTTGTTTCCCTCCCCGGTCGGGGCGTCTTGGCATGGAGTGGAGGAATAAGAAAGGGCGAAATTGGCTTTCTTTCGACTGGTGCTGAATTCTCCTGGGGGTGGAGTGTGTGTAGTCTTATTACCTTGTAGGACCTACGTGTGGTCACTTGCGATGGTAGAGTTGGATCTTTCAGGTAGAGCTTTTTTTCTTTTCTTGGCTGTTTTTTTTTTTAAACCACCGATGATTTAAGACCAGTTGGGCTTAGCGCACTGGATTTATTTTTTCAGGAGAGCCGGACCATAAATGTTCAGAGAAACTCGGGGGCAAACATCCAACTGAGGAGGGCGCCCAGGAAGGACTTTCTGTTTGGGGACTGAAGGGCCCCAATTCTGTGGGTGGTGGGTGAGTAGAATTCAAGGAAGGATCTAGCAGGGTACAGCATGCGGTTTAGGAGAGCAATGGACACTGTGCCCCTCCCCCCATGGACCACGGAGGCTGAGACTCAGGCTGGCTGGGAGAGCCTCGGGTCTCTGAGCCCAGGCCCTTCCCGCATCTCCGCCTCCTCTTCCTCCTCCTCCTCCCTGTGGTGAGTGAGTCAGCCTCCTGTCTGGGCTCAGTTGCAGCCAGAGGGGCCAGAGCCTAGGCAAGCAGTTGGGCAGGCATTTTCTGAGCATTGCAGAAGCTTTCCTAGGCAGACACCAACTCCTCTCCAGCTCCTTGCTGGAACACTGTCTTCCTCATGGTTGATGGTGGTCACTCCTGAAGGGGACACCTAACACAGCAATGATTCTGGGATGGCTATGGTATCATTCCAGAAGGGGTTGACTGTGAAGGGATTGTGGCTTTGGGGTAAATCACGTGTCTTATCCTCCTAAGATTAGGAGGTACATCCCAGCACTGCAGACTTCCAGCCCCTCATTCTGTTTTTGCCAAATGATCTTGTTAGCTGCCCATCTCTCTTAGTGAGGTGGGTGTGATCAAGAAACCAGAAAGGTTCCAGGACTAGGAAAGGCATGGTGTTGGCAAAGAATGTTTCAAGCCAGGCTAGCAAGAGGGAATGGTTTGCAGAGCTGGAAATGGATTATCTGAACACTGGAGCCTCAAATCTATGAACCAAGAGTGCTGTATATTGGGGGACCCTCCTCAATGATCCCCTTTCCAAGTGCTGGAGGGGACTGTGGGTCCTACTGGAATGCTTTCAGGACCGGTATGCAGCCAGACCAGGAGGTAGTAAGATTCTTTCTGACTTTTGTTTTGGGTGCTTTTCAGATCCTTGAGCAGAAATAAGGGCCCCAGGGTCCATTGCCCCCATTCAGTGGCCTCTCTGGGCCCTTATGAAAAGAATCCATAACCAGGCTGTAGGCCTGACTCAAAGTGCCAAAAGTGGGGGAATTCACAGTCTGTGCTCTGGCTGGGTCCCATAGCTTCAGTTTAACCGGTCCCTCATCAGCCATGACTTGGCCTCTTTCCAGGGTAAAGAATAAGGAAGAAGGGAAGAGTGAAAGAGCAAGAAAAGAGGAGAGAAGGATAAGGAAGGAGGGAAAGAGAGCTAGGAAACTTTCCTGACCCCTTACAGCTCTTCAGCCAAGGCCATCACACTTTACTTGTGTAACTATTGTAGAAGGTCTGGTAATGTTTAGGGTGCCCTAGTTATTTGTGGTATTTGACGTCTTCTTCCCCTGTTTGATCTCAGAACTGATCTCCTTTTGGAACTAGGTTCCAGAGGAAGCACCAAGAGGACCTCCTGGAGTCCACTCTCTACTCTCAGAACAAACAGCCAGTGTCAAAAGCTGTTGTCTTCCATGTTTGCAGGAAGCCCTGGGGCCTGGTGGGCCAGAGCTAATGGTCTTCCTGGACTGCAGAGGGGGGTCCTGCAGCATGGTTCTTTACCCCACATTCTCAGGAGGCAGTGAGGTGCTGTCTGAGATGTGCATCTGGAGCCTGCTGCTATGTTCATGTATCAGAGAGCCCGAAGGTCTGCACTAGTGTGGCATTCCTGTTTGGCCAGACAGAAGTAGTTATGGAACTCCAGGTGCTCCTTTGTCAGTGCTCCAAGCCTGTTTGGGTGTAAGAAGAGGGAAATAAGGAAATGACAAAATTGATTAAAAGCCTTTTGTGTGCCCATTATGGTGCTAGACCCTTGGAGGGATGACAGGAAGCAGAACCCACCAGACCAGGCCCCTTCCTCGGAGGCCATCTGAGCCCCAGGATGGCAGCAAGTCTCAGGCTCTCCCTGCGTTACAGTCCAGGTCTGAGGGTCCAGCTGGGCACAGGCCAGCCTGGCTGCCACTTGGACTGTAGGGCCTCACTGCTAATTATGCTTTTCTTTGATTCCCCTACTGTCCATGCCCTCCTGGATGGGTGGGGAGAGTAACCTTCTAATCTATTGTCTAAACTGGGAGACTTTGGAGAGTGAAGGGAGTCCTATTAACAAGTTATATCAGGACAATAGACAGAAACCCAAACTGTCCAGGGAAAACTGGAACATTTAGGCATTCTGTGAACACCACCCTAAACCCAGCAGAGGTCATAGGCTGAGGGGCAGGTGGGTGGGAGTGAGTTTAATGAGGAGGAAAAGATGGGGGTGGTGCTTCATGATAAGAGGAAGATGGGGAGAGCTTAATTCTGAGGGCAGCCCCAGTACCCCAGCCTGTTGCCTGGTGTTCTCACCCAATTCCAATCTTTTCTGTTATGCAGCGCTGCTCCCAGCCACCCTCTCCCAGGACCCAGCCTCCCACTTGCTCGTGTGACTTCCCTTTACCCTTGACTTGTGACTGGTCTCACCTTTGGTGTTCCTGCCGCACCCATATCTTAGACAGGGACAGGAAGGCCTGCCAGCAACGCTTCAGCTGTCCCTGGGAGATCCGTTTTATAATGGAGCCAAGACCCAGCCTCATGCTCCCTCTTCCCTCTTCCTGCATGTCTGCAACCTCTTCATTGGTCTGGCCAGGTTCCCAGACCTCTGGGGGCCACATGACCCCACAGAAAAGGCCAGCTCTAAAGTGGTAAACATCCAGGAAGGGAAAGGGGGTCAAATTTGTTCATGTGGATAAAGGCCACAGATCACTTGAAGTCAGTTTCTAGGGAATGGTGAAAAAAGGGGAGGTCAGAGCTGAAGAGAAGCCTCTTAGGAGGAGATGGAGTCAATTCCCTGGACACTGGAGTTTGACTCTCCAGTCTGGTCTGACTATTGGGGAAATGGTCCCGGGTGGGGACAGACGTCTTGCTCAACCCAAGCTATAGGCGTTGGTGGCAGTGACTACATCCTTCTGTGGTGACATGTGGAAGAGAAACTGCACTCGCTTCTGAGTCCTTGGTCCTCATTGTCCAGATGCTCAGGGCAGCCTCCCTGGAGAGTCCATAGGGGTCCTGTGTGTTTGGGGCGTCTGGCATGGGGGCAGAGTCTTGCTGATGACTGTGTAGTTAGTGACTTTCCACTCTAGCAGGAAGTTGTTCTCATCTCCAACAAATGAAAAGGGCAGGTGAAGACCTCTTGGGGCGTCCCATTCTTCTGATCTAGTTGTGAGGAAGGGGGAAGGGAAAGGGAGAAGCCCTGGACTGTCAGGAGAAGTGGGGGTGGCTGGTCAGTAAAGGGCAGGAGCAAGAGGCAGAAGCAGTAGGCACTTGGGGAGTATGAGTGTGTGTCCCACTTCTGCAAACCTGCCCTGCAGGTCCCATGCCAAGGAATAGACCAAGCAGTGTTCCCAGAACCGGATACAGCACAAAGTCCCCATTCTGCACAGGTGAGAGTCCTGGCCCTGAACGGGTGTGGGCAGCTGTGCCAGGGAACGCGGAGTTTGGGCAAGACCCAGCTGCCATTTCCTGGGAAGCTGCTGCCTCTCCCTGGCCTTCTGACCATTGTTGAAGCTTTGAGGTATTAAGCTGGTGTGACATTCCAGGCACTCTGGAGCACCTAGAAGCCCAAGGCTTTGGGGTGACACACCCAGCGTGTGCCACCTGCTGGTGCTGTGGTTGTAGCTCAGCTTAGCTGTGGGGCGCTGGGCTAGGTACATTTCGTGTGTCACCTCCCAGACCTGCCACAACTTTGTGAGATAGGAAGCATTATGTTCCTTTCACAAATGGGAAACTGAGGCCAGTGAGATTGAGCACCATGCCTCAGTGACACAGCTGGCGAGTGGGAGAGTCAAGACTGGACTTGGATCTGTCTTAACCTCCTGGACTTACCACCTCTGCATTCACAGGCGGCCACAGGGCATTTAAGGCCATGCCTTGCACATAATAGGCCTGCAATAAATATTTGTGAGTGGCAAGGTTAGATTTACTAACTAGTTTGGCAAATTTGACCTGAGAGCAAGCTCTTTTGACCCAAAGGTTGCTCTGGGGCCAGTGGCCTCTCAGAAAGAGGCTCACTCTGCCAGCCCTCTCAGGCCTGTCTTGAATATCTTACTCTAGTAAAAACAGCAGACGAGAACCTCATCTGAGAGAGAGAGTGAACTCTGTGCAGAGAGATTGCATAAGATCTAATAAGACTTGAACGGCCTGGAAGGCAGATAGGAAACACAATTTCAAACAAGTCACTGGATTGATGACCTACTATGTGCTAAGCACACCAAGGAAGAGAAAGCCATGGTCCACTGGCCAACTGGGAGCTGTTCTCCCTTGTTTACCTTTCCCCTCCTAGCTCCCTCCCCCTTAAGGAACACTCCTGAACCTAGCCCACCTGGAAGGAGAAGGGGGCTCCAGCCTCATCTAATGGCCTCTGCCAGGCACTGTGCTGATAACTTTAGTTGTCTCCTTTCATCTTCGTAGCGTCTCTTCGGAGTAAGTTACTGTTCTCTCCAGCACGTACATGGGAAACAAAGGTCTAAAGAGATGTAGTGAAGTTAACCCATGCTGCAGAGTTCAGCTAGGACCGCTGCTACACACTGCCTGCTGGTGCTGAGCGTGGCTGTACAAACCACTCTAAAGGTCAGAGCCTTGGGTACAGAGGTAGGAGGAAGAGAAAGCCCTCAGACTACCCCCTCAGCTGTGGTTCCCTGGGTCCTTGGGATATGCCTGAAATTTCAAGTAGTTTTATGAGAAGCTGTGCTGGCAGCTTGATGGAGTGAGAGAAACACAGGATTTGAGTTAGACACATTGGGTTCAAGTTCTGGCTTTGTCACTTCCTAGATGGTGACCTTGGGCGAGTTTCTTAACTTCTATGACTCTCAGTTTACTTATCTGCAAACTGAGATAAGAATAACTCCCTTGGAGAGTTATGTGAGGGTTAGAGATGATATAAACCAAGTGCACGGCACAAAGTAAGCCCTCTTAAAGCACACGCAGTCATTCTGTGCACACACATTAAGGGCCTATTGTGTGACAGACACTGGGAATTTAAGAGTGAAAAGAAGACTCTTGCATTTGTTCTTAAGTTTACTAGCCCAGAAACTCATCATTGTGAGAGGCCCCTTTGGCGTCATGGAATAGATGTCTTGGCACCTGGCTAGCATCAGATCTGTCATTTGTTAGCTCATGAGCTTGGGAAAGCCATTTAGCTTCTGTGGGACTCAGATTCTTCAGTTCGTTTTGTTTATTTTCTTAACTGTGAAATATATCAAACATATAAGTATGTGCAATATGCCTACATTTAAAGAACAGTAAACTGTATCCTGTACCTACCGCCTGTACCATTCCACTAAATTTGGAAAGGAACGTGTACAATACCTTAAAAAAAACCCTTTCCTCTTCTCAACTGCACCACCTTCCTTACTTGCCATCCTACAGTAACTAATATTTTGAATTTTAGTTATTATCTTGCATTTCTTTGTAAGTTATCATCTATGTACATTTTACAAAATAATCATTGTTTACTTTTGCATGTCTTTGGCTTTTGCATGTATGTATGCTCTCTGTGATGCTCTACTTACACTCCATGTCATGTTTCTGAGATCCCTCCAGGTAGACACACATAACTGTAGTTCACTGGTTTTCACATCAGCATGCCATTCCACTGTAAGAGCGTGCCGCAGTTGGTATGGCCTTCCTCTTGTGGAAGGACATGGGGATTGTTTTCAGGCTGGGGCTATTAGGATGAGATATGCCTTTGGGAAGATGTTATGCTTGTCCCCTGGCACCTGAGTAGGCATTTCTCTAGGGCACATACCTGGGATGAGAATTGCTGGACCACATGGATTCCATGTTTGGCATTACTCTACAGTGCCTAACTGTTTCACAGTGGTTATACCAAAAACCACTCCTTTCAGCAGTAGAAAAGTTCCCATTGTTCTCCATCCTTTTCAATACTTGATATAGACTTCATTTCTAAAGTGAAAAAGTTGTACTAGATGAGTTTCTGAAGTCCGTTTCAGCTATACTAATTGTATCATCAACCTAAGGACGTGATTTCTGGCTTGTGTGTGTGCCTATCTGATGCGCTGTTACACAGGTGGCCCTGTACAAGCCGCAGCCTGACTTTGAGAGCCCTGTGCATAATCTCTGCCTGCAGGTGAAGCCCTTCCTTACTGGGATTCCACCATCAGTGGGTGAGGAATCCCATGGCTTCACATCCTTCCCAACATATAGCATTCTGTTTAGTTCAACCACAAGCATTTTTGCTAAGAGGATTGGAAGGGATATTTCCCCTAGGCACTGATTTTGAGAAATGGACATGGAAGTATCAGAACCAGCTAATCAGAGCACCCTAGGCTGGGGACGGTAATGGGATTTCTGTCTGTCCAGGGCTTCTTGATCATATAAAGGCTCCAGGTGAGCTGAACTGAAGTTTAATAGTCTCTGCTGACCAATTGTTCAGAAGTTGGCCTTGATCTTAGACACTCGGACTTGTCCAGTATGAGAAGCAAGGGGTGGCTGGAGGACTGGGGTGGAAAGAACAGAGGAGGTGCCATGTGGAAAGAAGCAGGATGCCCAGAGAGAATCCCTTCCCCTTCAAGGGCTGAACACTCTGCCCCAGGGGTGCTGGGTTTAAAGGTTGTTAGACCCACCCAGTGTCCTGACAGCCACATACTCAGCCAGCTGCCCCCCATCCCGCAGCCACCCATGGGATAAAGAATGTGGCTGGTTGGGCAGTTGCTTGGACCACCCAGACCACAGTCCTGTAATTACCCATCTAGTCTGTGCCTGCCAGTTCCAGGGGCAGGCAGGCGCCTCTGCCCTGGGCCTCGTCTTGGTCACCAGGCCCATACTAGGCTCAAAGGCAGGGCCCCACCTACTCTTCAGCCACACACCACCCCCACTCTGCCCCAGTGTCTCTCTCTACACCAACCTCTGACCCTTGTGAGGCTAACGTATCATATAATAACTGACAATCATCATAAACCAATGGTCACTATGACAATACATTTCAGGCACTGTGGTAAATGTTGTTCATACATTTGCTCATACATATCTTTCAGTAGTCCTATGAGGTGGGTAATATTGTTATCCCCACTTTACAGAAGAGGAAGCTGTGCTTCAAAGAAGTTAAGAGGCTAAATTTCATGCCCCAAGGCATTGAACTCCTAAGTCAGAACCAGAACTTAAATCCAGGTCTTCCTGGATCCCGAATGCATGCCTCTTCTTCACCTGCCCACTGCCTTTCCTGCATAGTGTCCTGGTCATTCAGCTCAGCCTTCTCTCTCCCTTTCTGTCCATGGAGGACTGGAAAAGAGGCCACAGGCAGTGCCCCTGGAGGGCAAGTGGGACCATTCCAGGCTTGCCAAGGTGTTGCTGGATGATGCCTTTGGGGCAGAGTTCTTTGCTCCAAAAGGCTCTGAATTTCCGGACTTCTGCCAGGGGCGGGAAGTTACTTCTGCCCAGCCAGTTTGGCAAGCGCATTGACATCTTGGGTGCCATGATGTTAAGAAGTGGGGGAAGGTAGCCTCAGGTAAAATTCCATTATAATGAACTCCATCTGAGATCTGAATGGCTTTGTTGAAATGGAACTGTGTTAACTTGTGTGCAGTGGAAGAACTCAAGTATGCAGCCTGAAAAACTGGAGGGAAAGTAGAGTGTCTCTTAGTAAAACTCTGGAAAGGTTTGGAGCCTAGAAGGAGGAGGAGAAGAGTCAGATGCTCCCTGGCTCCTCCTTGAATACCAGGCTCCTGGATGGCTGGGGCAGAGTGGGGAAGAAAGCGCTTTGTGCTCAACCCCGCCTGGCAGGGCTGTGCCTGTCTGCTCAGCTGTCCATTTCCCCCACTGGGCTGCCCCTGGGAACACACCACTTTACACAATACCTGACATGCTGCAGATATAATTGACGGATGTTTACTGGATGGAAATATATTTGTAAGTAGCCTGGATCTCCTGAGCTAGAAAGGAGAGTTTAAAAGAATTGCTTTTTGTGACTAAAATATCTTTCAAAATCTGGATTGCAACTCAGATAACTTCTCCCCAGTTTCGAACAAATTGTGCATAATAACAACTGTTAACCGAACAGGTTCCACTTTGTGCCAGGTGCTGTGCTAAGCATTTCATGTGCATTTTCTCATTTAATCCTCACAGACATGTGCTGTAGGTATTGTTGGTTTTCTAATTTTGCAGGACAGGAAGCAAAGATCAGAGAGATCTGGTCATTGGTTCTGGTCACAGTGTAGCTGGCAGAGACAGAAGGCAGGGCTTGCATCTCCAGAGCTTGCTCTCTTAACTGCGTCTCCCTGACCACAGAGTTCTGTCACTGCGGGCTGGTTCTGAGGGTCCAGGACCAGGTGAATAATGAGCAAGTCTAGAGAGAAGCAAACCCTGGTGGGATGCCCCAGGGGGCACAAGCCTGGTCTGCTGTGGCAGCCCAGTGTGGCCAGATTATCCAATTTTATTTTATAGAAAGCTGGACATCCAGATTTTTCCAAAAGTGAAATGTCTCTATTTTTTAAAACATTGACAACTAATTTAGAAATGTACAATTAGTGGTGCTGCTGTGAGGAGGGGGTGGCAAACAGAACCCTTGGTCAGGTGTAGACTGCAGTCCTCCAGTGTGTCTTCTGGTCGTTTATTTCCTTTAACAGGTGACTCATACAGAGTGGAACTAGGAAAGCCCTTATTTATATAGAATTCCTTACTAAAGGCATGAATGATCATTTTCCGTGGGTATCCCTCCCAGCATGTGGTAACACTTTCTAATACAGTGTTTCTTTCTGGAGAGTTATAATGAAATCTTTCCGTCCAATGATATTCCATGAATGAATTCCCCACTTCGTTCCATCCTTCCTTCCTTCCCACTCTATTTTCCCAGTCAGATATTTCCCATAGGTACTAGAAGGAAAGTTCTGTGTAGAGAAATCAAAAGGTAACTAAGTCGAGAAAAGAGTCTCTAGGCAAAAAAGAAAAAGCCCATGGAATTTTTGGATCGGGCTTGGTAGGCAATGCAGGCCGCTTACCGTGCCCGGTGTGAAACCCGCTGTGCACCTGAGCTCTCGTCTGCTGTGAGACCTCATGCTGCCAGACGGGATCATGTTCCACGTGACAGTTCAGAAGGCTTTCTCCTAGCCTGCTACGTTACACCTGAAATTAGTCCTCGTCCTTCTCTTAAATACCGGGGAGAATAATGTGAAGTAAGAACTAACATTTTGATGGAGTATAGCAATTTTTATAATACACTTTAAATATTTTATCTCAGCTGAAACAACAATCCTATGAGAGAGGCAAATGGTATAGGATCTCCTTTGTGAGGCTTGTCAAAGCAGCAGTGTTTTCTTCTTTTTTTCTTCCCCTCCATAAGAGAGCAGGCAGCCATGGAGGATTGAAACCCAGTGTGCAGGGAGCCCCAGGCTCCCACCGGCCCTCCCTTACCTGCTGTTCTCAGCATTCATCTGGGGTCCACAGTGGGCATAGGTGGGGTAGCAGTAAGTCCTGAGTCCTGACTAAGTTCCCTACCTCCCTGAAAATCCCACTCCAAGGGGACTGCAGAATGGGCATGGGAAAGGCCCTAAAACCAGTGGTGGTCTGTGGCCAGACTCCTCCCCACACCTGCCCCCACTGCCTGTCACCCTGAGCGATTGTTCCCAGAGCTGGGCAGAAAATAGCTCACTTGGGGGAATTATTCTCATTTTTGTTGAACGTCTGTCCTGAGCTATGGAAAAGCCTGGCTACAGAGCTGTTTCTCAGGTCCTGGCAATTCTGGGAAAAGTAAGGGGTCAGGAGCAAAGGGGAAGCAATGGGTGGAGGGGCTGCCACCTCTTGCACCGGGTGGTGATGGGCCACAGCCCCTGGCCAGCTCCCCTAGAGTGCTGCCCACTGGGCTGCCGGTCCAGCAGCAGCTCCCGCTGACAGAGCAGAGCCTTCCCGGCCAGCTGGAGCGGGCTTTCCCTCCCAGTTCTTCAACTGCGCGCTGGCTCTCAGCTGGTCCATCTTTTCCAAGGGTGTTTGCCTCTGCTGGAAAGAGTCAAGCGAAGGGAGTCGGAGTTCTGTGAGTTGGTGCAGAGGCCCAGGTGGGCAAGAAGGGGTGGCAGACAGCGCACTGCTGAGGAGAGAAAGAAGTGGTTCCTCTGGAGGCCTTGGTTTAGTGCCTCCTTTCCCTGCAGGCAGCCCTGAAGGCTGCCTGTGCAGATCTGCCCCTCTCTGCCTCAGTACCAGAGAAAAACAAGGAAGTGGAAGATGGCCAGTGGGTAGGACTGGGGAAAGGGGTTTACTGTTTGGAGAGGGTTCTCGGGTTCAGACAGAGATAGCTATTTCCTCCCACTCTGTGGCCCTGGGGAAGAATCTTCCAGACCGATTTAGATGCTTTGGCCTGAAATACTCAAACAAGTAGATTATCTTCAGTAAAAACTCTGAGGTAAAGGCTGGGCTTGTTTTGTCAGCCAGTAGTGAGTGTGACCCCCCCAACTCCGGGTGTGGCTGGCGGGCCCACGCGGGCCCGGGGTGCAGATTGTGAGCCCTGCACTTGTGGCTGATGCCCTGCCCGAGGCAATTCCTGGCCACAAGGAAGGGACCTCGTTGACCAGGAGAGAGGAGCAGGCCAAGTGGACAGGTGGGGGTAGGTCTGGGGAGCGGTCAGCTTTGTGGTAGGCCAGCACTCCCTGTGCCCAGCCACCGTGTCTGGTCACTCTGAACAGATCAGTGCATGAACGGGACAGACCTTGTGATGCACCGCTGAGTTCTGTACCGACTTGCATCTGCCGTCTCGTTCTTTCCTTTGGTTTTCTCCCACAAAACATATTTTTTCCTGTTTAGCAGGGCTGAGTTTTCCAGAACTCTCTCTTCTACTTCTGCCTTCCAACTCAGCTACAGATGGTCCTATTCTATCTGTAAAGGTAAAGGAGGATGGGGGGCCCTAGGTGTGCACCTGCTGGGGCCCCGCTGTGTTGCCCAAGAGGCCCACTGCCTCAGTGACCTTGGGGGGCCTTTGTCAATCAACCGGCGGGCGAGAGGCCCACTTTTATTTTCTTTACAAGCTCAAGGTCCATTCATGTTGGAATGGGAATCTTAATGGAGTCTGAAAGTCTTTGGTTTCAAAATAGCTTTATAATAATTTATGATTCCTGGTATTCAAGACTCAGTGGGTTTATAGAGAAAGTACTTGGTAGAGGAAAGAATGGAACATAATTCCTATGAAACTGAGTGTATTCAATTGGTGCATCTCTTCCCTGGCCAAATAGAAGCTCTGGAGAAGTGCTTTTGGGGAAACCATTCTAATCTGGAGCTGGGGGGGTCACCTTGGGGTGACTGCTCTGACTTCTTAGGGGAATGAGACCCTCTCTGGCCTAGGCCCTGAGAAGCTTCATGAATATATGAGGAGTGTCCACTCTCACTAAAAACTCAGACAGAGAGGATGACTTTGGGTTAATAGACCCTTACAGGACCTAGGCATCCTTCACTGATTCTGGCCTCAGGATCTACCCCAGGATAAGTGTATGGCTTTCCAGGGCCTTCAAGAGCTGGGGGACAGACAGGAGTCCAGGTCCACTGAGGCAGAGGGAGCCAAGCATCTAGGTTAGGGGCCCCAGGGGGACTACACCGCTGCCAGGGTGGCTGTAGCCCTCACCACCACCTCCTGGCCCACCTTCCCAGAAGTCCACCTTCTGCTGCACGCAGTGGTGGGTTGGAGAGGGGTAGGGAAGTGCAGCGGCCAGGGCAGCAGCTATTGAGCTTCAGGTCCCTAGGGAAGGAAGGGCCGTGGGAAGACAAGGTTAACAGTCAGTGAGGAACCACAAGTCTTACCTTCTTTCAGAGGAAATGTCTGAATGTGTAGCTCAGTTTCTCTGCTTGTTGGGGAGAGAGTAGAATGATTCATTTCTCCCCAAGCAATCAGATTTTTGGAAGCCACAGTCATGGGTGGGATGGTCAGTTTTTTCCCAGTTCAGGAGAAATGTGGCTTTCTGGGCAATGTTTGTTTGGAGTGGAGTGTTAAGAACCGAGAGCAGGCTTCCTGCCTCCATAGCACCTCTGTGGGACCTGCAAGTCTCATTTTCCAGGCCCTGAACTCTCCAACAGTGGTACAGAAAACAGTTACAGCTCTAATAATGAGCTGACTTATATAAAGCTACAGTATGCCAGGCACCGTGATGAGAGCCAAGCAGAGATCTTGGTCCCTACAACAGTCCTATGACCCAGATGCTACCATGTTCCCATCAGTGGAGGAGGACACAGGAGTGGGCCTTGGGGGAAGATGGGCAGTAGTCGGGTAGCCAGGGACATGAGGCTGGCCAGAGTGGTTGTGGAGGTAAGCAAGGGATCTGATGCCAAGGATCCTGAATATCTTGGAGCTGGTGGGGCCTGGAGCTTGGATACTGACCTTTCACACAGTGTAGGCAGAGTCTGAGTGATTCAGAGACCATACTGGTCCCAGAAGGAAAAATGAGGAAAAGGAGGCTGGCCAGAGTAGAGTGGGGTGGGGTGTGCCTCAAAGCCATGTGTCTGAGGACTCAGGCCTACATGGACATGGGTTGGGGGCCCAGAAATAAGAAAGATGCACAGCCTGAATAGAGGCCCTGAGAGGTGCTAAAAACTGGACTTGGAAATTGCTTGGGCAAAACAAGCAATGCTCTTCCATTGTCCTGAGGCCATTGGTTTGTTTTAAATCCCATTCGGCCATCTGCTGTGTCAGCAGTGGCAGGTGGTCAGGGCTCCCAGAGGAGGGCTAGAACTACTCCCCTGTATTATTATATTATTAGCGTTCTCCCTTTGGGCTGCCTCGGTTTCTATTCCTTGGTCTCTAAATTACTGGACAAAGAGCCTCTTTGTCCCATCAGATTTGGCTGGTAGAAGATACCTGAGGGAAGCACCCCTTCTGGTATCTCAGGAAAGCCACCCAGGGGAGGGAAAGAGCAGGCCAGGGTATCCTGTTTCCCTCTAAAATATTTCTTGACTGTCTTGAGTCCTAGTCTATTTCTTCAGGCCACAGAGGCTGAAGATGGCAGCAGGAGTTGGTCGAGGCAGGAGCGAGGGGTGACCCTCACCCACTTGTTGGTTTCTCTGTATTGCTTGTAAGAATGGAATCGGGGTCTGGTTTTACTGCTGTCTATGGAAATTCCACTGTGGCTACCCACACCTCCCCTCCTCCAGAGAATGAAATTCACCCCTCGCCCCATGGCCTGTTTCCCTCGCACACCACCTTGTCCCCCTGGAAGTGCTCCGGCTGATGGTGAGAGGCCTTGAGGCCTGGCCAGAGAGGAGATGGAGAAGTGCTCTCCCTCACTCTGTGCCCTTGGACAAGTCATTCCCCTCTGGCAGACCCGGTTTCTTCAGCTGTAAAACCAAAGAGATTGGGCTGTGGCTTACGAATGGCTGGTTCCCTGTGTTCCACCAGCCACAGTCACTGCCCACGCTTTCTGGTGCTGACAGGGTATGGCCTGTCTGTTGCCTGGAGAGCAGTAATCAACCCAGAAATCTTGTTGACAAAGCTGAGGGCACCGTTTCCACTGGAAAAAAACAGCTTGCAGGAATAATTGTCGATAAGAAGTGGAAATATATCTAAGTAAGTCACGGTATCTCCTGCCCCGCTGTCGGGGCCAGGTGGGCTCCTGCTCTGGGTTCTGCTTTGCTCTAAGAAACTGCCAGGGCTCCGAGTTCTCCAAGAGTGACAAGACAGTCAGCTAGAAATAATCCTGGTGAATGGCCAGTAGAGTGGGAATCTGTAGCACGTTTCTATGGAGTGACCTGCTAACCCTTGACACTGTATGGGGTGTCAGCCCAGGACCTTTATCAAGTTCTCAAAGATGATGTATATCCCCCAAAAGGCTAATTAAGAAGGACCTTCAGGGGTAAACTCATTCGGCCCGTTGTTGGGTCAGCAGCCACTTCATGGCCCATCATTCAGTTAGCCAGTGAATAGTGTGGGACACCTCATGTTCTCAGAGCTGCAGTGCTGGAAGCCAGCCTCATCTGGAAACAGCTGAACCAAAAATGGAGGAAGCAGTCAGGCTCAGCAGAGCTCCGGCAGCTTCTCACTGTCCTGCAGAGCCCATTCTTGGCCTGCAAACTGTTCTCTCCAGGTGAGGGCCACAGAGGCAGACGTCGTCTGACCTCACAGCCTCATTCGCTGCCCTTGTAGGAATCATGATTATACCTGGGAAGTTTATGAGGTCTAAAATGTAGCCCAGGCTAGCTTCCTCTTTCTTCTCTGCAACCTCATTCACATCATAAACATTTTAGATTTTCCTATTTTTTTATGACGATTTTCTGGCAGGTAAGGAATGGGTCCCTTTTCCTAATGTGTACAATGGCACCATGTGGTGACCCGATGAACCCTCCTCTGGAGGCCCTGTGGGAGTAGCCCAGTAGGTTCATCTCAGACTCACCTTGAATGGCTGCAAAGAGCTAGGGTAGGACCAGTGACTGAAAGCTGCAGGGCCTGTTCCATCTGTGCGCCATGAGCACTAGCTAAGTGCAGAGCCGTCCAAAGAGCAGATTGCCACGAGAAAGAATTCTTCACCAAGAAAAATATTCAAGCACAGGCTAGAAAACTGGCTAGAATATTACAGAGGAGATTTAATATGGTTACACAAAGTGGTGTTAAATTTCCTTCCAATCTTGAGATGTTCTGAAATGGGGCATTATAATTTGCAGAAAATTATTTGCAAGCATTCTCACCCACATTAAAAATGTGCGTGTGTGGAGGGCTGGGGAGACAGGGGGCAAGAAATAGTCTGGCCGCGTTCTATTTACATATATCCTTTCCTCTGCCCTTTCCCTCTTCTCCAGTCTGTTTCCGCTCAGCTTCTTCTGGGAGGTAATGCTGAGAATGTTCTGGAAAAAGAATGTGTGTACATTTGGGGGATGGTGGAGAGGGAAGAAAGGCCATCACCTTGGCTGGCTGTGGTATTGCTGGTCCTAAGTTACACTAGAACAAATTGATGACAGAAGTGAGGCCGCATGCGGTGTTCAACGCTCCCTGGGCAGCGCTGCGGGGATGCGAGGAAACCACGATCACACGAGACTTGTGGCTGGTGCGCCCAGGCCTGTCTTCTCCAGAGAAAGCACAACGTGTGCTTGACACTGTGTATGCCAGTTTTAGGAAGAAGAATTCCATCCCTCTACTGGGAAATCACTTGGGTTTCCATTTCTTTCTGGAAGGAGGGGGAGCTCTGAGCCAATGTCAGCAATTAGGAAGCCCAGTTTTGATCACTCCAGTCTCAGCATGGCTAAGTGAGGCCCCCCTCTCCTGGCCTCCCATTCTCCACGGGGCCCATTAGGGACCGCCTCACTCGTGCCCTCCCTGCTGCTTAGCATCTGAGGGTGAGTGGGCCCCACTGGTGCTAGCATGCATTTTGGGCTTATCTGGTAGCTGAGTGGGTCAAAGAGAAAGCTCAGCGACAGAGCCTCACCTCCTGAATGGTCTTAAGGCTCATCATGCTGGGAATTCCAGCCTTGGAGTGGCACACTTTCAAAGCTGGGAAAGACCTCAGAGGTCGACCTCCTGTCCACCATTGGTCCTCCCATAGGCACAGCTTTACTGTCCTCAGGACTCCAGGGACGGTCCAGCAGATGTGGTGCAATTAACCTGAGCCCACGACACTTGGATGCTCATCTTCCCAGGGCTCTGCCCAGGCCACCCCACAGCCACCCCCCACAAGACTGTTGTAGGTGGGGCTCTGCTCAGTTAGCAGAAGCCACTGGAAGGTGCAGTGCCCATGTGTGAGCTGATGGGCAGATGTGTAGGAGAGGCAGTGACTGTGGCTTCAATGACTGGAAGAAAACACATTTTTTCCTCATTTCTTGCTAAAGTGAGGTCAGGACTGGGGTCAGGCTCAGGAAAGGGCTTTGATGTGGGATGCAGGCTGGAGGAATGGAAGCCAGGGGCTTTCTATAGCGTTAAGCTCCTCACCCTCTGTTTCTCCGAGGCTCAGTGCTAGGCGGTTGGGTATCTCCAAAGCAGCGGTGAGAGGAGTTGCTCTGGGGACAGCCCCAGCAAAAGCAGTGGGAAGTTCTGTGTACTCAGAACATGAATTTCAGATGGGATGTGTATGACATAGCAAAGGGTGGTGGTATTAAGCATGTTTTTTTCCACTGTCCTTTTGTTGTTCTGTGTCTTTGCCCCACCTTCCATGTACTTGAACCTATAGGCTAGATCTAAGCTGCTCTCTCCTCAAAGGGTCACCCAGTAGTGCACCGTTCATGTGGAGCAGAGGCCCACCTGCTGAATAGGGTTTTCCTGGGTAAGAGGGGACGGCTGGAGGAGAGAGGGTTTGGGCCGAGGCCTGCCATCCCCTGGTCTTGGGAGCCATGGTGTCCTGGTCATCCTCTCTGTCGTTCTGTGACTTAGTGGAAGTGAGGGTGTCCAGGGCTGGGGGTTAGGGAAATGCCTGAGGTTATTTCCCTGAGGGAAGGCAGCTGAGTGGATACTCAGGGCTAAGGTGCAGGTTCAAATCCAGACTCCACAATGACCTTCTCTTAGTTTTCCCACGCCTAGCATAGGGCACTACTAGCAGCACCTGCCTGCCTGATGAGGTTGTTGTAAGGACTAAACTGTGAGCGTCTGAAGAGCTTGCAGCAGGGTCGGGTGCAGAGCACTGGTGTCCACACTGACGGTCATCATGGAATAGCAGGAGTCAGCAGGAAGCCAGGGAATGCTCCTGGGCACTTCACTCAGCTTGTCCTCATTCGTCCCTCACACCACTCCTTGCCTGGCCATGGGACTCCGAGCAAGTCACTCAAAGTGAACTTTGAGTTTTGCCATCTGTAAAATGGTACTTCTCACCTCAGAGGACTTCTCTGAGGCCTATGTGAGATCATGTGTGTAGGACTTAGCAGGCTGGCACATAATAAACACTCCATACACATTTTTTTAAGTTCAAGGGTGGTGGTCTACCTGGATCTCAAGTCTGACTTCTGAAAATCTTTGGGGTTGAGGACAGGAAAGCAGTGGTCCTCTCTATACCCACTTGGCCCTCACCTTGGTCTCCCACGCAAGCTGGGAAATTGATTAGGCCGTGGGGTAGAGTCCAGAACAGTGTGGCCAGCTGGGGACCTGGGACAGTATGAGCAGACGGAGCAAAGCAGCACCTGGCTTGGGGGTAAGTGACAAATGCACGTCCTCAGCAGGGACACCTTCTTGCACCCACGGTCTCCGGCACTGGGCCAGCTGAGGTCAGTTTATGTCACTCAGCACCCACTGCTGTCTTCCTTGGATGTTCGCCGGGGGCTGGCAGTCCTGGGACTGGGCCCGGGTCCTGGAAGCCCTTTGGCCTCTACCCCTCCCTACCCAGGTGCACCACTGTGGGCATCTGGACATTTCCCATCTGGGGTTTGGCTTGAAGGCCTTCATGAGGGCTCAGGATCAGACACCTGCATATCTATTATCTCCTGAGCCACCTCCTGCAGGAATCGGCAAAGGGAGGAAGTGTGTGTGTGTGTGTGTGTGTGTGTGTGTGTGTGTGTGTGTGTCTGTCTGTCTGTCTGTCTGTCTCTATGGATGGACAGGCAAGGCTGGGTAGAAGCGGGGAGGGTGAAATTCTGCCAGCCCCACCTTGGTGACCCACCATGACACTAAGACCCAGCTACTGGGCACCAGAGTCTGCCCACCTTCAGCCTTCCCTGAGGCTAAGGGTGTTGAGCATGTCTGGGAAGAGCTAAAAGTGGCAGAAAACATCCTGTCTGAAGGCAGTGCCTTGCTGTATGTAACCCCTGCCTTGCCTGCTCCTCCTACACCCAGTCTCCAGAGACAGGAGACCCCCAACACCTGTCTTTGAAGCTGTTCCAAGAGGCCAGGACCTGGATGCCATCCCAGCCCACACTGTGCTCAGCTCCCCCGAGGCTCCTCTGTAATTCTGCTGGGGGCGGGGGTCTCCTCCCCACCCTCAGCAGTGTGCCAGGCCACCCTCTGGCTCTGCTTCTCTGTGCACTTCCCAGATCTGGGGATGGGGGCCATGAGAGCAGCAGAGCTCCCTCAGGAGGAAGCCCTCCCTCTCCCTTCTTCCCTGTGAAAGGAGAACCTACTGCCCAGGAGACTCTTCCATTTGCCAGTGCTGGTTGCCGCCCCCTGCCCTTCCCACTGCCTCCTGCTACTGCCTCCAGGGAGGGCCTCCTGCCCCCAGCAAATCACTCTGTCAAGTTTTCAGTCCCTGACTGGAGGACCAAAGCCTCTGGAAAGAGCCTCTCGGGCCCACTTGTTGGGCGAGGACTAGCCATGAGGTCCGTGCCCAGCTGAAGATGAAAGGTCTCCACTTTTTCATTTCAGAGTCCTTTTGGTCAGAAGTGTCTGTAAGACCTTGCGGAGGGGCACGCCTGGGCTCAACTTACTTGCCCCCTGCTCCTTCAGGTGGGTGTTTCTTTATCAGCCACAACCCCCATGGCTTTTTGTTTTCCAGGGCAGGGGTGGGCCTGAGGAAGGTAGGAGCAGGGAAAGACAGAATACTCCCCTGGGCTTCACAGGTGTGTCCACAGCCCTACCGCTGAGCCGGAGCCATGCTGAGTGAGGGCAGGACTGAGCGAGGGGCTTGGAAGGGAGGGGCTTGCTGACTCCCAGGCCAGAACCCCAAAGGCCACCTGGCAGGAGTGATATTTCCTATCCTGCTCCCATCTCCTCTTTCCCTTTCTTCCCTCTGCAGTCTCTGCCTATCATGCCTGGGTCTGCTGGTCTTATGCTGTAGATACTGGGGCCTCTTGCCCATCTCTGGACTCTGGTCCTGAGCCTGGGCTTCTCGGGAGCAGCACATAACCCCAGGCAGGGCTGCGTTTTCTCTCAGCTCGCCTGAAATGGTCCTGCTCCCTGTGGGCCTCTGGCAGCCGGGTTCAGCCTTCCGTCCCGCCTAACCCAGGACCTGGAACCCCACCCCCAGGGCCAGAAGCCTTCCTGACATCAAGGCGCACCTCACCCCTGTTGCTGAAAGGCGCTGTTAACGCGCTGTGGTGTCGTGTTCTTCCAACTCTCTTGCATAATAACATCTCCAATGAGCTCATGTGGTGCTAAACAATTACTGGACTGATCTGACTGATATTTCCCCACCCCCACATTTGATTTCTTTTTCCACTAAATTCATCTGATGTTTGGTCGCCCAGATGACACAGACTCTGCAGGAACGTCACGATGACTGGGAGTTGCCACATCTCAGCTGGCCTGGGGTTAAACCACGAGCATCCTAGACAGTTTCTCCTATTGCCCAACACGGTATTGGTCCTCTGGGGCTCCAGCCCACATCTGGCCTGTTTGTGATGCTCTGGATGCCCAGAGTCAGACTGGACGTGGGATGGGCTATAGGGACAAAGCTGAAAGAGAAAGTTAGAATCTACTAAATCTGTCTGTGGCCAAGGTCACTTTATCCCTTTGGGGCTGACCGTATTCATCCTTTTCTGTCCCATTTATTTCCTTTGGCTTAGAGCTCTCAGTGGAATTTTTAAAAATCAAGTATTTTGTGCATTTTGTAATCATGGTTTCTGGAGAAACCTCAAGGTATGGGCCTTCTAGCCGCATTTGTAAAGAGAGCGACCATAAGGGCACTTACCTCACTGGAGTGATGTGATGAGTAGATGAAATAAGACTTGAGCAGGCTTTGCTATCAGTTTATATGTCGTAGGCTTAGTCATTGAAAAGCATCCCAGAGCCTTTCAGGGGCCCCCAGCAGCTACCCCTCTCACCTCAGGGTGGGGGGATGTGGCGCCCTGGAGTGGGGTGGGGGTGGGGTGCTTGCTCCCCCCTAGCTGGCTCTCTCTCTCATCTCCTCCCACCCTGGGGCCAAGGGGCCACTCAGACCTGTTGTGACTCTTGTGAGGACTCATAACACTGGAGGCAGCAGAGTCTGAAACCATTTTAGGGAGGCCTGAGGTACCACAGAAGTGGCTCTGGGCCTGGCAGGGTAGGACCAGGGCAGCAGGCGAAGCCCAGGGTCCAATCTGCCTAATGCAAGAGTCCAGTCAGCTGCTTCCTAGGAAGCAGCTGGATTTCGTTCCTCTGTGTCTTCTTCCCCTTTCCTCAAGTGTGAGATCCATCTCCTGATGATAATGCCTATTTATAAAGCTATCCCTGAAAACAAAATTAGTTAATTGTATATGACTCACATTACTCAGAAGGATGTTAAAAACAATGGATTAACTTTTTACTGAAAAAAACAAGAGGGAAAATATCTTGACTGCCCTGGACCAGCAGAGCAGGGGTGCAAGGCCTGAGCCATGTAACTACGAGGAGTGGCAGGATCTTACCCTCAAGGAAAGAGGGGGTCTGGGAGGGAGGCTGTGGAGGGGCTCCCCTGTTCACTGGAAGAGGGCACAGCAGACAGGACAGAGGCCTGGGACCCGCTGCAGGCCTGCTCCTAAGCTGGAGTCGATGCCCATGGCACGCGTAAGCTTACTCACGTAATCCTTCCTCGTGCCTATAAAGTAAAATGCCGTTTTGCAGATAAGGGTGGTGAGGTACAGAGAGGCTTAACACCTCTCCCAGAGCTGCTGGGCTCGTAAGTGGCAGATGCAGCCTTTGAACCCTAGGCCACCCCACCACTCACCCCTGCAGATTCTCTTCTGACTTGGGTTAAAGGAGCCCTGCTTCCACTCCTGGCTCATGGCCAAGGATGGTCAGGAGGGGAAGCTGAGGTACAGAGAGTCATGAAGTAAGGGTGCCAAAGAAGTCCTGCTCAGGCCTGGGATCTGGGGAGCTGCCCGGCTTTGCTGAGCAACCCAGCAGATGGGGGGGTGCAAAGGGTGCCAGCTGGCCCCAGCACTGCCTCCAGGTCTGCTGTTCTTGTAGGATGGAGGCAATGGCAGCCAGCACTTCCCTGCCTGACCTTAGCGACTTTGACCGGAATGTGCCCCGCATCTGTGGGGTATGCGGAGACCGAGCCACGGGCTTTCACTTCAATGCCATGACCTGCGAAGGCTGCAAAGGCTTCTTCAGGTGAGTCCTCCCCAAGGGTGCGGGGAAAGAGATGAAGCAGGACTTCCCATGAAGAGAATCTGTGCCTTCCACGCCTCCTCCCTGATGCCTGTGGAACATGCTAGCTCCCATAGCCACTAGGAGGGACAGGGTCTTGGCTGAGGGGCATCTTAGTCCTTCCCCCATTCAGCTCTGACAATGTTCTTTGACCTGCTCAGAAATTGCTTTCCTGAGGTTGCTATGTAGGTCTCCATCTTTCCATCACCAGTTTGACCCACAGCCCCCTGCACTGACCCATGTGTCTGTCCTTCTGGAGTGACCTCCTAGTGGGCTGGTGATCACAGACTGTCCTTGGACAAGCACAAGAACTTGGCCTTAGAGCTTGCCTTCCCACCCACATCAAACCATTCCTTAGAACAAGGGGGACTTCACCCCTGGTTGGACTGCTGTACTTGATCTGCACCTGTACCTTCACCCATAGCTTGCTGTCCCCAGGTTGGACAGCCAACCTCAGAATGCTCAGGCCATGTCAGTAACGCACCAGCCTTCCTGCTCAGTCATGGCCAGTTCCTCCACCAGCAGTAGAGAAACTCTTCTCTTCTCCCGTGGGCCCAGCATTATAAATGTGAACAGTATGGGGAAAGAACTGGAGAGGCAGAATGAAGGGTGCTCCCAAGCCAAGTCAGGAAGGGAGATGGGAGAGTGATGATTGCAGGTTGGAATTGGGCACCATGAGAAATGAGCATTTGGTGTATTTTGGAGAGCAGGAGGGAGAGAAGCCTGGAAGATGGCATCCAAATCAGCTTCTGTAGAGTAGTTGTGATGGAGTAAGGGAAAGGCACAGCTTGAGCCATCACGAGAGGAAAGTGAATCAAGTCCAGGACAAGGACGTGGAGGCTGCCTGGCTCCCTGAACTGAGGGTTCACTAGCTTTGAGGACAGAGGAAATGAGAGCTTGGGACTTGTGTGGCACCCCTCCAGCTCAGGGGCTCCGGGGCTTTCTGTGAATGCAGGCTCCCAGCTCGCCTGCCCTCTGTCCCAGGAATGAGCAGGCCCAGATTTCACTCCCTCGAGCAATCGCTGGGCTCCAGGGCTTCTGTGGATGCTAATTGCCTGGCTTCCCTGCAGTCTGCTTCCCAGCTCGCGGAACCAGACTGGCCGCACTGCTGGCTCCAGATCCTGTTGCCGTGTCTCTCATTCCTCTGGCCTGAAGTCTGCAGCTCCTGCAGGGTGGGCCTTCCAGAGTCCTGGCTGGCCATGTGTCCCAGGTGAAAAACATAAAGTACAACACCCTTGACCTCTCTATCCAAGACCCCTTAGCACCTGCTGCTGACTGATGGCCACAACCTCTGCCGCCTGCAAAAGGCCTGTCGTTATGGACAGTAGTCTGCTTTTGTCTGGTTGCTGTGCCCCTGGCCTACCTTATAGCTTTACTGCCCCTGCGTAGGTGACTGAACCCAGTTGCACTTTCTGAAGAGCCAACATCTCTGTTACAGTTTGGCTTGAATTTTTGCCCACCTGCTCAATTTTCTTGTAATCCCCAAATCAGTACTTACATACGTTCATGGCCAGTTGTGAGCATGTGCAGTGGTGATTTAAGTCTCTCCATGCACGCGTTCCCAGCGGAGGCTGACCAAGGAGATGCTCTGCCTTCCTGTTTTACCCCTCACACTACAAACTAGTGTCCATTTCGTGGTCTTTTTAGTGCTATAGTTTTTTGCATTTTTGTGCTTTTTGTTGGTGATTTCACTGTTAAGGATAGCTCCCAAGCATAGTACTAAATTTCTGGCAAGTATTCCTAAGCTCAAGAAAACTGTGATGTGCCTTACAGAAAAAAATATGTCTGTTCAGACATGAGTTTAGTGCTATTGGCTGAGAGTTCAACGTTAATGATCAACAATGTATATTAAATAAGCTGTCTTTAAACAGAAAACACACGTGAAACTAGGTCGTACATTGATTGATCAGTGAAAATGTGACTAAAAGCTCACAGGAACCTAACCATAGGAGCAATGGTTGAGTATGTGCTAATGCAGAGTTTACAGTGACTTTGTATTACATAACTATTGTCAATAACAAGAATCAACTATATATATATATATACATAATTTCTCCTCTTCTTTTCCCTCTCCCTCTGCTTCTCCTTTGCTTCATCCGTTTTAATCTGTTTCAAATAGTTGTCATTTATATCTGTTCGTGAAATCCTGACCCCAGGGAGGAAGGTCTGTGTCAGGGTTGGATACATTCTCTGTGTTGGTACCATGTTCTTAGAAGCATAAAGATGAGTAAACCAAGCTCTTGTTCTCAAGGGGCCCCCTCAACCCTTTTATGGCAGCCCTCACCGAAAGAGCATCACTTTAGTGTCGGGTCACTGGCTGTTCTCCAAGCCCTGGGGACCAGTACTCACATTTGACTATTTAGTGTTCAGTTTGACTTCTAGGATAATCAAACCAAACCACTCTAGGAGCTAGCTGTGGTCATCCCAGCAGGTCCAAGACTCATAATCAAACCAAAGTGTGATTGTGGAAGCTGGATAGTGACCACAGTTCTGTTGATCTGTTAAAGGAATCAGAGATGATTGCTTGTCAGTTCCTCCTCTGAGCTATTTCATGGCATTTCTGCTTCTTGCTCCTCTGAAATACATGGGCATCCTCAGAGAAAGATGGTGTTTCCAGTGTGACTAAAGGTTGGCTTGTGCAGGCTTGTAAATGGTTCTATGTCTTGGCTATATGTTAGCAACCAGAGCATAAGTGTGGGCCAGAGGGGGAAATATGTAGGTCTACTGGAAGATGCATAGACAGTCATGGTCTGTGGATGTGAGTGGATCTCTGGTCATGGACGGCTTTGTCCAGGCTCTAATATAAAGGGGAAGATGTAAAGGACAGAAAAGAAAATCAGAGGGTCCCTTTGATGAAGAGAATTAGGACATGGTAAAGTCCAAGACATGGTCCTGGAAGGCAAGGTTGAGAAACAGATGATTGTTTTCCTCTCCGTCTAGTCTTCTTCCTCCCTGTTGATGCCTCCTTAACCAAGGCCCCACGGTCTTGCTGCACCAAGCTGATGTGGAGAAATGCCTTCTTGTTTGCAGTCCCTGAGGTTCTCAGGGACATTGTTCATTTTGGGTCTCATGGAGTTACACAGGGCAAAAGGCAGGCTGATGAGGGTCTGGGAACATGAGGAGTGTTCTGGCTTTTCATTCACTTATCTGATATCTGTAGGGCCTGTGATGTGAAGGGAAGCAGAGAAATGGGGCAGATGCCCAGCAACATAAAACTCAAAGTGCTTAAAGACAATAAAGTAAATAGAGAGGAGGGAGGAGCCGCCAGCACAGGGCATTCTATAGGCACAAGTGAATGGGTCACCAAACAGTCAGTGTTTCTGGAGGGAACTTTGTCCAGGCCAGCTTGGCGGCTGGACTCCCTGCACGCTGCTCAAGGGTGTGAATGGGAGAGAATGATGGGCCTTATCTCTGATGGAGCCCTCTCAGCATGCCCTGGGACCCTCTTTGTGTGATGGCAGTACAAGGCTGGGGGGAGGACAGGCAGAGGCTACCCAGTGCCTCCAAACTGCCCACCTCAGCACTGCCTCTGCCTTGGTGGCTGCCCTAGAGGGTCCTTCAGATAGCCTCTGCCTCACGTTCTGAGACTTTGGGGGCATAATTTTCACTGCTGTTCTGGCTTGGATTGAGATGTGGTAGGTTCGTGATGAAGACCGTCTCATGTAAGAATACCAGGGGATTTTGAATCAAACAGATGTTGATTCTAACACCAGATTTCAGACTTATTAGCTTTGCGACATTAAGCAAGTTGTTGGACTTTCCACTGCCTTTTCATACCCTGTGAAATCGGGACAGTGCCATCTTGGGAGCACTGGAGATGGCATGTGAAGCACCGGCATAGAAGGTCCTCAGTCACAGCAGCTATTATCAGTGTCCCTTTACAGTGGCTTAGTTTCTGAGAACAGGCAATCCTCTCCTCTCCTCTTTCATGGAATCTGGAATGTGTGTGACTGTCATGTGTCAACAGAGGTCTCTGAGAAAAGGTCCCAGAACAGAAGGAGTTAAACAGGTGTGAAAAAGGAAGGGCTGGGCCAGAGGGCTCTAAGAGCCTCTCGCTGCTTAAAGGCTGGGTGGGAGTTGGCTGGCGCTCAGAGAGAGTGGACACTGGTGGCTGTAACTCCCACGAGAGCTGTGAGTCTAGGCGTCAGGAGCATCAGCATTGAAAGCAAGGATTTTTCGGCCTCTGGTGCCTCCAGAGCCCTGCGCCGGGCTTGCAGGTGTCCATGTAAGACAAGGTGCCTGCTTCTAGGCTCTCACATTCTCGCTGTGATGGCTGCCTGCTGCCTTCCTCAGCCTCCCTGAGGCTCTCCCTCCCCTGCTTCTCTGCCAGCTTCTCTCCCTTCCCTTAGCCAGAGCTTGCTTTGCACCGGGTCCTCTTCCTTTACCCAATCCTTACAACACCCCTCCCACCCGCCCGTGGAGAACTGAGCTGTGAGGGGAGTGAGTGACCTGCCCAAGGTTGTGCATTAGGATTTAAACTCAAACAGATCAATCTAACCAATGTCTGTATTTCATTTAAAAATGGTTATAAGAGGGTGGTGGATTTGAGTGTGTGTGTAAACAACTCCTGTATATAGTTAAACAAAACAAAACAAAAAGATGTCAACAGTTCAAAAGGCATTATAAGTGAAAAGTCTCCTCGTCAACCCAGCTCTTAGGGCCCTGCCTCCTCCCCAGACAGTGTCTGTGTTTGCTTCCGGATTCTTTATGGACGAGCGCGCGTGTGCAGATATGAGCAGGCTCCACCTGCCAGCTGGCACTTTGCTGTCATCTCCTGGAGAACATTCCGAGCACACTCCCACTCCCCTGTCCTTTTCATGGCCCCATCATTTTATGTGGATACGCTGACGTGAGGAACCAGTCTGCCACGAAAGGGCATTTAAGTGCCTCCCTTTGCTTCCCCAGACAGTGCTGCGGTAACCCGCCTTGGGCAGGTATCTGATAGACCCAAGGAATGAATTCCTGGAAGTAGGTTTACTGTGTTAAAGACCCTTTGTGTTTTACATGTTGGTAGGTATTGCCAAACCGCCCTCCAAAAAAGAGGCCCAAGCTCTTTACCCCAGTGTTAACCTCCCTTCCTTTAAAAATTTTTTTAAACTTTACAGTACAAATGTGCTGTGTAGGTACCCCATCAGACCACACAGGTGTTTCCTATCAGTACCCCCACTGGGCTCCTGTATCCAGACCAGGCTCTGAGATCTCTATGCCACTCCGAACAGCAGTGGAGACAAAGGCCAGGTGGCACTCACCCCAGGCTTGTGTTTTACAGGGTGTGGCTTTGCTCAGGGGTCAGCAACCTGAGGAGGGCCCAGGACTCCAGGGCTTCACGCTGTTGTGGACTGCCTGTCTCTCTGTTTTGATGAACTGGTCTCTGGCACGAGAGTGGGTCAGTGTCCTCTCTCACCCCTGACTTTCTAGAAATTATATCTATACTTAGCCTGGTTGCACCACCCCTGCCCCCTTCCTGAGCTTGGATATAATTGCCAACCATCCAGAGGATGACAGGGTCCAAGCTCAGAGAGCAGCTGAGGCAACAGCCTCCCATGGAAACCCAAGGCTCTTTTTTCTCAAAACCACACCAGCTCACAAGCAATTAGCATTGGGAGGAAGGCGGGACAGGGTGTGGATCTTTAGGACAAAGCACAGAGCCAGGGCTGGCCAGTCTGGCTGCCCTGACTCCTTGTGGCAGAGGCTAGATGACAGCCACATGTTTGAAAGTGCCCTTAGCAGGCAGGAGAAGGGAAAAACTGGGCCTCAGTGCTGGGACTCTGGGACTGTACTAGGCTGTGTTGGGCATATGAAAGGGCAGCTCCGGATCTGGGCTCTGGGAAGTACACTGGTCTGCCTGTTGGGAGATTTCCATTCCCTGAATGCTGACCCACACTCTGGAGCATGAGAATGTCATGTGATGTGTAATGGCCATCTTCCCCAGCTACAATTCCAGGGCCTTTCCTCTGATTTCTGTATTCAGAGGAGCCAGGAAAGAGCAGCTTACCTAATAATAATAATATTTTAAGAGCTCCACAAGTTTATAGACTGCTTTCCACATTGCTCAAATAATGTGGAGACACACCACAAGGTCAGTGGGCTTTGGGACAGGGCGTTACAAAGGGTGGAAAGTGCAGGTGGTTTCCTTCCCGGGGTCCGAGCCCTGCTGTGAGATGATGCTCCTGGCCAGAAGGACTCTTACCAGTGCCTGCCTCCTTCCTGCCTCCCTGCCTTCCTCCTTCCTTCCTTCTATTTTCTCTTCCCCTCTTCCTCCTTCTCCTTTTCTCAATATTCATGGGTGCCATAAAACTCTGGAAGCAAAGGTGATGTTTTCCCCCATTATTTTCTCTTAACCCAGCTCTGTATTCTGTTGGATTCTTCCCCCAGCCTCCCTGACGCCCACTCCTGTGGTCAGCAAAGTTGGGCTGAGTGGCTCTCTCCAACTCTTCCGTGGAGAGAAGCCTGGGGTTGGGTCTCAGATCTGCAACATGAGAAAGATACAAAAAGATGGTGAAGTTGCAAAATCTCTGCCTGAACACCCTTGCATTTGGGGGAGCTGCCCACTGTTGGGGGCCAGAGGCAGGCCCATGGAGTCCAAGGAAGGTAAAGCAGGCCTCTGAGTGACTCTGGGGCCTCAGGAGGCTCTCCACCCAGAGCACAGAGCCTGTGAGAGGCTTTGGCTCCTGTATGTGGGGTTGCAACAGGCATTCTCTTCATGGTGCCCATGGCCCTGGAGAATTAACAGAAAGAGTTCTGAGCCAGCCAAGGCAGTGATGGGAGGGTAGAGCAGACCCTCAGCTCTTGGGCCAAAAACGTAAAGAAAATGAGAGTTTGCTCTGAATTAGAAATGTCTGATCCTTGAGTAGGTTTAGAGAATGATGGACACTCTGGGACCTGAGTGAGCATTTGTGGTTACAGGTGGTGCCTCAGGAACAGCAAAGTGGGAAAGGGGGGAACAAAGCTCGTGTCCTGGAGGAGGCAGATACGCCTGCTGGTGCTGAGTGCCCCGTTTCAGGGTAGCCGAGGTCCTGTGTTCTCGCGTCCCTCCAGAAAGCTGCAGTAGAGGTATGGAGGCTCAAGGAGAAAGGCTCCCTGTTTCCTTAAAGGTAGGCAGAAGCCTGCTGAACAGTCTCTGCAGGCAGGAGCAGTGTGCACCTTGGGGGGGCTGGGCTGGGGGCTAGACAGCCCCTGTGGTCCAGCACTATCCCACCTCCCCATTTGACCTGCTCCGCTGCTGGGCCCACAGTTCGTGAGGGATGTGACAGGAGGGTACTGGGGCCAGGGTCTAAGACCAGCAGCAGCTACTGGACGGCTGGGTATCCTTTGCCTTGAGTGCTCAAAGGCCAGCTGCCTGTTTGCTTGTGATCACCTGCGCTGAGCACTGGGAGTCTTGGGATGAAAACACGATGTTCAATCCAGGAAACCGAAGGCTGAGTCTTGCACCCTAACATTGGGAGACTTCACTTCTTGCTGAATCTCCTCACTGACAACCTTCTCCACCTCAGCGGTCCTGTCTATCAGATTAGTGGTACACTCACAGTCTTGGGCCCCTCAGGACCTTACAGTCTGATTACCTGCCCCTGTCAGCAGAGCTGCTCTTCTGGTCTCGTCCCCTTACCTCACAGTCGCATCGGTTTGGCCCAGCTGTCCATGTCAACTGATGAGTGTGTTTGTCCTAAACCCCAGGTGTGTCCTGGTGAGTGTAAATGAACAGTGAGTCACTTTGCACCAAGAAACATAACAAGGGTGTGCTGTCTGGAGATGGCATTGCCAGTTCAACCCAGGAGAGGGAAATGGCTGGGCCTGGGCCTTTGTGGGGCTTCCCCTGCTGGGGCTGTGAAGGGGAAGGGGAGCCTATAGGATGAAGATGTGGGAAGGCTCTAGGGAGGTGTCTTTTATGCAGCCTCCCCACAGGCCCATGTGGTGTGGCTGGCAGCAGGAAAGAAGGCCAGAATCGGGAAAATGAGCCCTGAGGCTTGCACATTCATGCTTGGGCACATATGTGTGCATGTGGACACACACAATTTTACACAGAATATGGGAGTGGGGATGAGGAGTGCTGGCTTCCTAGCTAAGAACCCTTTGGTAGTTTTCTGTTCTGATAGAAGCCTTGCTTCCTCTGCCTTTCAGAAAGCCAAGGCTGGACCTCAGGGCTCCTGCCTGTTCATCTGGCCTCTCCTCTGGGCAGTGATCTGATGCCTAAAGTTAGGGTTTGGGCTTTTCTCCCCTTCTCCATGTGCCTGTGCACACGTCTGTCTCTGGGCCAGGGACACTAGTCACAGATTTTTGGACTCTAGAAGACTTAGAGCAGAAATTAGCATCCTTGCCTCATAAGGGCTCACTGAAAGCAGTGAGGGTTACTCTGAGATTCCAGTATTTAAAAAAGTGTACTAGGCTGATTCACTCATTTATTTCCTGTGTAATAAAAAAAGAAGAGTAGGGAGCAGAGTATTATAAAAGTAAATAAAAGCAGTGATGGGAGCAGAGCAGGCAATGGAGAAAGGAGGGTGGGCGTGGCGCACAGCCTGCGGTGGCAGGGGGCGGTCCTGTGTAGGTGGAAGGGCCCTGGGAGCTGCGTGGGCGGGTCCCCGTGGTCGCAGCCTCTGTAGGCTGTTCCTGGGAAGGCAGTGGGGCTGAGGAGCTGGGAGGCAGGTGACCCAGTGGAGGCCGTGCGCTCTCTCCGGGCAGGCGAAGCATGAAGCGGAAGGCGCTGTTTACCTGTCCCTTTAGTGGGGACTGCCGCATCACGAAGGACAACCGCCGCCACTGCCAGGCCTGCCGGCTCAAGCGCTGTGTGGACATCGGCATGATGAAGGAGTGTGAGTGTCGGGCCTGCCCAGGCACGTGGGTGTCGGGGCTGCACGGGGGTGTGGGCACCGGCACGATGGAGGAGCGGGTGTCCCGGCTGCCCAGTGGTTGAGGAAGGCTCTGGTTGCTGTGTATACATGTATGGTCTGCCCTTCTTCTGTAGTTGCTGGCACCTGGGGCCCCGGGCTGGGGTGAGAGTGGGACCAACAGATGGGGCAGGGTGGCCAGGACTCCAGGGGTCCTGTGAACCCCTCTAGGATCTGTACACTGGCTAGGAGGCCTGCACCTCCAAGGATGAGGTCTGTGAGGAGGGAGAGGCAGGGTGCTGCCTTCATGAGCCCTGAAGGCCAGTATTCCTCGAACTCATCACTGCTGTCATGCTCCCTGTTCCCTGGGCTGTGGGGAAAGGAAAAGCCTCAAGGACCATAGGGCTGTCTGGACTTTGGGAGAGTGGGTTGCTCTGGGTGGGGATGGGCAGGAGTGATGGGGAGAATAAATATTCAGGCTGCATCCAGGTTCTATCCCACCCCAGCCTTCCAGTCAGTCTGGTTCTCCGAGCAGATCTGAGGGCTGCCCAGGGGAGACCTGGCAGAAAGATCCTGTGGTTGGAAGCCCTGGATTCCAGCATGACCCTCTAGATCCAGCTGGAGAAAGAGGAGTGACCTGTGGAACTTCTTGTCCAGCTCTGGGGTTGGAGGAGAGGACCAGTGGCACAGGCTCACATGTCTTAACCTATAGTTAAAAACAGCCTCTGGGCTTTGCATCTGAGCTCTAGCACCAGTTACTTCATAACCAGAGTAGCCATTGGCTTCAGCAGACCCTGGGAAGGGCTAGTCAGGCCCTCCCTGAGCTGGAGGTGAGGGCGCTGGGCAGGCCTGGGTGCGGGTGCAGGCCGCATGTGCAGCCTCTCTCCACCCCTTGTTCACTCCTGTCCCCAGTCTGTGCCCTGACCCCCGCCCTGGCCCTGTTATGCTTTGGGCTTGAGAAGGCTCAGAAGGAGTGTTCAGAGGCAAGCACAGAATGTGGGCTGTGTTTTGGGTGTGATGGGGGAGGAGATCCATAGAGAAGATGTGCCCAGAACAAGGGAAAAATCACATTCCCTTAAGGGATGGGAAAAAAAATTACCTGTTGATGGCAAACAGAGGCAAAGTCGAGGCCCTCACCTAGGCTTCCTCCTTGGGCCTTGACAGGCTCCCTTCTGGTGATCACAGCCCTCATTTCTGTTCCTGGCTTCCCAGCCAATGCTAGCAGCCCTGAAAGAACTTTCCAGGCTGTCATTCTTCCTCGCCTGCACTGGGGCATGCAGGCCTAGACACGCTGATTGCTCCCGGCCCAGTCCCCTGCCCCACCCAATTCCTGTGTTTATCCTGGAGCAGTGGAGGCCAACGCCTGGGTGCCTCATGGGGCTTCTCACGTGGTGGCTTAGTGGGGCCTGCTCTGCGCGAGGCACTAGCGTGGACGTGAAGAGGATGCAGCATGCACAGCCATAGGCCCTGTCCCTTCCCCTGCAGAGCACACAGCCTCCCAGGCCATGGAGCCTGGCTTCTAAGGCTCCAGCCAACCAAGAACGGCACATAGTTATACCACTGGGATTCAGTAAGGCTCTGCTGCAGGAGTTCCAGCCAGGGCCAGCCCCATTCATGTCCTAGAGGCTACACTCTGCTATGTCTCAGGCAAGGTGTTCTATCAACTAGAATAGGAAGAATACTTAGAAATCTTCTGAGACCCAGAAAGATAAAAATACCTGTTGATGGCAAACAGAGGCAAAGTCAAGGCCCTCACCTAGGCTTCCTCTTTGGGCCTTGACAGGCTCCCTTCTGGTGATCACAACCCTCATTTCTGATCCTGGCTCCCCAGAATCAGATTAGAATCAGAAAGCAAGTTGGGCCTAGGTTCCAACTCCGTGTCTCCAGGCTTTAAGTGCATCAAGGTGCTCCTGCCCCAGAAACAACTCGTGGTAGGGGGCCAGCAGTCCAGAATTGGGTGCCCACCCTCAACCCCAGTCAGCTCGGTGGGGGAGGACTGAGCCTCAGTCCTCCCCCACAGAGCCCCACGCCCGGTCCTGCTGTGTGCCCAGGGCAGCCTCGTGTCAATCACTGTTGAGATGCCACTGCAAGGAGCTGAACTGAGGGAGGCATGGGATGATGCCATTGAGCTCTCAGGGTCTACGCCTCAGAGCTCCAGTTAAATAGAAACCTTGGGCGAGCACCTGGCTCCTTTTTTCCGCTGGCCTGAGGGAAGGTCCTCCAGGAAGAGCTGTAGCTCCCTGCCTCAGGTTAGCTCAACTTTGGGAGGCCTGTCATTTTTCCTGGGCCCAGAGCCCCCAGCTCAGGACCCAGGAGAGCCACCCTTTTATCACCTGGCTGTCTGTTGTCCCCAAGGCACAGCTTCCCAGAGATAACTGAGTGTCAACATTTGTAAAACATCAGGGAATCCCGGGCTCCCTATAAAGGGAGCTACAAACCCAGGCTCCTTTCTGCCCAGGACCAGAAAGTGGTAGTTCACTAGAGGAAGCTTAGGGAGGGAAAGGGGCTTCATGTGGGCATCAACGTTTACCAGCCACCTACTGAGTGCCAGAAACCATGCCAGGCACAGATACTTGTCTTTTAGATTTTCACAGCAATCCCTAAATATATAAATATTTCTGTTATTTTATTTTAATAGATGAGAAAACTGAGCAGAATTAAAGTATCATGCCTCTAAGCTGATAAGAATGCTGGTACAGGCATTCTAACCCAGATCTGTCTGCTCCCAGAGGCCTGTGGGCTTCACAGCAGCATAGCCCCTCAGATATCTGCAGCGGGCCAGAGAGCCTCCACTGTGTGCTTCCAGGTGCTGCCTGGGGCCTAAGACCTGCCTTTCCCTCTCTCTCCAAGTCCTGGTGGCTTGATGTCCTTGGAGCCCAAGCCATTTCATGGTTGAGTTCTTGCTTCTTTTAGACCTGCCCTACATAGAACCACTTGTATGTTTGCTTGTTTAATGTTTTCATAAATGTGTCTTTTCTCCTCGGTGCTGGACAGCAGCTGGCACATAGTAAGTGCTCAATAAATTGCACTGACTGATTGACTACTAACCTCGCAGTATGCTTCTTGGCATCTGTACATCTCCCACTGGTCTATGGATCGGGAAGATCTCCCAAACCTGGTAGTGTCTATGTCACTCATTCAGAAAAACCTGTGTCCTCTTCCTGGATGCCATCCTTGGGCCACCAGGGGTGACTGAGATGTTTTTAGGTTGTTGGCGCTTTCAGATCTTGACTCCCTACCTCGATTCTAGACCTCACAGGGCAGGGAGTGGTGTGCTCACATGGGAATAACTGGCACTATCAGGGAACCAGAAGCAAGGTAGAAAAGCTACTGAGCACATGTGGGTCTCACAAAACCCATGTACACCGCTCGTGCACTTTATTCATTGGAGAGCCATTCAAGTGCTCCTTCAGAATCTGCTGCTCTTATTCTAGGTCAATGGTTTTAACTTACATGTGTCCTTTTACATAATAATAAAAGCATTTTTAGTAGCTATTCATTGAGCAAATGATTAAAGAATATTTCCTGTGAAACTAACAACCCCTTTGAATAAATTTTGAATAAATTATTCTATAAATTATCACAACACCTGCATATGTGAGGGTCTTATAACTTAATTCAGTCTCTAGACAGTGTTGCCTGGAGGGAGGCCCATGGATTGGCTGCCCCTGCTTGAAACCAGCAGATCTCAACATCTTCCCTCTAGAACTGCACACAGGATGGCAGCTTCTATCTGATACAAGTGACTGAGAGGAACGATGCCATAAGGTTAAATCTGAAACCTCTTAACTTTGTCCTTTTAAAGTAAATCATTTACAAACTTTGCTTCTTTATTTGGTCACAGTCTTCAAATGGATTGGAATACTTCGTGTGTTCCATAACTGAGGACTAGGGTCCAGAAGTCGTATGGGGCATGGTTACAAGCATGGACTCTAGAACCACACTGCCCAGGCAACATCACTTGTTAGCTGTGTGACTTTGAGCAGGTATATAGCCTCTGGGCCTCAGTTCCCTCATCTGCAAAGTGGAGATGATAGCACCTGCCTTAAGCCATTGTTACAAGGACTCAGTATATGAGTTAATATGTAAGAAACACTTAGAATAGTACATGGTCCATAAAAAATGTTTAAAATTTTATCCATTTTTATTAATGCTCTTTTTTTATTACGTAAAATGTGATCGCCAGGATTTCCAGTTCCCAACAGATGAGAAGTAACTCTGAAGGGGGGGAAAGGCACACTTTTAGAGGTAGGCACCAATAAGAGACAACACCTAGCTTAACAGAGGGGGAGACTGAAAGCCCAAGAACTCAACACCATAGCAGGCTGAGCTGAACAGTACACAGAAACAGCCCTATGCAGTCCTGAGGTCCTAATTTTGATCCTGCAAAGTCCAGTAACTGTTCAGAAGGATGCCTCTGAATCAAGAAAAGGTTACATGATGCAAAGAAATGGTTACACAGCAGAAGCTGTGTCCAGAGGCACTGGGAAATGAGGTGGGAAAGTTAGGAAGAAGCTAAATCATGGAGAATCTTGAGTTTGGACATGAGAAGCGGGAGGATCCAGAAAAAGTTCCTAAGCAGGAGAGCGACATCATAGGATCTCAAGGGGTCATCAAAGCCCAGCCAGGCTGCGAAGTGTGCCTGTGGACGCGGACACACAGGTGTGACTGGCAAAGCCAGCCCCCCACCTCCATCCTGTCCCCTCCGCCCACCCTCAGGTGAGCAGGAAAGACCAGACACCTAGTCTTGGACTCCCCAGGCTAGAGCGCTGTACCCTGCCTTGAATGGGATGCCCCCTGCTCTCTCCTCTCCCACCCCACTTGACCTCTGGGGTCTGAGCAGACAGCCTCTGTGGGAGGAGGACTGGCAGCTCTTCCGGCAGGTGAGTCAGTGACCTGGGCGTGGCCTCCGCCCAACCCTCCCTTGGTAGGTTACCTCCGCTGTCGAGGCTTGAAGTCGGTGGCTTGCCACAGGCTTCCCTTTCCTCCTGTGCCCGAGGCTCTGGGTGCCCACCTCCAGCCCCCAGTAGGCTCTCCCCCATCTCCCACCAACTTCTGTAATCCTGCCCTGACGTGAAGGGCCTGGGCCAACGGGCCTTTCTGGAAGCCCCGAACCCGCCCCCTCTGGGGTTCCTTTTCCTTTCCCTGCTCTTGTGAAACTCCCCAGCTCTGTGGGCAGAGGTCCTGGCAGCAGCGGTACAGAGCGAGTAGCTACAGGCCGAGGGCCCCAGGGCCCACTCCTGCCGTGAGCGCTCTTCAAGCCCCGGCACCCCGCTCGCTGCTGTGCCGGATCCCCGGCTCCTAGCCCCGCCCTCCCGACTTCAGCCCCGCCCCCACCTGAACCCCGCCCCTTAGGTCCTGCCCCAGCCCCGCCCTCACGGCGGCGGCCCGGCCCCCTGCAGCCCCGCCTAGGCGGCATTCCCAGCCCTGCGGTGGCACAGGGTCCCCAAGTCAGACCCCTGGCTAACCAGCTGAAGACGACTTCCCAGATTAGAGCGGTGAGGCGTCACCTTCAGGTACTTCTGGAGAACTCAAAACGTCCTTGGGCGGAAATTTCAAGACTGGACAGGCTGGAAGAGGAGTTATTTTGCAGGGAACCAAAGAGACAAAGTCTAAGTTGGTCAGAGTGGATCAGATGCCCGAGTTCCATGCCTGGAAACTTGGACGTGGCAATGGTCTTGTAGAGGGGCCTTCTCAGCATCTCATCTTCCGGCATTGTGGCCACGCAGGGACACTCAGCCTCTCTGCCCGAGTGGGGGAGGGGAGAAGAGACGCGAACTAAAGTTTAATGAGCAGCTGCTCCGTGCTGGGCATGCATTCAGTTCTCAAGACAGTCTAGCCAGGTAGGTGTTGCGGAGTGGCAGGTCACTCAGCCACCCCATATACAAACACGTAATGGAGGAAGGAACAACAGAGGGACTTTAGAAGAGATTATATGGTACAAACTTCTCATTTTATATGTGAGAAGACAAAAGCCTGGACAGTTAAGATGTTTGCCCAGAGTCATATAACCTCTTCTTGGGAAACTGGACTCCCTAATAATGCCCAACGGTCCCACATCTCAAGTCCTCTTTTTCCTGCTCTCACACATCTGCCTTTCCAATTTTTCATCTGTACAGTGGGCTTGGAGCCCAGGGCAGAGAGGCCCCAGTGAGCTCGGAGTGAGAGGGGAGCAGCCCTGCCTCCTTGTGCCTTAAGCACCAGGAGGAGGGTTTCCTGGAGGAGCTGCAGGCCCAGCCTCTCAGCTGCCCCCTTCCTGCCCCACAGTCATCCTGACGGATGAGGAGGTACAGCGCAAGCGGGAGATGATCCTGAAGCGGAAGGAGGAGGAGGCCCTGAAGGACAGTCTGCGGCCCAAGCTGTCCGAGGAGCAGCAGCGCATCATTGCTGTCCTGCTGGACGCCCACCACAAGACCTATGACCCCACGTATGCTGACTTCAGTCAGTTCCGGGTAGGTCTGCCCGCTGGCCAGGAGGACAAGCCACTGTCGTGGAGAGCCATGCTGCAGCCAGGGCTCAGGCAGGAGATGGAGGACCACGTCATCTGGAACTGGGGAAGGGATGGAGGCCGCTCTGTCCTGCTGGTGCTGGGGAGACGTCCCCCTCCCATAGGCCTTCCTTGAGGTCACTCCTGTCAGAGATCAGGGCTAGGGAAGGAAGGTGGCCCTGAAATGTGAGCTTCTGATAACCCATCTTTCCCTTCCAGCCTCCAGTTCGTGGGGTTGAGGTTGCAGGGGGCCATTCCTCAAGGCCCTCCTCCAGACACATGCCCAGCTTCTCCGGGGACTCATCCTCCTCCTGCTCAGATCACTACAACGCCTCTCTAGGTAAGCAGGACTGCCACCCCCAGGGAGCCCAGTGGGGAGATGAGCCCAGAGTTTCCCACCCAACCTGTCCTTGTGGATGGGAGGGTAGCACTTAGATACTGTGCCACTCAGCGTTCTTAAAACAACCTCTTTTTTTTTTTTACAGAGAAGGGGTAACTTTCTCAAAGGCCCATACTGGGGAAGAGGCCAAGATGGGGTCCAGCCAGGCAGGGTCTGCCTGCAGACTCCCTGCTCTTTCTTTTCCTCTAAGCCAGATATGCCCCTGGGGGCAACCTGCTTTCTTTAACTGGTATTTTGAGCCTGGGTCCTTTGGATTTGTTTGTTGTGTTTTTGTTTTCTACAGTTTTATTGAGATATAATTGACCCATAGCATCATATATACGTTTCAGGTGTATGACATGATTTGACATATATATATATTGTGAAATGATTACAACAATAAGGCTAATTAACCTCCAACACCTCCCATAGCTACAAATGGTTTTCTCCTTGTGATGAGAACATTTAAGATCTTTCAAATATACAGAACAGTGTTGTTAACTATAGGCATCAGTGCCTGGGCCTTTGGAAGGTGGAGTTTGGAGTGGGAGAATGTGTGGGTCCTATTGCAGCCCACTGTGCCCCCCTGCCCCAGCCCTGAGAGCCCCATCACCTCCAGCTCATCCTTGCTTTTCTTCTTATGGTCCTGCTTTGCCTCTTTGTCACCTTCCCCCTCCTGCTCCCCTTGTCCTTCACTCCTCGGCCTCACGCCCAGCCTACTGCCCCCTGCTCCGGGCCTGGAAACTAGAACCCTCAGATATGGTGCTTTTGGTCTCATTGGTGGATCTGTGCCCCTAGCCAGCATAGGTGGGAGGGGTCCCAGTGTCAACTGAATGAAGAGAGCAGCAGAGCCAGACACTGTGTCTGCCTGTCCAGGAGAGACAGGAGGGAGGTGGGCCGGGGCCGAGGAGAGACACTGACGGCTGCACAGACTGACTGGCCCTCAGAGCCCTTCATCTTGTTCTTTGCACTCGATGCATTTGATGAGGGCCAGTCTGCATGTTAGACATTTAGCTTTTCAAAATTTCATATTATTTAAGAGTTTTGATACCTTCTTATCAGTGAATTGATTTGAAGTGCTTACTTGCACCAATGGTATATTCAGTATAGCATCTATTATTTAAAAATCCAAACTAGTTAACATTTTTAATTTAAAAAAAATTATTAAACAAAAATAATACATGTTCATTGTAGACATTCAGAAACTATAAACTAAATTACAGGTATATATATCCTTATATATTTTTTTATGCATCTTTAGTCCTACTACCCAAAGATAATCACTGTTAACACTGTCATGTAACTCATCGCCATATTCTTTATTAAACACAATATGTATGCTCAAGAACAGAATTATGCTATATTCAGTCTGGTAACTTGCTTTTACCTCTTAATAGTATATTATATCATATTTTCTTGTCATTCAATACACCTCTAGAATATCATTTTTAAAGGCTTCTTGGTATTCTGGAGTATGACTGTACAATAACATCTCTAAATCTAGCCTGTACCCCAGCTTTTCATTAAGATAATAGTATGCATGTGGCTAAATATATACACTTATTCCACATTTTTTCCTTATGATGGATTCATGGAAGTGGGATCACTGAGTAGCATATGCACACATATGTATGCCTACTGTCAAATAGCTTTCTCGATTGCTTGCAAAACGTAGGCCTCCTTTAGTACCTGGAGCGCTGCCCCAGGCTGCCTGACCCCCTGACACTGGTGTCAGCATCTTAACATATTTGTTTCTGGTTTATAGATGAAAAATGTAGATGTTCTACTCTGCAGTTCACTTGATCACTAGTGATGTTGGACCTTGTTTTCCACAAGCTTATTGGTTCCAAATTCATTTTTGATTTGAAGTCATTAGGAACGATGCCTGGTCTGTAAGATCATGGCTTGAGGAAGTCTTGTTTCTCAAAGTCTCTCTGTTCTTTGATTTTACTGCCCCAACTGCTGAAGGAAGAGACGGGGGAGTCCTAGAGGGAAGCCTGGGCAGAAGAAAGAGCTTGGACAGAGACAGTCACTGTAGGGTTCCCAGTTGGCCCTTCTGCCAGGGCACAGGAGGTCCTCACAGGGATAAGCAGGAGGAAGCCCAGTTTAAGTACCCTTTAGTAGTCCCTTCTCTTCCCTCATCTTTTGCCAGACATGATAGAGCCATGCAGTTTCTCCAACCTGGATCTGAATGAAGAAGAGTCAGATGACCCTTCTGTGACCCTTGGTCTGTCCCAGCTCTCCATGCTGCCCCACCTGGCTGACCTGGTCAGTTACAGCATCCAAAAGGTCATTGGCTTTGCCAAGATGATTCCAGGGTTCAGGTAAGGAGCTTCTGGGACACCTGGGGACAAGAGTCTGAATCCTAGACTGAGTCAGAAGAAGGCTTGGAGATCACCAATCCACTGGTTGCCCCCACGTAGACGCAGAACCCTCCGCAGTCCTCCTACATTAGAATCTCTGGTCTAGGCCCAGGAGTCTGTTCTTGGGGAAGGGCAGCGCATCCAATGTTACTGAGCAGGCCAGCACTAGAAAGCTGTCCACCCCCCCACACTTTCTGGGTAACTGAACGGAAGCCCGAGAGGCTCCGTGGTCCGCCAAGATCGTTTTCTAGTTTAGACCCGGTGTATCAATTAAGCTCTATAGCTCCTGGTTCACTGCTGGGCTTGGGTCTAATCTTCATGTTATCCTTTAAATTAAATCTACATCAACCCTCCACACCCAATTCTGAAACCAGAGTGAAGTGATCAAGGGGAGAAAGGGTTGGACATTATGAAATAATGTGGGAATTCTAGAGGGACACAGATATACTGGCATCTTTCACCCAGATTACATGACAAGACCTTTTCCTAACCATACACGTTCCATCCATTCATTCAAATGTGTTACTGTTTGGGTAATAATGGCATGTACTTATATTTAAAGTGATGCAGTGTTAAATATTCTTAAAATAATCAAATGTTGTTGCTTTTAGTAGATATGTTGGGAAGTAAAGTTATATTTACGTATTATTTATATCCTCATTCTTTCTAGAAATTCATTTGGAACTTTGCCATGCAATACACATGTAATGTGGCTGAGAAATAGAAAGAAATAGACCAATACCAAACATAATTATCATTATTTCAAGTAGCAGCAATAGTTGTGGCTGGTTATATCTGTCAGGGCAGAATGTTTCCCAGATACTCATGCTCAGATGGCACACTGGGGGGCCAGAAGTTATCTGACATCATCCAGCTTGGGGTGGAAACCAGTGTAACATTTCGTTTATTCTTTGGGGATTTCTGTGCTGTGTAGGGAAGCCATCAGTCATTGTCTAAATTACTGCATGGCCAGCTAGATGATGGTAATTCTCAGAGCTAAACCCAGTGCTTCCGAATTTGCTTCTGCCCTGAGACAGCTGGCTCCATGTTATTTTATGCCTCTCACCAACTCAATTACCAGGGGCTTTTCTATGCTCTTCCTCTGAAATTAATGTGAAATTGTAAAGAAGAGAAAAACATCAAACGGTGTTGGGTCACCCTTACTGCGTTGTACATTCTGACTGCAGCAAAAGGATGAAGGGCCACTCTGGCATCAGACAGGAGCAAGTTACTGAGTGTCACCTGTGAGCTCAGTGTTGCGCTGGGCCTGGGATTTACCCCCAGAGCCTTTCCTTGGAACAGAGGATACAGTCCACTTGCTGCACATGCCAGCTCCCTCCTGCACTCTTTAGGTCGCTGTCTGCAAACTCCATGTGTTCCAAAGTCTTGTTCTGTGTAAGCAGCTAGGGGAAAAAACACCTCCAGGTGCCCATGGATACACAGCCTCCACCCTAGTTCTAGGGGGTGTCCAGTCCTTATCTACTTAGCATTCATCCTTCCTTTCCTAGCAGGGAGTTGGACAAAAGGGCCTCTTAAGTTCTGTCCACATGCTCAGGTTTGGTGATTCTAAGCGGTGTCTGGGATCGCACATGTGGGAAAACTGTCCTAAAATGAAAGTCATTTGTTTAGCCAAATCACCCTGATGCAGCCCCTGCCTCAGTAACCCGAGTCCCCGTTCTCCTCCCCTGCCTCCGCCCCCTTCCTGACCCTCACCACATACACCCTGACACAAACAGCACTACCTGCCCCTCAATTTCTCCCCCCCAGGAAGAGCTCAAGTCGGCCCGTTCCTTCCCTTTCAAGTATAATTTCCCGAGTTCCCTAGCCCAGCCCTGAGTCATGGCCACAGTGAGATATGTAGGAGCAGACACTGGAGCAGCCCACCGGTTGATGCGTTGATCCTGAACATGCTGGGGTGGCTTCTCTCTCTACTGCATGACTTGAGAAGTCCCAGAGCAGAAGGTGTTCTGATAAAAGTGGAGCAGGCCTCAGCAAGAGCTCCTGGGGGGACACTGATGTGGATACTCTGTGTGACCAGATGGGGGTGGTGCTGAGCCTGGACTCTGGTGGGACCCAGGGAGGGCAGGGCCAGTCTAGTGGCTCTCTGGTTCTGATGGTTTCTGCATTTAGAGGTTCTGTTTCTCCAAGAAGTGAAAGAACAGTGGCCGTGTCCCTTGTTCTTGCTGCCTGTAGGCAGGGGTGGAGGGTGTGGGAGGGCAGGATGGGACTCCTGTGTGGGGGAGGGGAGGGGAGGGAAGGGGCTGGGGGGGCGGCGCTGGGCGTGAACTGCCCCATGGTGCGGCCTTGGCCCTGCTCTTGCCTCCCACCTCCCTTCTTCCGCTCTCAGTCTACACCCCACAAATCTCCCTCCCTCAGCTTCGGAAGAGGTGCATGGAGGCGGTGCTATCAGGAGCAGCCTCTCAGTGGCTCGGAGCAATCTTAGACCCAGAACCAAGGCCCCCTAGGACTCACTGCCAAGAGAGGTGTGAAGAGGAACGAGGTCCACTCAGCTGGAGCCCAGCCCTCTGGGGGCAACGCCTTCAACCTCACTGCCATTCCACACCCAGGGGCTCCTTCCTGGGGCCGAGGTCTGGGGGTCATGGAGCTTCCCTCTCCCTCTGCCCTTTCCTTTATAGTCACTGTTCACCTGGCCAACAGCTTTCTTACCTAAACTGTAAGGGATGAAATTTGACTCGGACAGGGTCCCTGGCCTCCAGGGTAGACAACACTGGGAAGAAGAGGTGAGAGCACTAGAAGAGGCCAGGCGGGAGGGCTGGACCTGCCTGCGGGGTGCGAAAAGTGAGGCATGGCACTCTGCAGAGTACATCGCGGGTGCCCAGAGGCAGGTGTGAAAACTGACCAGAGTATAAATGTCACCCAGGCCCAGGGAGAGGCCCAGAGCCCGAGCTGGTACCTACCAGAGCAGGACCCAGTGTCCCATGATTTCTGGGCCCCGCCTCAGACCCTCCAGCTCTCCGGGTCTGGTGTGACCTGCTCCTAGAAAGTCCTTGTATCTCTGGGCTGGGGGCCGTTTGTAGTGGTTCTAGGCCTGCGTTCACAGCAGATGCTTGGGCCCCGGGGCGCACTGCTCCCACTGACCACTCTGGCCAAGCAGCCCGGGGATGTTGGCTCACTTCTGGCCGTCCACTCTGAGGGGTCCACTGAGCAAAAGGCAGCATACAAAGATGTTCCTCGGAGACTGTTTATACGAGCAAGAATAGCAAGCAACAAAATGTCCAAGCTCACTGCAACTGGGCTAAAGTGCTAATGGGCACAGAATTAGGGTGGACTCAGCTGTGTTTGAGGAGAGGTTTGCATAGGCAAAAGATAGGAAAGAAACACACCAAAATGTTCAATGTGGTTATGAGCAATTTTTATTTGCCCTCATTTTTTCTGTTTTCCAAAGATTTATTAATGAACATGTTTTGCTTGATAATGAATTAAAACCAAAATGAGGGCGATGCTAGTTTTTATTTTTTAAATGTGAATTGAGCATTTAGAGAAGAGTGACGAGGACGGGGAGATGTTCAGACACTGCCGTCACGACGCTATTCGCCTACGAGCTAATGACCCCATGGCTGTATCCAGAGGCCCTGAGCTCCCTGACACACGGGAAAAGTCCCACAGGGCTGGGTGAAAGCCATCTGTTAGGAATGTGGAAGAAGGCATTGGACCTAAGACCCTGTGAGAGGGATCTTCCAACCCGAGCACTTTGTGAATTTTTTTCAATGCATCCCTTTGCTCGTCATCTGAACCACGCAAGCCTTGTCATTCCCCCTCGCTATCATCTGTGGATACAGAACTCTCATCCACTAAAATCCATTCCCCATCTTTTTACATATCAAAGTCCAGCCACAGAGAGGATGACAGCCTATCTACAGAATATCCAGGTAGAAATATACAGTCGGAAAGAGAAAGGGAGTAAAAACTAAAGCCGGTGGATCTGTGGGCCCTGCTTTTTCCTGGTCATTGTTCAGTCAAGCCCAGCTCCTGACTAGTCATTGGCCTCTCAACTCATCAGCACATATTTATTGACCCTCTCATCATGCTTCAGTGTGTGGACAACACTAAGGTAATTCAGAGGTAGTACTTGCCCTCAAGTAGCTTAGAGTTAAGAGCCCCAGACATGCATATAAAGAGCAGAGCTGAAGGGAAAGGCAAGCTAGGAGTCCAAGCAGTGTGGGGCAGTTCGCAAGGGGTGGCTCTGGTGCTACTGAAGGCAGCCAGGGAGCTGGGTTCCCAGGGGAGCTCACCAGCGTCTGGACCAGAAACGTGAGACGGAGCAGTAAAAGGAGGGCTTTCTTGGCTGGAGCCACCGCACGTTCAGACAGTGTGGCATGAGTGCACACAGGCTACAATGGAGATTTGGTGGAGTTTGTGATGGGAAGGGGGTTGGAAAGACACGTTGCAAGCAAACAAGTTATAGAGTACAGTCTGATCCTGGGGTGTCTAAGAATTAGTGAGGGTTTCTGAGCACCAAAGTAGCATTTCTTCATAGGAGCAGTAAGAAAGATGAGTGAAAGGCCCAAGGTAGAACTGACTCCAGGACACTAATAAGAGGTGATTGAAAAAGGTGAATGGATATCTGAACCACAGCAGTATTGGCAGGAGTGGGAATGAGGGCAAGGGCTCAAGAGACATCCTGGAGACAGGCTTGGCTGAACTTCACTGCTGGGAAGGACGGAGGACAGGAGCAGGGAGAGAACCAGAGAGCATTGGAGCAGTTGAGGACGATTGGCCGTATGCCATTTGCAGACCACCATGTTCATGCATGGGCCCTCGGTGCTCCCTCTGGCTCCGTCTTCCTGTCCCTGATAGCTCTACCTGCTTAGGCCTGGAAGGTACTGGCCAGCTCCTTGTCTTGGTACCTGAGTGACTTTACTTCTTGCCTCTGTGCATGATTACAGTCTTGAGTTATTCCCCCTCAAGAAACAGTCTTGTCCTTTCCAACCAGGCCACACACTCCTTGGTGGAGGACCCGGGGCACATGCTGGTCACTTGGCAGGCACGTGTTGAAACCCTACACTAATTTGCATGACCTGAGGGCCCTGAGCAGTAACCTGGCTTCCTCCCCCGCCTCCCCCTGCAGAGACCTCTCCTCTGAGGACCAGATTGTGCTCCTGAAATCAAGCGCCATTGAAGTCATCATGTTACGCTCCAACCAGTCCTTCACCATGGATGACATGTCCTGGACCTGTGGTAACCAGGACTATAAATACCGCATCAGTGATGTGACCAAAGGTGTGTCTGGGCTCCACCTCCGCTCTCTCCAGCTCCCAGATTCAGGCTTTACCCTTCTTGGGGTCATGGGCCCTGATTGGGCACGTTAGAGGGGGCAAGGCAGTAACCGGGAGAGAAAGATGAGGGTCCAGCCTTGTCAGGGTCAAAGACAGGTGGGGTGGAGTGGGCGTCTCCTCAGGTTGGCCACAGCATCTTGCCACTGTCTCCTAGCTGGACACACCCTGGAGCTGATCGAGCCTCTCATCAAGTTCCAGGTGGGGCTGAAGAAGCTGGACTTGCATGAGGAGGAGCACGTCCTACTCATGGCCATCTGCATTGTCTCTCCAGGTACAGGGCCGAGCAGTGAGGGACTCGGCCCCGGGAGGTGGGACACAGGGAGGACAAAGCCCTGCTGGGGGCAAGCAGGAAGGAGTGAGCAACAGGGGAGACAGACAAGGCGACACCCACATGGATGGGTTGGCATGGCCCATATGGAGAATGTATGGAGAGGGACCCTCAGTGTAACCGTAGGGGCTCCTAGGTGAGATTCTGAGGGGCCAGATAGATGGGATTTCTCAGGCCACAGACAAGCCTGGATATTCCCAGTACTCAAGCTCTGCTCTTGTGTCACTGAATGCAACTTTTCCTGGCATTTGAGGTCTCCTGCGGTGTAAGGAACAAAACCTAGGGACCTGATGGATGGTTCTATCTGAACAGTTTACCGATTTTAGAGGCAGTGAGTGTGCTGGAGCCCTTGAGTTCTTCTGACTGTTTCTGGTGGGAAGAAGGGGAGAGGCTGAGGAGGAGGTCATTGTGGCCCCGGGGGTGTTGTATTGGTGATGAGGTCCAAAGGGCAGCCCTGCCTTAGCCTGAAACGGACAGGGGCTCCTCCTACTCCCCTGCCTAGCTTCATCTGCTCAATCATTTATTCACACACTTAGCAGTGACTTATTAATCACCTAATAGTTACCAGGCTCTGTGCTAGGCATAGAGATTCCAAAGCAAACAAAGCAGACTCCTCTCCCGTAACGTACGGAAGGAGACATTAAATAAATACTGTTTAGTGACTAATTCTTACAGTAATGAGAGTTTTTAAAATAAAGAAGTATGTAATATTATAGGAGGGTATACAGGAGGGAACCTGGTGTAATCTGGGACATGGAGATAGGGCATCATCGAGCGTGGCCCTCTTGAGGAGAGTCTTTTAAGCTATTACCTGAAGAATCAATAAGAGGCAAAGATGAGAGCTCAGGCAGCGGGAACCCAGAGGTGAAGCCTAGAGGCTGGAGAGTAGGGCACATCAGGATGTTGGTGGGAAGATGGCACGCAGAGCTAGAGGGAGAGAGGGAGGTGGGGACTGGGCCAGATGAGCCCATTTTGGACCTGATCTTAAATGCAATGAGAAGTGGCTGTGGGGCCCTCGGGAAGACTGTGACATCACAGGTCGGCAGCCATCAGGGGTGACCTAGGAGGCTGAGTTTGGGTCAGCTATAGGGGTGCTGGAAAGAATGAACAGTGAGGGCCCCAGCCCGGAGCTTCCCTGCCTCCTCCTCCCACCTCCCTGTGTCCACAGACCGCCCTGGGGTGCAGGACGCCAACCTGGTTGAGGCCATCCAGGACCGCCTGTCCGACACACTGCAAACCTACATCCGCTGCCGTCACCCACCCCCGGGCAGCCACCTGCTCTACGCCAAGATGATCCAGAAGCTGGCCGACCTGCGGAGCCTCAATGAAGAGCACTCCAGGCAGTACCGCTGCCTCTCCTTCCAGCCAGAGTGCAGCGTGAAGCTCACACCCCTGGTGCTCGAGGTGTTTGGCAATGAGATATCCTGACTGAGGCCCCAGCCGTGGCGCCTGGGCGGGGCCGGCTGCTGGAGCTCAGCCCTCCTCCTCCACCCCCCTCTCCACCCAGCCTGTCCTCTCTGCTGCCCGACCTAACACCAGGTTGCCCTTTCCTGCAGGCCATAGGCTGCCCTCCAGTCTCTTGAGACTTCAGTCATAAGGAGTTGCTGTCTATTGACAAAGAAACTGACATGGAGGCAGGGGGCAGAGGGCAGAGGCCGAAGGCTGGACCTCCAGAAGCGGCTGCTGGCTGGTGCCCAGGGAACAGGCAGGCAGGAGAAACACAGCCACTCCTCAGGGACAGAGACACCTGTACCTCTGCCCTCTGCATACCCAGCTGTGCTGGCCTGGTGGGGATCTCCATCCTCCTGCCCAACCCGTGAGAAATAACTGGCCACACCCCCACACCCACCTCATCTTGCCCCCAGCCTGTGCCATTCTGTCCCTGGGCAGCGCCCACCATGGGGCCTCTTCGCCCTGCCCCCCAGCCCCAGCCTGGCTAGGACACTCACTACCAAGGATGACCAAAGCCTGTCTAGGACACTAAGGCCACAGCTCCCTCCTCCCCAGCCCCGACTTGCCAAGAGACACTGGCCTTTCTGTCACGCTGGTAACATTCTCCCCGGATGCAGCTGTGGTGAGGGGCGTTCTCCCCAGGGTGGGGGCTGCTGGCCCAGAGCCCAGCTGCTGAGAGGCCAAGGAGGGAAGGAAGCAGGGACCAGTCGGGGGGGGACCAGGCAAACCCAGCCTCATGGAAGAGCAGCAGATGACGGCTGCAGCAGCCTGTCACCAAGCCCACAGCCCCTCAGCCTGAGCTTGGGCTGGCTGAGGGGAGAGCTCTCCTTCCAGCCACGACACGGCGGAACTGAGTCGCCTCCAGGTCGCAGAGGAAGGTCCTGGTTCCTGGTTCCTGGTTCCTGCCCTGCCTTACCTCCCACCCAGGAGAGAGAACCCATGGCAGACTCCAGAGCCCTCATGCCGTGGCCTCGCCCTGGGATGGCTGAGGGAGAGCCAGAGACGGGCCTGAGTCTCCCGTCCCGGCACCCCACGTCTGCAGAAGCACTGCCTGTTCTGCCTCTGGTGGGACCCCATCACTACCTGGCAGGGAGGGTTGGAGGAGAGAGCTTTCAGACCGCAGCAGCCTGCCTCAGTGTAGTTCCGGAGTGCCATCCCACCCCTCTGGAGATACAGAAGCTCGAGCGAGCGCCAACATGGCAGTGTGTGGGTGGAGGGAGAGCAGGCTGGCCTGCAGCAGCTGGTCAGAGCAAGTGCCTGGGGAGGGGTCGTGTGGGGCTGCTTCCTCCTTCATTGTCACTCCGCCATCCCAAAGTCAGAAGGGGCCTTTCTCTGTAGCCAGTCCAGCTGAGAAGGTGAGAACTCCTGTTACCTTTGCCTTGGTGAGAGAGTCAGGGGCATGTGGGGCCAGCACAGGGGGCGCTCCCAGGAGTCATAGAGGGTCCATCCAGTCATTGCTTGAGTTTGGGGACCGCAGCCACATTTGACATCTCAACAGGGAGGACTTGGTGTCAGCTCCCTCTGCCTGCTTCTGTTCCCTGAAAACCCTGGGAGCAGCCGGACTTACCACCGAGAGAACCATGAGGCAGCACCTGCCCGGTGCTTCTCCAAGTAGGAAGCCATCACAGCCAGCTCCTTGCTGCAGAATGCCGACTACGGCTCACCTTGCTTTTTTGATATGTTCTCAGACTCAGACTCCATTCTGTGCTATGTTCGCAGGAACCACTGATGAAGGGATACTTATGGGGGCAACTTACATCCTGTATATTATTTTTGCTATTTTACAAAGAGGCCCTTGTTTGATTTTACCTGCAGAACACATTGGTCCAGCTTGCTAGTCAGTGAGAGAAAAAGGCTTGAAAAATCACAAAACTAAATCAACCCCCTTATTAAAGAAAACTGACGCTCAGAAAAGGACATGACTCAAGCAAGCTCATGTAACTAGTTAGGAGTAGTGCCAGGATGGGCCAGACTCGCTCTTGTTACTACACCACGCTGGCGCTCAGACCCCGCTGCCATTCTCCTTGTCCCCATCTCTGCTCTTTAGAGCAAATCTAGGTCCCAGACCCCTGCTTTCCTTTGCTGGGCTGTCACCCCACTGACCCATCAGGAGGAGGAGGGGGCACCTCAGCCTGGGTCACGATGTGTGCCAGAGCCCACCCCCACTGTGGCCCTGGCTGGGTGGGGTCCCTGCCTCAGCCCTGTGTAACACTCTTGCCTTATCACTCAAGTGCATCTGTCTGTGGCACGTCTCCACCTTCCCACCGCCGCCTCTCCCTGCCTTCTCCAGGGTCCCTGCCTTCTCCAGGGAGCCCGAATGGACACTCTAAGAGCAGCAGTTTCTCAACCCTGGGCCACAACAACCCAGCTCACTCCCTAAGGGCAGTTGTAGGAGCCAGGAGAAAAGTAGGCATTCAGGGGCTGAACTGGGGGGAGGTATTATCACCTGTTCTGTTCTCATGGGAGAATACAAAGATAAATGTTTAGAAATCGATAACTTTTAAAGTATATTGTTGGAAACCCACGAAAGTGTGCACCCAAATGCCAAAGAAACAAGATTCTAGGAGATAGGAAAATCCTTCCATTGGCAAACTGGAAGCAAGTCAGAGAATCTAAGTGAGGCCAGCAGAGAAGACTGGGATGTAAGACATGAGCTGGTGAAAGCTGGGAATAAAGCAGCAAAGGAAGGCTGTAAAGAGTGCCCCCTGAGTGGTTTCCAAAGAGAAAAAACTGCCAAAAATTTGTCAAGTAAAAAATTGAAGAAAACTTTGCTTATGGTAATACAAATACTAATTTTGTGGAAGTAGTACTATAAATAAATGCAAACCAACTTGCTTTATCCTTTAGGCCCAGGAGAAATGGACTACCATGAAGCCCACTTGATACGGGGCTCACTTAACCAAAGCCCGCCTCCTGGTAATTGACAGAGATGGGATTTGAACCCTAGGCAGCTGGCTCCAGAAGGCATTAACTAACTGCTACGCTGTACGGCTTCCTGCTGAGTTGAGGGCTCTGACAGATGCCAGTCTTGCCAGCTCTCTCATACAGAGGATGTAAGGGAGGCCCCCATTCCTGAAGTGGGGCAGTTGGAGGCCCTATTCTCAGGAAGCATTCAGTCACGTGTTGGGTCCAGTTAAGTGTGGCACTTACCTGAGAACCTCAAGGATGAAAACCAGTAGCTGTTGATAAAAGTGTTTCTTGTATTCAAAGAGTTATGCCAATGACTTGGAGAACAGCAATGTCTCCTATGCACACCCAGGACTCCCAAGCACACCCACGCTGCCCCATTTCCCAGGGATGTGAGGTTACGGTAAAGGGCAGCATCACGAAACACAGTAAGCAAAAATAACCAAGCTAGGGCTTAGAGGTGCCTTGTGGATGGGGACATAATGCCCAACTTATGTGTTAGGGTGAGTTGGCCTGGGAACCTGTGGATGTGATTTACTTACATCTTTCAGAAATGTCTGAAAAGATTTCAAACCAAAAGCTAAAATGTGTCACTGTGGCATGGGATAGGGGTAGAAGAACTGGGGCTAGAGCTTGAGGGCTGTTTTATCATAAAAAAATTAATGGGTCTAGAGAAAAGAAGTCAACTGCTGCTTAAATGGGCATGTCTGCTCTGTGGAAGTGTGAAGACAAAGTTCTGAGAAACTGTCAGGAGAATCTTGTTTGCCATTTTATCTATGAGCTAGAGGAACACAGAATCTCCAGAGCTGAATTTTAACAATAAGCTTTTCCAGGTGAACTGTGAGGAATTTGTCCCAGAAAAGCTTCTAATTAGGATAAAGTGATTTTACATTTTCACATTCCAAGCTTTGGCTCTACACCTGTGCTGTTCAGTAAGGTTCCCACATAGGCCTATCTAAATTAAAATTCATAAAAGGTAAATAAAAGTAAACATTCAGCTCTTCAGTTACACTAGCCACGTTTCCAGGGCTCTGTACCCCAGGGCGGTGGAAGTGGACAGTGCACACTCAGAGCGTTTCCGTCGCCCCAGACGGACCTACTGGACAGCGCTGCTCTCCACAGCGCACTCATGTGGTGGTGATTGTAGAGGACGTGCTTCTCTTCATCTGCTGGCATAGCCACTGTGCTGTTTGGCACTGAATGGAAGGTATGAAGCGAACATCCTCCCTCTTCGTCAAGCAATACAGCGCCCAGACTGCTGTGAACAGGTCTGCTTCTTAAGAGAGACACAGAAGAAAAGCATCTCACAGGACATGGCGTTGATAGGCTCAGCTTCGTGTGGCGGAAGGCTGGCAGCGTGCTGGGAAGTGCTGGTTCTTGCAGCCCTGGGGACAGCGCACACATGACCAGCCTGCAGCAGTCGGAGCCCTCAGGTTGGCATCTCCAGCTGCTGCCAGGGCTCCTTGGAGGCTGTCTATGTGGTGTGGAGTCAGTCGCCCCGTGGCTCCACAGGGGACACCTAGCACTCCTAGCATGGCCAAAGGGATGCGTCATCATGCCGACATCCTGCTGGTGATGGCAGTCACTGTGGGCAAGGCTGTGAAGCTCCAGGTGACGAGGAGCACAGTGGGGTGTGGGGCAGGGAGAAGCGGGGGGTTCTGTGCCAGCCAACTGCTCTGAATCTCTGTAGTCAGACATGTCATGTATCACACACAAAATAAATGTAGATGGAAGTGCAGGGAGTTTATTGGGGAGAGGTCTTGGGACCACTAGCTTTGGTGGCAGGGAAGGAAATAGGGTCAGGTAGAGGGACAAGTTGGGCTGCAGGGCAATTCCAGCCTCGGTCAAGAGAACCCTTACGGGGGAGTTCTCAGCTGGGACGGTGCTTCAGTATGCCTCATGCTGGGGGCCAGATTTCACGCTGCCGTGCCAGCCCGTCATTGGAAGCCAGCAGTCCCCAGCAAGAGTGTGACCTTGATGAGACCTTGAGCTAGCTGGCTCTTTTCAGCCAGGGTAGGTAGGACCGGGCAATGTTTCTTCACATTTTGTGCAGCCAGGCAGGCCCTTTCAGAGTGGGCTGCTCTGCCGTGGGGATGGGCCAGAAGGCTCGCAGGCCCTTCCCATTGGCTGGGAGTGGAAGAGCAACAGCCCCTGGAGACCCTGCAGAGGAGCGCATTCCCAGCCTCTCCCCAGCTCTGGACTCCATGGTTTTCCCCAGATCATCTTGAGCTTTGCCACTGGACAGTCCTGCTTTCTCACAGGGACAGGTTTGAGCTCCAAGCTTGGACTCCATGTCCCCACCCTCCACCTCCCACTCCCACTATATCTCTGCAAAGACAACTGAGATATAGCAAAGCCTAAGTTCCTGCCCTCTCCTTGTGCCAGTGACTGAGAAGGATGGATAGGGGGCCGGCTCTCTGGTTCTCCAGGCCATCTCTGGGGCCACAGCCAGGGACACCTGGCTTTGCAGCTTAGCCGAGGGCCCCCCACAGCTGAACTCTCGTGCCTGGTGCCTTGGGGCACCTTCCGTGCTGGCCCCGGGTCCCTCTGAGGTGTGGCCTGGCTGTGCGGTCATGGCTTCCTAGGCACAGCCAGGAGCAGAGCTCAGTGCTGGGGGAAGCAGTGAGGGAGACAGCCACTGTCCAGTGGGAGGAGGCAGGCCCATGGACCGTAACTGAGAGAGGCTGAGGCTGAGACAGTATTAACTTGGCTTCTGTGTGCTTCAGAGTCACTCCTCTGAAAGCAGAAGCTGCCACATGGAGCACAGAAGCGTAGGCTGCCGGGTCCCTGTCCTGGCTCTGCCACTTGTTGCCTTTGCGACCCTGGGATAGTTACCTGCTGTTTTTCAGCCACAGTTCATCTATACAATGGCAACAAAATAATAGTACCTACTTCTAGGTTTGTTGTGATATAAGCTGCGCAAAGCATTTATCACAGTCCCTGGATGGAGCTGTGACTCAAAATGCTGGCCAGCATTATTACGAGATTACAGAAGGGAGGGATGGTCAAATAATTTTCACTGGGAGTTGATACTGCTCCCATCTCCTGACTACTGATACTAGGACCTCTGGACTGGCCCGGAGGGATCTCTTTGGCCCCGCCGCCCAGATCTCAGCTTCTGGAGCCACGGGCTCTCTGCTTGGTGAACATCTGCTGGAGCTGGGGAGAGTGTCGTTGTGCCATCTGGCCACCAGGGGGCAGGTGTGCGCCTTAATAAGCCAAATGGCCCCCCTGTAAAGTGTGGGAAAGAGACGGGAAGGTAAGCACGCGGAAGTCTAGTTAATACTGTCCCAGCCTCTTTCAGTCATGGTGCTTCTTTGCTAGCATCATTGCCTCAGTGACCTGACTCCACTGCAGGCATATCACCGACCCATAATCAACGCCAGTAAGACCTGGTGAAAAGTGGCTCATGTCCAGAGAGGTATCAATATGAGCTCCAAGAGTTAGGTATGTATGCGCTGTGTCATCGTTTCTCATTCGTTTACCCCGGCATTTGCTGGCCCTTGGACCTTTGGTGAAGTGCAAAGCCCACCAAGAACCAGCCTGGCTGCCTGTCCAGAGTCACGTGTCGCGGCCCACGCTGAAGCTCCAGCGCTCAGCCTGCCCCCTGCTGTCCTGGCCCTGGGCCTCGTGGACCTGCCTCCACCGCAGTTCTGGTCCTGGACTCCTTTACACTGCTAAAAATAAGGGCCCCAAAGAGCTTTTGTTTCTGTGGGTTATTAGCCATCAGTGTTTACCATATTACAAATTTAAATTGAGAACTTTAAAACATTTTATTAAAATTTAGAAAATTAGAATAATCTATTATAAGTTAACACAATTTTTATTAAAAAAAATAACCATTTTTCCAGAGCAAAAACAATATAGTGGCAAGACGGTATTATTTTAATTTTGCAAGTCCCTTAAAATTTCTGGCTTCAGAGAAGGCAGCTAGATTCTCATATCTGGTTCTGCATTCCACCTGTTAGAATATCACACACCATGGACCCCCGGGACACTCCTCTGTACACAAGTGAGAGAATGAGAGTAAAAAAGGCAAATAATTCTCAGAATTACCATGAAAGGAGTTTGGCCTCACAGAGCCCTTGAATGGGGCTTAGGAGCCCACAGGGTCCCCTGACCACTTTCAGACTCACATCCTCCCCCCTCTGTAAGTGCTGTTTCCTTGGTCTGACGCGCGCTCCCCTTGCCCGCTATCCCCCCCATTTCCTCAGCTGGACAAACTCCTATGGCTCCTTCAGTTTCCAGCTCAGGCTTCATGCCTTTCACAGATTCTTCACTGGACTTCCCCGTGCCATGCCCTCTGCTTGCCACATCTGGGTAGAGTTGTCCACTCACTCTATTGTGGAATGAAGTATCCATTGGGTGTGTTTTAAATTTCCGTTTTGCCTTTGGGGCTCCCCACAAGACTAGAACAATGCAGGAATTCCATAAACATAGCTGCATAAATGGATGAGTGACTGAATATGAGGCAATGTGGTACTCACTTCTGTTAGCATCTAAAAGATCTGCTCTTCAAAATAGATGTCAAGTTAAAAAATTTCTGCTTGGGTCCCTGCTAGAAAATGAAATGCAAACAGACTTATGCAAATCTAAAGACCTTCCCTTGAACTTTGGAAACTGAGAAATTCCCTGTGGCTTCAGAACCCACATGCTCACTACCTCTCCCTAAAGCATTTGCTACATCTCCCTTTCTGTATGAAGACAGTTTGTTTTACGGACCAAAATGCAGAACCTAACATCCCTCTTCCTGTTTATCTGATTTGATTTATCCCACATCTTAACCTGCTCAGATCTTTGGAATCCTCATTTGTTACCCAATATTCTGTCTCTCCTGGCCTTGGATCTTCCATCACTGGGTCTGCAGACCACATACAGGTTGACTGAGACAGAGTCAAAGACTACGCCCTCCTGTGGGTTGACATATTAGCACATGGGCCAGAAATACTTTGGTTCAAGACCTCACTAGGAGCAAGGGAAGGGGATGGGTAACGAGAGACTGATTCTCAGGAGACGGGCACAGTCAACAAGACCCAGGCATCACGGGAATTTGGGGAACTTCTCAGGGCCTCCACAACGCTCCCCCCTCAGGCCTACCAGTCTCACCCCAAGTCAGAACAGATTCTTAAAGAATTAGGCCATATCTGAAGCAAGGATTGGAGATCCAGAGATATCTGATATTGGGAATGCAGGAAGGGGTGGATCAAGTATCAAATGCCAAGCTGGATGGTTCGGCGAACTGTCTGAGGTGGACTCAGGGAGGAAGTGTGGTCTCCCAGACACTGGAGGCTGGGCGGAGGAAGGTGGTGGGCCTTCTCCTTAGGCACCTGTGCCTTGGTGGGGAATGCAGAGTTATGTGTACCCCAGTTTGGCAGCCCCTATTTGACTACATGGGGCCTCTCCACTGCCCTCTTCGCTTGCACTGAGAACCCAGCACGGTGCCTGGGAAGGCCCATGTCACCCTGACCTGGCCCCATCTAATTAAGAATCCTGCACAGGCCTATGAACATCTGTGGCGGCTGGGGTGGGGCTAGGGTGAGGGAGAGCAGGGGCCCCAGCTGTGTCTGCGCCTGGCCCCTGTTTCTTCATTTGCCTGCCAGGACTGCCAGGTCGATCGAGCAGCCTCTCAGAAAAGGCTTGGCCACCAAGTGTAGCCCGGCCTGGACATGGTGCAGTGAGAGCACTAGTTCAGAGTGCTGGGGAAGGAACCCGCTTCCTGATGTCCCCTCTGTTTCCTCCACTGCTCCAACCACACCTCCAGTTCCACTGATTTAAATTTCTTCCCCTTTCCCTGCCTGGAGCCCCCAGGGAGTGTCAGGGAGGGGCTGGTGGAGCAGCGAGGTGATAAGGTAGGGATGGGGAGAAGTGATAAAGCTGGTGGGGGAGAAGCCAGGCCCACTTCCTCTCTGATAAGGAACCCACCCCAGGGGCTCCCTGACTTCTGCTGTATTCATAGGAAGGCCTTGAGTGGTAGAGGAGTGGAGGGGAGGGGAGGGAATGCTGTGGGGCAGTGGGGGGTCGGGAGACCAGTGGCCTTGGAAGGTGATGGTTGGCTCAGTTGGTTGTCGTTGTTCTTTGAGCTAACACCCGCCACAGCTCCTCCTACCTCAGGCCGGCTCTAGGCTGTAAGGGCACAGAGGCAGGTGGGGTTCCTGCGCTCTCCCACCCCTTCTCACACTCTCCCCAGCCAAGGTACTGAATAAGCCCATGACCTTTAAAAGTGGGTCATCCTGAATCCTGAGAGTGTCTCTTATGGGCTGTGTAACTTGGGGGAAGTGACTTGAGCTCTCTGGGCCTCAGTCTCCTCATGTATGAACGGGCATGTACAGTCTGTGAGGCCAACGCAAAGGCAGGCTTGTGGCAGGTGCCTGGCGGGGCCTCAGGCTGGGGGCAGGAACAGCAGGACCCCATCTAGGGCAAGCAGGGCCTGACCCAGCTGTGGGGTGCAGGTTCTGTGTACCTGTTCTGGCTCCTGCAGGGAGGATAGGAATGGCACTTCCTGCTGGCTGTTGTGAGGGCTAAGTCAGTACACCACATTTGGTTGGGGCCTGGCTGCAGCCAGCGCTTGATGACTATTAGTCCTTACTCTTAGAATTTTCACCACCATCTGGGGACCCAGATAGCCTCCTCCTTTTAAGGAGCACCCTCCCCCAGTGTGCACACACTCCAAGTCAGGCTTGGAGGGGGCACGTGCCTCTTGTGAAGGCCAGGCTGGCACCCCACGGTGCTCACAGTCCCGCTCGTGCCCCCAGCGCCTCCTGTGGGCAGGCAGCTTCTGTCTTGAGGGGCCCCCTGAGGTAGGAGGAGCTGGTGGTGGGGAGCTGGTTCAGGGGTGCCTGGCCCTAGGGCAACTTGTTCCAGACCAGTACTCTGCTCCACCTGTTATCTCCTCCCACAAAGCCTCTCCACCCGTCAACCCCCAACCAAGATTACAGGCCCTCAACTGCCGCCAACTGCTCTAGTTCACGGACTACGCTGGGCCCGTGTCCCACACCCACACCCCCGCCTCCCTCATCCCTGCCACACAGCGTTGAGGGGAGGCTGGGAGCTGGGTGGCTGTGGGGCCAGGTGTTCCAGGACCAAGGCTGCAGGTGGCCAGGAGAACCCCGGCCCCCACTGCTGGGTCTCCTCCAGAGCTGGGAGAGGAAAGCCGGTCTCTGACAGGGAGAGATCTAGAAACCTCCCAGCGTCTTCCACCTGATCCGGCTTGCAGTCTCCTTGTCTGCCTCTCTGTGTCTCAGCCACTGGTGCAGTTTCTGCTGCCCTCAGACTGCTCTCCGCCCACCCCCAGAGCGCACCTGGCTCCTCACATCAGATAACCCAACCACAGCGGCTCCCCCATGGCCCCTGCCAGCGGCCCCCTCCTTGCCCCTCGCCCTCCTCCTCCCCTGCCTCTCCCCACACACATCCCTCTGGGGAGGGCTGGAGAGGGGCCCCCAAAGCCTTAAAGTCTTCCTGGGTGATGTGAGAAGACACCCGCCCACCCCCCACCCCCACACACCACACACCACACACGCGCACTTACACACACATTTACATGCACAGTGGAAACTCTTTACCCCTGTGCACTGTAGGAAACAGAGTGATGGGGTGAGACCCAGGGACCAGCCTTTAGGTATGAGGAAAATCCAGCCTGAGGGAATGAGGGGTGGTGGATTGCAGCAAGGCGAGGTGAGGCGCTGCCTCTGGGGCTGGGGGTTCACAGCTTCTGGCTCCTAGGCAAAAAGATGTGTCTTTCCTATTCCAGACCTTCCTGCTTGCAAGAGGTCACCAGTAGTAGTCCTAAGGCTAGTGGTCTTCCCAGCAGGGCCACCTCAGGCCAGCGTCTGGGCTGGAGAAACAGAAGGATTAGGTCTGAGCCATTTACCGCCCAGCCCCCGCCCCCCCTTCCCCAACAAAGAGCAGGTACTGAGGAGCAGCTTATGCAGGAAGAGGTGCTGAGGCTGGGAACCCCTGGTGGTTCCAGATGGGAGGTGGTGGGAAGGGGAGTGGTGGTCTTGGGGCTGGTGGGTGCCTGGAAGTTGGCGCTGGAGGTTTTAATGACTCTTGACAGCAAATGAATCATAGGCAAATTATGTGGAAATGATGGCATAAATAAAGATGTGTTATTTCAAGGCCCCAGTGTGTAATTGTAGGAAGATAGCTGAGGGGGAGGAGCAAGAGGCTGCCCAGGCCGGATGGCGCCCAGAGGTGGGGGCCCAGGTAGAGTTCCTGTATCGGGGGTGGAGGTAACGGCCCACTCACACATCTTGTGTCACCTTTGGTGATATGAAGAGCAGGTGGCCGGCCGCAGCGCACCAACCCTCCCCCTCCCTCACAAACCGGGAGCTCCTTTATGATCCCTCAATCCTCCCCCAACTTCACTGGGGCCACTGCTACCCACACACACTGTTTCCTTTTCCCAGGCCTGTTCTTGACTTCGCTGAGTCCTGTCCTCTGCGGCTGTCCCTGCAGATGCAGGGCAAGGTCTTGCTCCCCAGCAGAGCTCCAGGAGTTCCCAGGGGGCAGACCGTGCTGTAAGCGTCAGAGAATCTGTGCTTTTTCCATTAGAAGGGTGTTGAGCTAATGCCCACAGTGACAGCTCCTGGCACATGGATGGAGCCCAGTAATACACCTGCTGGAAGACTGGATTCCTGACCTCGATGAGGTTGTGAGCACCTCCTGGTAGCCCAGTCCAGGCTTCTGGTCAACCTCCATCCCCACACTCCACACTCTTCACAATGTCCACATTCTTAAGTGACTAGAAAACGTGCTCATGCCACCCTATGTTAACATTACTTATTGTATGTATTTCCTCTCCAGGTCTTTCCCTGTGCCTATGTTGGTTTTTTTGTTTTTTTTTTTAAATACAGTCGCCAACACAGGGCATGCACAAACCTGTGTTCTCCTGTGAAGGTATGTTGCATTCATAAAAATCTTTTTAACAGCTTAATAATTTTCTATTAAGTGGAAATATAATTTATTTCATAATTTTTCCAATTATAGATGTTTGAACTGTTTCTGATTTTTCTGTATTGTAAATCATTTGGTGGTGAACATCATTATGCACAATTCCTCTGCTCCCTGAATTTGGGCTACAAAACTCTAGTTTAGGGTGTGTGGGATGGAGTTATTGAGCCAAAGGGTAAAAACATCTTATAGCTCTTACTACATATCGCCAAACTGATTTCAAAAGATGCTACTCCAACAACATGGATATCTCGCCCACTGTCACTGCTGTTTGAGACAGTGCCTCCTTCGTCTTGCTTTAATTGGCATTATGTACTTTGATGACGTGCCGTTTAAACATAACCCTATCTTTCCTTGCTAGCTGTGTTTCCTCTTTCTCTGAAGAGTCTTTTCTATGCTTTGAACTTCAGTGTACCATTGCTCTAATGTTTATTATCAGTTTGTGTGAGCTCTCTCTATAAGAATGATTTTAAAGCATTGTCGATGGCAGTCAAGTGCAAATCTCTTCTTGACATTCTCTCCCACTCTGGATTCTGACATGGCACTTCCTCTGCTTCATTTAAATCTGCTCCTTCTCAGCTTCCTTCACTGGCTGCCACCCTCTGCCCACCCGAAATCCTTGTTCTGTCGAGTTTCTGCCATCTTCCCGGTTCTCTTTCCTTCTCCCCGCTCTTGCGGCCACTCCCACCTCCACCTACGACTCCAGCTCTCACTGATGATCCCAGACCTTTATTGGTCCTTCCCTCCTCTTCTAAGCTCCAGACAGCAACTGGCCACTCAACACCCTTGCTTGTCCCACCAGCCCATCAACTCCACATGTCTACAGCTTGACTCTGCCCCAGATTTGCTTCTCCTCCCATATTCCCTAGCTCTGTGCCTGAATACCTTTGGGTTTGGGGAAAGAGGAGGGTAGAGGCTAGCATGCCTGAAGAGGAAGTGAGTGTCTATCAACCTTCAGCTTACAGGAAGAGGACAGGGAAGCAGAGAAGGCCAGTTGTCGGGAAAGATACTGCTCTGTGACTTAGTTTCCCCGATTTCCTGCGTGCTAGGACTGGTTCCAGGTCTACAGATAGATGCTTGGAAGGAATGGCTGACCTCTTAGAGCAAATCAACACTGACCTTACTGGCCTGCTCCTTCACTTTGTGCGCCTCTTCCCCAGCAAGAACGAGAAAGGCTGAGGCGGAGGCCAAGTAAGGTACAAGTCGTTTAAACCTGGGATCTTCACTTCGGTTACTATAAGCCACACAGCCTGGTGAGCGCCTGAAACGTGGCCAGATTTGGAATGTGCTGTGAGTGTTAAAATACACTTTAGATTTCAAAGACTTAGTATAAAAAGGATGCAAAATATCTCATTAATAACTACTTGTTTTGATTATATGCTGAAAGATTTTACATACATTAGGTTAAATAAATATGCTATTAAAATTATATCACCTATTTATTTTAGCTTTTTTTTTTTTTTAAAGAAAATGGAAGGTCACATATGTGGCTCACGTTCTGATTCTATAGGGTGGTGCGCGTCTAGACTCTCCAGCAGGCAAAACACGGGGCTCCCAGCTGAGGGGCAATGCAGGCGCCTGCCAGAGGCGGACTCAGAGCCTGGAGCCTGTGCGGCCAGAGCTCCAGCCAGCTAGACACCGAAGGACAGACTCCGGGTGGCCCGTCTGCCCCAGGCAAGGCGGAGAAAAGCAGCGTTTCCTGGATGGCTCCTTTGATCCTGGACTTCTTGAGGCCCTCTGAGCTGGGCCGTGTTCTGTTACTCCAGGAAAACAGCCACCTAGAGCCACTCCAAAGCTCTGGATCTCCTCACTTCAAACAGTCTATGGGGAAGTTCTCCATCATGCCACTGGACCAGGCAGGTCCTGGGCCCCTCTCCGGAAGCCCAGAGGCATGCATCCGCCTGCCCAGTGGGCTCTGTCCAGCCCTCCGGGTCTCAGGCTCAGCCCACCTGTAGTCTGGGAGGGAATGAGAAAAGGGTGGGCTGGACATAATGCTGAGCCTCTGGATACACCGCCTGGCTCGCAGGCATGTTTTACGCTCGTTCCTAATGCCTGTCCTCCCCGTTGTCCCACTGAAAGGGGAACAGAAAGGGAACGGGAGGGGGAAGGGTGCTGGGCACAGAACACTAGGCTGCCCTTCTCTGGCTCATTCTCCCTGGCCTATGCCCCGGCTGAGCCATAGGAGGGCACCAGAAGCTGGGGCCACAGTCTGCCTCGGTCTGCCCCTCCCTCTGCACCCTCCCCCAACACCCCGAGGACTCCACCTCTCCCAGGTCCTGGCTGGGATCCGAAGGCCCCAGGCAAGTGGAGGAAGGGGAGCCACTCCCACTTTCCCAGCAGCTGCTGCCTCTTCCTGTTTTGCTAAAACTCTGGCTCTGGACCCAAGGGGGTGGGGAAAGTAGCCAGGCGCTCCTGCCCCCCGAAAGGTCAACCTCATCCCCCAGGTCCTCTTAGCTAGTTATTTATAGCCCCCCAGGCCCTTGCTGAGGAGCCAGATCTCTCCTCCTTCAAATGTCAGCAGCTGTGGCCATTGTCTCAGGGATGTAACCAGATGTTCCGGTCACTCCCAATGTAGTGCCAGAGTGGAGGTGAGGCCCTTTGCAGTCAGTGCGGGCTTTCCCTGTATCCCCGTCCAGGCTGCCCTCAACTCTGTGTCAGCTCTGAGGCCACACCTTGAGTACCATCAGGATTGGGAAGGTTCCACATATTTTGCCCGTTCGCACAGCCAGGCCATATCCTGTGTGTCCCAGAAGGGTCAGCTTGGGCTATAAACCTGCTTGGATTTCTTTGCACAAATTAGGTCAGTACTCATTTTCAGATCGAATTTGTAGAGGAAAACTGCAGCTTAGAGAGACAGAGAGACAGGACATAGTCTTCTAATGTCTGCAACCAGCTGGAACCTACGGGAGCCTGGGGTGCCCCAGGCTCTGTAATAAGCACATCACGTCCCCATCTCATCATCTTCCCAGCAGCCCTAAGATGACAGGCACTTCACACCCCAGTATGCAGGTGAGGAGCGTCAGAGGGGCCAAAGAATGTGCTTAGATTATGCAGTGGGTGAGCAGCAAGCTCCAGCCAGGCAGCCTGACTCCAGGTCTGGCTTTAACCACAATACAACTGCCCCGCTGTAGCCATTCTTCTGCAGGTTTCTAAATGGTTCCTTGAAAGCTCATAGTGGAGAAGCACGGAGTCCAGCCTCAGGGTCTGCCAAAGGGAGACAGTGTCCTCCTGCCCCTATTCACGCAGGCAGAGCTGGCACGAGGGATTTGACAGGGCAGAGACTTCTAGGACCCTGCTCCAGGCATAGAAGCAGGCAGGTCGGAGCGCTGCCGTGGCCCACAAGGACCTGGTGATCAGCCACGGCACCTTCAGCGTGGGCCTCCCATGACCCTGTGCACACAGATGTCCTCAGCAGCGTGGGCTGCTGGAGTCTCTCCTGGCAGTATTCTCCTCCCTGGCCTTTTTGTTGCTGTGCCCTGCTCTCCAGGAGATGACAAATTCCTCGGTGACAGGGACTGTGGCTTCTTTGGCCTTGGTGCCCAAGAACCTGGCATGAAGTAGGTGCTCAATAAATACGAAATTATACTAATGCAAAAGAGTCTGGGGTGGTCACATGTGGGTGGGGCACCTCAAGGTCATGGCAAGGACATTTCCGCTCGCCCCTACTAAGCCACCTTCACCTCCGTTTGTTCCTCCTTTCTGACCTCCACTCCCTGGACACACAGAGGCTTGTAACCAAGAGGGACCCTGCCTTCCAGCCAACATAGCCACTGGGGCTGCAGCGGGTCCTGTTGGGTGCATGTAGCAAGGCTGAACCCCCAAGCCCACCAGTGGGGGGACCACAACATCCCTGCAGGGGACCCTGGAGTGAGAAATTGTGAGCTGGCTGCAGAAGGACGTTTTGCAACTCAGACAAATTTTGTCTTGCTTATGGTTAGCATCTGGCCCAGTGGCTCCTGACCATGGTCCCTGCTGGCATAGGCATCTCTCTGGGGGGGGGAGGGGGCAGTGCAGGCTGCCAAAGGGGCAATGAGCTGGAAGCTGGGACCCCTGCGCGCTCTGCCTGCTCCCCGGCACTGATTGACTACGTTGTCTTTGGCAAGCTATTTCCCCGGGGGGGCCTCAGTTTCCTCTGCTGTAAAAGGAGTAGTTTGCATTAGGTCAAGGCATCCCAAATCTAACCCCACCTTAGAACTCCCCACGAGCTTCCCATTACTGGGCTGTCACCTCAGAGTCTGATCGGGTCTGTGAGGGGGCCCATGTTTGTCTAAGTGATTTCGTATCACGATTGGGGGGATTCCATAGATTAGATAATCTTATACATCACTTATAACTGTTAGGAGCAAACGCTGTAGTAAATGGGCTGGTTATAGCGAGAGGCTTTGGGGCTGTGGGGTTTTATCAGAGGGCAGGTGACAGGTACTTGGGTCCATCATGTCATAGTAACTGTCAGTATTATTGTTCTGTTGCTGGCATTGTGGTTATGGACATGGCAGTGCCCCCATCTGTGTTTCTGTCACTGACAAGGCTTTGGCTTCAGGGAGCCCTCATTCACCTCCAGGCTGGGAGTGGGGCTGATAAGAGCAGGGAAGGGTGGGTGAGGCCTCTTGGCCAGAGAACCTTTCTTTCCCTGTCTCCTGGGTGGAGTTTGGCTGCATGGGCTTTTGGCAGTGACCTCTGGGGCCAAGAGAGTGTCTTTCCACCCATCTTCCTCGCCCACTTTTGTGTCTCAGCTGCCTCAGCCCTGGGGACCGCCCCATCTCCCCATCCTGCCCCATTCCAGCTTCCTCCTGGGCCAACCTCATTCCCAAGCCCAGCTAATCTGTTTGCCGCCCCTCTGCTTCCTCGCTTGCCCTGCACACACCATGCTCCTTACCTGGAATGTCACCCACCCTCCCCTACACTGATTTACACGTCTGGACTGCTCCAAAACCCAGCTCAAAATTTCCTTATTTCATTCAGGCCTTGATCCACGCTGGTCTTTCCTCTTTGCTGTGTTCTCATTTGTACTCAGAATAACAGAATCAGAAAACTGCTTCAGACTCAGAAAAATAAGTGGAGATGGATTTAAACCAGTTCCCTCATTTGATAGATAAGAAAACTGAGGCCCAGAGAGGTTGTGACTTGGCCAACATCACACAGATAATGAGATTTTTTTTTAATAGCTGGCTTCGCAAGAGGCTTTCAAGTATTTTATGTGTTTTGTTTTGTTTCCTCCACACAGTGTAATCAACAGGCAGAGGTTGTTAATGTTCCCTTTAACATTTTTTATCGCCACTGTGTGTGTTGTGTTGTGTGGGTTGCGTATCCAGAGGCCAGAGTAAGCAGCTGTAATATTTCTTATGCAATTAGAACAATTTAAAAACTCACAGGGGTACAAACTTTTGCATATATAATTCTTATGCTCTCATACCAGCCCTGCGAGGTAGATAGCCAAGACATCGCTATTTTACAGAGCAGGAAACTGAGACTTAGAAAGGAAGTTAATGGGAGGACTGGGCCTAGAGCTCAAGGCCCCTGACTTCCAGCTCCAGCCCAGGGCTGGATACCCAGAGGCCTCTCTTCCAGCTCTCTCCTACTGTCCCTGACTTGGACCTGGGGCAGTCAAGGGAGGGGCCTCTGCCATCTTTTGCATTCATTTTGCCTTCACCACGTTGGGGTTGAAGAGACCCTGCCTTTGGCTTCTTGCCCCTCCCTATCCTGTCCCACTGCTTTCTCCTTGTGTCCCCTCAGCACACTGTTGGCACATAGACACATACACACACACTCAGAACTGCAGGTGTCTAGGGTAACAGACCACAGGGGAAACCACATCACCTTGTTGACACTGTAGGGGGACGGGGGAAGGGCCTTGCTTGGTTCTCTCCACCTGCCTGGTGCCCATGGTCATCTCGCCTCCCAACTCAAGCCATCTGGTCTTACAGCCATGTCCCAGCCTCTTCTTGATTTATCCACCCAATTCTGCCCATCAGACTATCCAACCAATACATCCAGCCCAAGAGGATGTATAACCTCTTCTTTTAGATCCTGCAATGGTGATGGTGTGTCTGGCTGCACCCCAAAGCCACACACACACCTCAAGCCTAGCTAGAATACTTACATAGCTCCTTGGATCCTACCTGCACAGTGCAACAGGGAAAGGTGGGAATGAGGGATGAGACAGCATGGCAGGGGGCAGTGAGGGAGGTAACTCGGCATCTAGGATGTCACACACAGATCAGCCAGGACCTCAGGTAACCAGGTTTACACTGGGCAGGACGCTGGCAGCAGCTTCTGCATCAGTTCCACCTGCTAGGAGAAACTGCACGGGCTCTGAATCAGCCCACTAGGGATTAAGTCACTTACTGGCTCTGTGGACGTGGGCAAATCCTTATGTCTTTCTAAGCCTTAGTTTGCTCACTAAAACATCGAGGACAATAATGAGATATAAGTGAAAGGGCCCTGAACAGCACATAATACAAATGACCACTCAATCCTAATTATCTTCCCCCCTATCCTTTCCTCCTTTCCTGTCTTCTCTTCCTTCCTGCCCCCCTGAAACCCTTTATTTGGAGTTGGGGATCTACCTCCCCTTTTAGTCTGCCAGTCCCAAACCCTGTGTATTAGCATTTGATTCCAGGTTTAGAAACTTAAACGCGAAGCCCAACGCAACCTCCTGCAACAGCTGTCCTCTGAGATCCCACCGAGGCGCTGGGGCCGAGCCCTGTCTCACGGGCTTTGTAGACAGTGTGTGGGAAGTCCGGCTTAGGGGAGGAACTCTGGCTTCAGTGACCACGTCTAGAAGGCTGGGACAGGAGTGGTCTCAGTGTCCTGAGGTTTAGACCAGATGACTTTATGGAGCTTTGAATCCTGTCACAAGGTGGGCAACAATAATATTTGCTGAACGAATGAATGGCCCCATCATTTACTAGTTGTATAATTTTGGACAGGTTTCTCAACCTTTATAGGTCATTCTTTAATCATGAGCATAAGGATTACTGTTAAGAATAAATTATCTAATGTTTCCCAAGAGAATAGCATAGGGCTGCTACATGGTAAACGGCCAGTAAAAGGTAGAAGAAGAGGAGAAAGAAAAAGAGAAGGAGAAAGGGGGAGTCCTCAAGCTGTGTCCTGCCAGAGGCTCCGGGAAGACTCGAGGGAGTCCAGGCAGGTCTCCCGGGGCCCATCCCCTCAGCTGGGTGCTTAGCGAAGCAGTCTGTGAGAGGCCTGGAGTCAAGAGCCTTTCAAAAAACTTCCCATGGTGATTAGGGTAGAGGACAGAGAAGTCGCCTGCACGTCTTGGCCTCATGCCTCTTAGGGTTCTGTCGGCTCTGTAACCTTCTCCAGCAGGGGATGTGTGACTTAGAAACTGGCTTAAGACTCCACAGTCGGGGTGGTGATAGTGACGGAGAGGTAAAGAAAGCTAGGGGGGAAGAAGAGCACAGTCCAGCTTCCCAGGCGTAAATCTTACATACTGTCTATACTTTGGGGGAAGTGAGTCCTGAGGTGTGTAAAAAGCCATGTGCTGGGCACTGTGGAGACAGATTGAGGCAGGGGGAGATACCCTTTTTGTGGAAATCTCTCAGAACTCAGTGATCAGGTCAAAAAGAAAAAAAAAAGGCTTACAAACACATGAATGATGCTCATGGTAGAAATGAGCAAATAAGGACCTGATTTCAGTCCAGAAATAGGTACAGGAGTCCTGGGGGGGTACTAGGTGGGGACACTGTGGGGCCAAAGGACAGAGACAACAGGGGGAAGGCTGGGAGTCTGAAGTAACAAAGCAATGCTTCTGCAGACTTTGGGCACAGAGAAGGGATGTGGAAGGAAGGAGGTCTGGCTTGGAAGTGAGGGCTGCGAAGCACACACACGAGGTGGAGGGACATGCGTCTTGCCAAGTCAGCATGGGGAGTCATGGGAAAAAACAGTGCAGTGGGGTGTCTAGCTGGGGGATGGTCCTTGAAGGCCATGAACGTCTGTCTCAGTTCAACAAATAACCCATAGGGAGCTTGAATTCTGTGCAAGGCACTTGGCAAGACCCTAAAAGAACTGCGCTAGGACAGTGGCTGGGCTCAGGGGATGTCCACCTTTGAACATTCTCAGGAAAGAGAAACAGAATTGAGATAAATGGAGTAGATGGGTGAAGGTCAATGAGAGAGAAAGACTGGCAGACAATGTGCTAGGTGGGGTACTTTAAGGGAAGGAAAGAATCCCTCTAGTTATGGTAATCAGGGAAAGTCTCCTGGAGAAGGTGGTATAGACGCTGACGACTGGGAAGATTTCAACAGGAAGAGAAAGGGACTGCGAGGACATCCATTTTGGGAGGGAACATGATAAGCCAAGGTCAGGAGTTGGTCATGATGGGGAGCAGCCAACCGACCAGTTTGTCTGAAATAATCATAGTAATAATAATGACCAACATTATTGAGCATTAAGTACCAGGAGGCACGGAGCAGAACAGTAGGAGAGAGGTGTGTAATGTGGTGGTGCCATGTTGTAGCAGGGCATGGATGGCAGGAAAGGAGTGTATGAGGATAATTTAATAAATGCAGAGGTCTAGGATCTGTCTGTTGAATGAACAGGAGGAAAGGACTGAAGTATGAAGCCAGCAGCTGAACTCCAAGGTGGCAACAGGCAGCGAGCGAGGCGGGCACTGCTTGCACGAACAGGGAGTAATGGGCAGAAGCTAGACCTGGGCGTGGCCAAGCCCTGCTAGGCCACTGTGGACCCTTGCTTCACATCTGATGTGCCTCTGTGTCTGGCTCAGCCTCAGTTTCTGCTTCTGTAGAACTGTGAGACTCTTGGGGTTCCCAGAATAGAGGGAGGTAGGATGGTATGGAGAGAAGATGGAACCGGCCTTGGTGCCTCACACTACAGGAGAGCCCACTCAGAGTGGTGGGCCTCTTCCCTTCCCAGGAGCCGCCGTGTCTCTCATCCAGCAGATTGCTAGAGGCGACAGGGCTGGCAGGCTAGGCCAGGAAGCACAGCGGTGAGGTCCGCAGCCCCTGACCCCTGAATATGACCTCGACCTGCTGAAAGGAGGGGGCAGGGAGGGCTGCTGTGCAAAGCCACCGGAGCTTAGTCTACTAGCTGAGGGAGGGCTGGAGGCGGCCGCATTCCGACTCACAGACTGGAACATTTCTGTGATCCGCTGTAATGCACTGGGAGACACTGGGCGCATTGCTGAAGTTTGACTCATAGGGACCGGGAGGGGTAAAGACGGCGTGGGAGGGGGCGGGAGGAGAGGAATGGGAGGAAGAGAGGAAGAGGAGAGGAGGGAAGGAAATCCCTTGAGAAATTTCTTTAAAAAAAGAAAACTTTCAAAATCCGCACCACCCCCAGCCCCCTTTTCTTTTAATAGGAACAGGCTAGACCCTTCTGTTCCCCGCAGCAGGCGTGGGGGTGGGAGTGGCAGAGGGGGAGGGCTGGGCAGTGATTCAAATCAAATCCTGGAACTTTCCTCAGACAAGTCGTTCTTGGGGTGGGGGTGGGGGTGGGGGGGTCCGTCTGGGATTCCCAGCACGGGTCTTGGGATTCCACGTGTGTTCCACTGTGCCCGTGCGTGGTGGTTTGCTTGTGGGCTCTACGTCTCTGCCAGTACTTGGGAGCGCGGGGCCCTTCCCCTAAGTTGTCTGTGCGGAGGCTCCTGCCTGGTGTAAACACGGATGTGTGCTCGCGTGCGTTGTGTGCGCGGGTGCGTGCGCTCAGGTCTCTGGCTTTCCGGGAATTGTGCGCGGGTCGGCGCGGCGCGGCGCGGCGCGGCTCGGACTGGGCGGCAGCGCGGCGCGCGGGTCGGGGCCGCGTTCCACGTCCCGGGTCGGCGCTGCCTTGCAGCCCGGGGCCGCGATCGGCCGCGCCGTGTCTGCCGCCCGCCCGCGCGCGCGCGCCGCTCCGGGTCTGCGGGGCGGCGTGTCCCAGGGCCGCGAGCGCCGGCCCCCTCCTTCCCCTCCCCTTTGGCCCGCTCTCAGACTCAGATAAAGCATTTCCTTCCATTGTCATCCTACCCGGCCGGCCGGGCTGCCAGGGCCCTCCCCCTCCCGGCCCCCTCCCTTCCTCTCGCGTCTCGCAGTCGCTCCGCAGCCTCCGGCGACTGGGGGGATGTGAGGCCGGCGCCCCAGCCCCCGGCGCGCCATGAGCCCCCCGCTCTGAGGGCCCCGGCCCCTGGATGCACAGCCCCCGCGCTGGTGAGTACTGGGCGGCCGCCCCCCGCCCCGCCCTGCGCGCGGCACCCAGCCCGCCCGGCCGTTGGCTCGGTTTCCGGCCTGGCCGGCCGCGCGGGCCGGGCCCTGCGTGCGCCCCCCGAGCCCGCGCTCGGCGTCCCCTGGCTGTACGGGGTTCTGGCAGGCCCCCGGCCGGGGCTGGTTCGGGGCCCGGAGGGTTCGGGCCTCCCGCGGGGCGCCCACATCCGCCCGCCCCGGGGCAGCGACAGGCCGGAGGGAGGGAGTAGGAGGCCCCGGGCCGCCGACGCGCAGGTCCCGTGTACCATTATCCTCAGTCCCGGGGAACCGGGAAGGGAGGGACAGCCGCCGCGGCCACGGGAGGGGGCGGTGCTCCTGGGCGGAAGGTTTGGAAGCGCGAGGGCAAAGGGCAGGACCCACTGAGTTGGGGCCGGGCTAGCGGCGCTGGACATCAGCGCCCCCATCCGCGGATCCCAGCAGGGCCCTCCTGCGACCGCTCCGCGGGGGAGAGTGATCCCCGGGGGGAGGGTCCGGACAGCGTGGCCTGTCTGAGCGCTGTCCCCCGCCTTTGCTCACCATCCGGGCGAAGAGGCACCTGTGCCGAGAGAGCCGCGGAAGTGCGGGCCGCGGCGCGGGAAGCTGTGTACTGGGGCGGGAGGGCAGGACCAAGCCTGGAGTGCGCTCGTGCTGGGGAGTGTGCGGCAGGCGGCAGATCTGGCGGCTGGGCTGGGCTCTGACGCCTAGAGCGTCTAGGCCCTTGGGCTGGGAGAAGCTCTCCAGGACCTGCAGGCCTCCCAGCTGCCCCTGCCTAGGATCTCCTTGCCTCTGGTTGCCCCTTCCGGTCTGACCCGCCACCCTGCTGCTCCTCCCACTATGCCCAGGCCATGCCCTTGTCCCTCCTGGCTGTCCTGCGGACCCAGGCCTCCCCATGTATCTGGACTCCGGCTATCTTGCTGCTGCCCATCCGTCCCACACCGCGATCCAGCATCTGCTTGAGGCCCAGCTTTGCCTGCCAGTTGGTAGGGCGAGAAGCACGGCATGGGTTCTCGGTGGCCCCGCTGAGGACTCAGCACCTGGATTCAGCCTGTCCCTGGGCCTTGCACCTGGACCCACGGGGACCTTCCTCGGTGCCCCTGCCCAGCCACTGTGCTGAAAGGAGGCTGTGACTCGGCCCTCCACCCCCTAGTGGGGCACCTTGGCAGCCTGTTTCTCCTTAACAGGACCCCATAGGCCAGGACCCTGGAGTGGCTTAGGCTGCCACACGCACTTCTCTCATGCCAGCCCCCTTATAATTCCCAGGTCCCTTCTCCAGCTTCTGCAAGCCATCTCTTAGCATCTCATTCTTGTTACTTTCTGCTCTCTTCTCCCTCTTTGCGCCTCAATAAGTAATCTCTACAGGCACTTCTGAGGGAAACTAAGGCACAAAGCAGTCCACTGTGTGGCACCCAGTTAACCTAGGCTGGAACCAGATCCTGGAGTCAGTGGGGCTCCTCCCCCGCATCTAGTCCCTGATGTCCCTTGTGCTCAGAGGGGGCCAGCTGCCTCTTGGTGTTAGATTTGGAATGGCCCTGGGCAGTGTTTTCCTGAGGCCTTGTTCCTTAATTTGAGCCCGTGGATGGGTGTCTCTCTGCTTGCCAGGTCTCAGGCTGGGACCCTGAGGCTGGGAAGGGTGCACTCAGCTCTTGGAGTGGCCCTCACCCTCCCAAGGGTCTAAACTGGTCACTCTGCTTCAACACCAGAGCTCAGTTTCCCCATCAACAGAATGTGGAGAAAATTTCAGTTACACTTCCCAGAGCAGAGGAGGGCAGGTTGACTATAAAGAGGTGTATTTGGTGTCCAGTGTGGGGGCTCTTATGTTCCCCACTTACTTCAAGGATAATGGACCCCAGCTTTCATCTTTGGTGGCCTCTGGGAATGAGAATTGGAACTTTATCTTACCCAATCCTGATATAAGACCTCTGGGAGTGAGAAATTCACGCAATGTGGGAGTGGGGAGTGGGGACCTCTTATAGCTGTTGGCATGCTTGCCGAAGGACCCGGAAGGCAGAAGTCCATGTAATCCCAACTCCTTTCTGTCTATATCTCCTGGTCTTTCATTAAGAGCTGGTAATTTTGAAGTTGGCAGGGGCCTTAGAGAAGACGAATTAATGCAAGGCTCAGGGTCACACAGCCAGGGAATGGGCAGGCTGGGGGCAGGAACCAGACATTCTAACTCTGCTGGTGCCTATTCTGGTCTCTGTGGCCTGGCTCAGGTTTTGCCTGTGTCCACCCCTCACACCTTAGCTCTCGCCTGTCCTCAGCCGGACTTGAGGCTGGGGCCAGTAGTGGGGTGTGGGTTATTGCTGGAAACAGGGCTAGAGTAAGGCCTGGAGCTGAGGGGAGGGCATCGTCCTACTGAAGCTCCAGACTATGCATGTGTGTGCATGTGTGTGTGTGTGTGTGTGTGTGTGTGTGTGTGCGTGTGTGCATGTGTGTGTGTGTGGCGTGTTGGGTTTGTTCACTAGATGGGGCACTTCCTCTAGGGCAGGAAGCCTGATTTCCTGATTTCCTGTGCTGGGGGCATTAGTAGGATTAGGAGTGGGGGCTTAGCCCTGGGCCTTCCCTCATATTGTTGTCTGGAACCATTGAGGGGCAGAGTTTCGGCATAAGGCTGCTCCCCCCAACCCAGGGGAGGCAGGAAGGAGAGTGCTGGTAAGGAGGTCCAGGCTGAAGCAAGAGAAGGAGGCTGAGAGGGCAGTGGGATGAGGGGGGCGGTGGGCAACATAGCAGGAAGCCTGGTCAGCAGGTGACCCTGCCGGGTATTGTGTTTCCCTGTGATATTCCCCTCACCCCCTACCCTGGGTTTCTGTGGTAACCTTCCCCGGGTAACCCAGACCTTCAGGCTGCAGGAAGGTGGCCCCCAGATAGCCCTTTCCTTAGCCTGAGTATTAGGAGGAGTCCCTAGACGGGGCCACCTCCCTAACCCTTTTGGCTCCCTAGGACCAGGGCCTGGGAATCTAGGTGAGTGGGCCAAGCAAGCCCTGACTAGGGTGCTGGGTGGAGGCCCCTTTGGATATCCTTGCTGCATGCCTTCCCTCACTGCATCTCTCCACTGCCGTCTTCCCAGCAGCCCTCTCCCCGGGCAGATAGCATGCTGCCTGGGGTGTGGGTAGTGGTGGGGGTGGCAGAGGAATTTTTTCGTCGGTGAAGCACAGCTCCTTTGGTCCTGGACCAGTTCCCAGAGACAAAATAAATTCAGGATAGTGTTTGTTTAGCGTGGGTCAACGTGCGACGGGTGTGCGTACACACTGGGTGTGTGGTGGGGGTCTGTGTGTATGCCCCAGGCTTTGTATGTAGATGTGGTTCTGTGGTAATATGTGATCCATGTGGTGGCTCTGTGTCGTGTGTTTTTGGAGTATGCACACATGTAGTACAAATGTGTGTCATCTGTATAGGTGCGCACCTTTGCAATTAATGGCTCTGCGTGGGGTATACAGACATGTTTTGGGGGGGTGTATACCTGTGCAGGAGTGGCTTTTTAATAGAAGTCTGGAAAGTACCATGTCATCCATGATTCTCAAATGCTAGTGTCTGGACCATTTGTTTCAGAGTCACCTGGGAGTATGTTAAAAATAAAGATCCTCAAACCCCATTCCAGATCGACTCTGCAAGGGTGGGCCTGGGAATGTGGATTTTAATACGCGCTTCAGTTAATTCTGCAAAGCGGTGTTTGAAGAGCACCGATCTGGGTCAACCTCTTCATTTTTTTTTTTTTTGAGGAAACTGAGGCCCGTAGAAGGTATGCGGTTTGTGCAAGAAGACAGAGTTATTAAGAGAAAGAACCAGGACCAAACTGAGGCCTTCCAAGATTAGCCCAGGACTTACCTGTGCACCCTCTGTGTATGCAGCGTGCATGTGCCCATAGGCGGCGTGATGAAGTGGACCAGATAAGTCTGGTGCGGATGCCAGCTGGGCCTTGACCTTTTGCTTGGGGTCCCAGGCTCCCTGACCTTGTTTTTCCTGTTATATCCTGCTCTCTCCTCCCTGGGGTAATCCTGGAACTGTTGAGCATCACCCCTAAAGGTGATGCTGGCAGCCGGATGCCCCATGTGCTGAGCTGGTCGTCTAGCTCTCCATGTACTCACTGGAGGCTTTCTGGGCCTTGCTGTGTGCCAAACACCAGGCACAGATATCCAGTGAACACGAAAGTGGAGGGCTGACCTCAGGGAACTTGTACTTCATGGAGGAGACAGACAGTAACAAATAAGCAGGTGAAGAAATGAGTGTGTATCTAGTTACACATTGTAATAGGCCCTAACAAGGAAATGAACTGGTACAGCAACTGAGATTAACAAGGTGGGACTTAGCTAGGGTGGCCAGGGGAGGCCTGCTGAGAAGGTGACATTGATGCCTAGATGAGAAGTGAGCCTCAGAGGCTTCCCAGCCAGGTCGGGACCTGGGCTGAGAGCTGGCATCAAAGCCAGCAAGCTCTCCTCTCCAGAAGTGGCTCGCAGAGGTTGGCAGGAGGAAGGGCTGGACAGGGCTGACAGGCTGCTCCATGGAGTGGGGATGCAATCTTGTCCCTTCATGGGCCCGAGTCCAGGGCCCTGTGGATGTGTTATGTGTGTCGGGAAGGTGACTCTCTCTCTGGGAGCTCTCGAGCATCACGCATTCCTGACGCCTCAGCCTCACCTTCCTCCCACCTCATTCCCTTCCTCCCCATCTCCCTACCTGGGAACTCCTGTGCCAAGTCCCTCCCCTCTGGGTCTAGTCTGGCTGCCTCTGTGGCCACCAGGATCTATTTACTTGGTTTAGGAATCACAGTAGAGAGAGGGGGTCAAGACTTGGTCAGGATCTGGGCCCTGGAGGAGAGGACAGGGCAAAAGAGAGGACTGAGACTGGCTGAGCAGAGGCCAGGGCAGGAGAGAGCATGGAGAGCCCTTTGGCTGGGTGCCCCAGGGCCTCTCCTGGGCTCTTGGAACCTGCCTCCCCCCTGGGAGAACTCTGAGCGCAGAGGGGCAGCCACAGCTAGAAGGCAGTGTCCTCAGTGTTCCCTTGCAGTCCTGCCCTTTTAGTCCTCAGGAGGTTAACTTTCACATAAGCAAGTGGCCTTCAGACCCTCTCATCTCCAACCTCTTCTTCTGGTAGGTTTTCCCTGTAGTACCTGTGGCTTAGAGACCTGAGTATAGAAAAGACCCTGTCTACCCCTGCCCCCGTGGCCGGCATTCCACCCTGGGCCTCCTGTAGACTGCCCAGTGCACAAACCCCGTAGACTACTGTGCCTCCCAGGCCTTCCCACCCAAGCCCAACCCTGGCGGCTCCACAACTCCCATAGCAGGATGGGGAGGGGCTTCTCCTAATTGAAGGGCCCTGGACTGAACTCACACCCCAGCCCTGTCGCCATGCCTTCCTGCCCCCACCATGTAGTTTGCAGGGATGGGAAACTCTGGTTGTCAGGACCTTAGGTCTTTGGGGAGCACCTCATGTCCTGGGAAGAAAGAGGGGTACCTCACTCCCCTTTCGGAGTCCTGCCCAACTCCCTGCAGGGCCCATGCTGAGGAGCCAGCTCTGGGTCCTGCTGTCACCCCAGCCCTCCAAGTCCCAGTCCTGCCTCCTCCAGCACCCAGGACGACGGGGGAAGCAGGGCAGGCTGGGAGCCACAGGTTCGGAAAGAGCCCGGGGTGGGGGAATTCGGCGCTTGGGCTGCAAATGTCTTGTTTTTCTTGCTCCACAAACCTGCATGGGCATCCGCTGCACCCTTGAGGGCGTTCAGGTTGTAGAACTGCTCTCAGAATGACAGGCTGGTGGCACCCGGTTGGGGCAGAGGGTGGGGGTGGGGTGAAGGGGGGAGCCCCAGGCAAGGGGGAGCTGGAGGGTTAAAAATAGCAGCAGCCGGGTTTCGGTTAGCAAATGTGGAGGCGGGGAGCTGGAGGCGGGGCAGGCAGCCGGCAGTGTTTGCCCGCAGCGCAGGGCTGTGCTTCCCCTGGGTCCCAGGAGTGAGTCACTGTGGAGACACTGAGGAGGAGCCGGCAGAGCACCGCCAGCCCAGCTGGGGCGAGGGGCTGAGTGCAGGCTTCACCGCCACATTCCAGAGGATGTGCATGTCCCCTCCAGGCCCTCAGAGCCTCGCCTGAGTTGGGCCAGGGGCACTGTGTGATACAGGGGAAGCCTCCGCCAACTGGCTCTGGGACCTTGTGTGAGGCTGCCAAAGGCTCTCTGTCTTGGTTTCCTCCTCTTCCAAGTGGGGATTTTCTCATATGCATTTGTTAACATTTGGTGGGCTCTAAAGCACCCTACAGATGTTAATCCAGCCTGGACTGCACTGTCCCTGTTGCAGAGCTTGGCAGAAGGACCTTCCACTAAGGACACAGGGATGGCTTTGGCAGTCTCTATTTCTTCTGCAAACAGTTAAGTGTAACCTTGGCACATGGCTCTCTCCGTGCCTTAGTTTCTCTGTCTCAGTCATGTGACGATAATAACAGTTTCAACCTCATGGAGTTGCTACCAGGATTAAAGTAAGTAATGTTAAAACCATTCCTGGTATGAAGTCAGTGCACACAGAATATTCATCATTATTATTAGTGTTATTGTTCATATTTTTGAAGGTCAGGGATAGGGAATGTCAGAGACATGGAGAACAAAAACTGGGCCCAGCCTCAGATCACAGGAAAAAACAGGCCAAATTCACTGTTCCAGATTCCTCCACCCTAAGGGCCTGGAGCGGCAGGAGTCCACAGCCAGAAGTCGCAGGGTGGACCCCTTGCTCTCTTCACTCTGCCGCCTGCAGCCGCCCCCAGTGAGGCAGTGAGTGAGGGCCCAAAGGCCTCACAGCCAGCTGGCAGTGGGGAGGGCTTGAGACGGGACCGCCCGATGGCCCTGGTGCTGGTACCTGGCCAGCATCTGCTGGGCTGACCTTTATTTTAGCCCTTCCCTGGCAATTCTTAAGAGAAACATGAGGTAGAGGAGGGATGGGAAGGCCAGTGATGTCAGCAGTGAGTATTCCCAGCACTGTGGCCCTAGAAGAGGCAGGAGGCATTTCTTTCAGGAAATGATCATTATTCAGCCTACAGGCATTCATTAAGTCATCCCTGACTTTGTGCCCAAACCCGTTTGTGATTCAGGAGAGGCAGAGGACCCGGGGTGGTAGATAACACAGAACCTTAGAGGATATGGGGTTCAAGAATATAATATATAGTCGACGAAAGCATGGTGTGCTAGTTCTCGCGGAAACCAGAGATTACATCTTGACTTTGCCACCTGTTGGCTGTACCATCGTTATATTTGTGTGTGTATACGTGCATCTGTATTCTGTTTTATTATTACCAAGGCAGTTCATGTGCATTGTAGATAGATAACACAGACAAGCAAAAATTAAAAATTGAAAAACCACAATCCCAGAAGCCAGAGAGCCCTGCCACGGTTCCTCCGTGCGCACCTTCCCATTTTCTGACGGGCCTTTATATGCCACACTATTACCAAAATGAGATCACACTGTGTATGCTGTTTCCTCGGTCAGTGATCTCCACCTTCCACTGCAGAAAATTTTCACCTTATTGAATTTCAAGGCAGCCAGAAATTGTCCTTTGCAGCTGGTTTGTCCGACTCCGTACCTGGGACCGTGCATCTGGCTACTGAGTTCTCTGCAGGCTGTGCGAGCACCCTGGCTGGATTTGCGGTCTGGAAAAACCCTGGCTGACCAGGTCTTAGGGACAGCATCGGCTGCATAAGGGAGTCACATCACATGGAGAATCAGCCCAACAGACCGCAGCCATCTTCCAGAAATAGAGGGCAAAATGAGGGGGCTTCTTCCAGGGCACAACAGGGATGGGGACCTCTGGGGTATTTACTGTTGTTAATATTAATGTGGCACCTTGGTAAGTGCCAGCATCTGTAGCTTGTTGCTATTCATGGACTCCCATCCGTGATGCCCCCCAGACCATGGAAAACGCTGGGGTCTCCGTAGTGGCCTCTGCCTTCCCCCACCCAGTCCAAGGTGCCAGTGGCCATTGGCTGTGTTCCTGATCTGAGGAGCCTGCCCCAAAGGTGGGTGTCCCTCCTGCACTGGTGGGCGCCTCCATCCCTTCTACCTGCCATGGCCTGCCTGTGTGTGAGGCCTGGGAGAGTGAGGGAGAGAGAAGGAGAAAGCATCTCTCCCCAAGGGAATCGGCTCCCGAGTAGCCACTCCAAGGGGGACTTGCTCTGGGTGTGCACCCTGCAGCTGATACAGGGCCTGACAGCTTCCAGGGTGCTTCCACACAGTGTCTGACCCTCTGGCAGCCCTGGGAGTTTGCTTGTTTAGTTATGTCCTGCTGGAGGCAGCTTACAGGAAACAAAATGGCAACATGTACATTCACAAAGCAGGGAAAGTATAAGATGAAAAAAGAAGTGAAGATGAGGTCGGGAGTGCCTCCTGGAGACAAAAAGCGCGTGAGGGACACAGGCAGAGATACCGATCTCTGTTATTTCTTGCTGTTGCTGTTCTCTGGATGGGGCGCCAGCATACGGAGGGCTGTGCCAGTGCGGGAGGCACACCCAGGCACCGGTGTGGGTCTGCACTGTGTTCTGGGCCCTCCCTGAGGTGAGTGCGTGGAACTGGGTGTCCACACAGTGGGTGATTGTAAGCTTAGGTTCTGTAGCCCCACATCTCCACTTACCTACCGTCTGTGGGACGTCTTTTAAGCCTCAGTTTCCTCCTTTGTGAAATGAGGATAGCAGTATTTACCTTCTAGGATTGTTGAGAGGACCATATGAGACATGCCCAGGACAGTAACCACCACACAGCATTCAGTACGTGTCTGATCATCGCCCATATTATAAATAATCTCAAAGAGATAGGAACTGTTCATATGGTAGGTAACCGGCCGTCTCTCGAGTGGGCTGAGTGGCTGTGGGTGAATGGAGCTGAGGAGGGCACCTCTGATTCATGTGCAGCTGGGAGAGGAGCGAGAGACCCGGGGAGGCAGGGGGAGGCGGAACCGCACGGTGTGTAGGGGAATGAGTGTGAGCCTCAGAGGGAGAAGGAGCGGCCCTGAGAGGCAGCCCTGGGGTGGCAGCCGCGCTTCCTGTGAGGCAACGCTGCCCTTGAGAAGACTGTCTGGGCTGCCGCTGAGAGGGAGCAGCTGGTCCGAGTGGGGCGCCAGGGGTGGGGAGGGGGACACAAAGGCAGAAGCTGACAGAGCCTCACCTCTTCTCCCCAAACCACACCTGGGGCTCCCATCTTGACTGCTCAGGGTGTTTTGTTTATGATAGGGAAGATGGTGGTTAGACATCATGGTGAACCTCCTATTCGGGGATTAGAGCTCCTAGAGCAGGGGGGTGACGGCACATGAAACATGGATCTTCCGGGGCTTTCAGGACCTGAGGAGGCCTTGGGCGGTCTGGACCAGGGGGCTGGGACTGCGGGAGCCTGCCACCCGCCTTAGGGAAAGACTGTGGGTGACGGAAGTGGATGTAGGCTCTCGAGGCCAGCCTCCCTGGGCAAAGATGCTCTGCCTTCTGCTTCCCACATTCACAAAGGGCAGGCAGGGCAGACTGAGGGTGGTCGGAGGCTCCAGGAGGCTGACAGAGCTCGGGGAACCACTGTTCCCCTTGGCCAGAGACAGTGAAGCTCTCCAGAGTGGCAGCCCCAGGAGCTGACAGCCACACACAGCTCAGAATGGCCCAGGTTACCCTGCCTTCACCCAGAGGGGAGGCCACAGAGTGGCAGAGGACCTGGGCTGGGGGCAGCGAGCCAGGTAGGATGCTTTCCCACCCCTGGGAGCTCAAGCTGTTGCTGCCATGGTTACATCTGCTTCCTGTTTGATTCATCTCAAACAGCAGAAAGGGGGGTGTCAGCTCCCAGCTTGGGCCACCGCTGCGTGGGGCTGTTTACAACAGCCGCATGTGGGATTCCCAGAAAGAGACTCCAAACCGGACATCCTGCGGCTGCAAAATACCCAGGTGTCAAGAGCTAAAAATAGCTGCCGCAGGGCCCCAGGCACGGGGAAAGGGGCAGCTGCCTGCACTGGCGGGCGGGCCGGCCTTTCACGTCCTGCTTCCTTCTTGGGGCACAGCTCCTGAACCTGCCCAGCTTCAGTCCCCTCACCGTTGACGGACCGAAGGCTTTTGTCTGGGCAGGCCGCCCACCTGTGAGCTGAACCTCTGCCCATAGGCAGCTGACCCCTGTGCCTGCACCAGGGAGCTTGCTTTGGGACGCTCATGAGAGAGTCTGGAGGCACTTGGGAGCTTCCAGCAAAATGATATGGCTGGGCACCCAAGGGCAGGGAAAATGAAGCCCAGGCTCCTCTAAGACCTGAACCTGTTGCCAGCTCCTTGTTCCCACATGCAGTCTGAAGTCCTTGCTTAGAACATGCAAAGTCAACAGTTGCTATCTGTGATTGGGATTGCCTTCACAGGGACTCAAGGATGACATAGGGAGCTTCTGCTACAGGTGTGGGCCTCTGCGGCTGTGTGACGTTTTGCTCTTTCCCTGTGAGCAGCAAGGTCTTGTATCTGCTCTCTAGCAGCTGGCCTGTGGGGAGTGGAAACGCTGGGGAGGAGCAGGAGGGAGTATTGGTTGAGAACATGCATTCTGGAGCCCAGTTGGCTGGCTCAAGTCCCAGCTAAGCCACTTCCATGTTATGTGACTTCAGACAAAGTTATTTAATACCACTGGCCCAGTTACTGATCTGTATAATGGGAATAAAAATAGTAAATACTTCAGAGGTTTTTCATGAGGGCTTGATGAATTAGCAGTAAGGCACTTAGAACAACTCCTGGCACATAGTAAAGTGTTAGTTTATAAAGGTTGAGATGGAAGAGAAAGAGAAGAGACTGGTTAGCAGAGGCAGCAATAAGAGATGAGACCAGAAATACACCTGGCAGAAAATGGACTGTGGCCGAGGAGGATGCAGTTGGAACCAGACCCTGAAGTACTTCTGCCAGATGGGAGGCTGCAGACAAGTCCAGGGGCAGACAGTATAGACACAGCCACCGACGGAGCACCTACTGTGCGCTGGCTGCTTCACACACAGCATTGCTGATCTCAGACGACCTCCTCCAAGTAGGTGTTCTTACCCGCTTATTACAGATTGGGCAGCCGAGGCTTGACCAGGTGCGGGGCCCTCCGGCTCTCACTGCCAGCCACTGAGGGAGCCAGCTGGGACTCAGGTCCACCTGACCTCAAAGTCAACATCCTCTATGCGGTGGGGCTTCACTCCCGTCGCTCTGTGTGGCAGAGGATTCCAGCCAGTGTCTAGTCTCCTGGGTCCTGGGTAATGCTAAGGAGTAAGCGGCATGGTGCCAAGATAATAAGTGATAGAATTAATAATAAGAGAATTTCTGGAAGGGGGACATAAGAAACTGCTAAAAACGGTTGATTCTAGGGAAGTCCTAGGGAGTTGGATGAGTGAGAACCTTTTTGATTTATACTTTTTGAGGCTTTTTGAATTTCTTACTATCTGCAAGTAGTATACTTTTTAATTTTTAAAAAATTGTGAGCTGTAGTTTAAACTCCTTGAAAATGAGAACCAGGTTTTGTTCATATTTTCATCCCTTCAGTCCCCAGGACCATGATCTCCCATGCAGGTGTTTACTAACTGCATTTGGGACTATCTGGGTTTCTTCTGTGCTGGCCTGGCCTGGACTGGATGTACCACAGACCTGCTGGGTGACCATGGCCTAGCCCCTTCCCCTCTCTCTGTTTCTTCGTCTGCAAAGTGAAAGTGTTGGCCTGGGCAGTCTCTGAAGCCCCATCAGCTCCTAACATTCTCATTCTGTGACCGGATGCCTTCATGAAGAGCTTCTCTGGGCTCGGCCCTCACTCTGTGTCATACAGGCCTGGTAACCATGATGTTCTTTCTCATGTTTATTTATTCTCGGATCTTCCCGAAGCTATTTCACCCCAGCTTTCTTCTCTGCCAGCACCCCCACAGAGTCCAGCTTTGCCTGGCCTGAGTCAGGGAAGGAGGACCAGAGCTGTCGCTTGGGGTGTGAAGAGAGTCAGCCTTGAACCCAGAACTGGTGTCCCACTGCTCCCTGCTGGGGCCCAGATCTTCGTGCTGCTCTTTTTCAGCTAGTTAGGAGACCAGGGAGGGGGGAACAGCCTCAAAAAGATCTGGAGGCACGGGGGCGGGGTGGGCGGTGAGGGCTTCTCGGCCGCAGTGCCACTGGGGAGTACCTCTCCTGGCAGAAGCAGGTGGTCGGGCAGGGCTCCGGTTTCCTCTGCCGTGTGCTGGCCTTGGAGCAACGTCACCTCTGCAGGTGAGGCCCAGGTCAGCAAGGTGGGAGCAGAAGGCTGCCTGTGCAGGTGCTCGGGATAGAAGGGTGGTGCTGGAGGTCGCCAAGGGTTGGGGTGGACCCACTAAGGCAGGGTTTCTGGGGCTCTGGTTTGGTGTGAGATTAGGTGCTCTGGGGTGGAAAAGTGACCTGTAGGCCCAGGTGCCTCAGTACCAGGTAAGGTGCTTCTTCAGCCTCTGGAGGAGGTAGAAATGGGGTGTAGCCAGGATTCCAGAACCAAGAACTCTCCACCCTGGCTGGGAGCTGTGTGAGAAGGATCCAGCCCCTAGGCAGTGTTCTCAGTCCCTCGGGTCCACTCACTCCTGATGTTATTTCGGCCTGACCCCGCAGTAGTGGTGACAGCACCCTGTGAGGGGCTTAAATTCACCCCCAGCCCTGGGATATGGGATGTTCATTTTCTGGGCTTGGGTTAGCCTATGGCTGGGTACCTTTGGAGACCTTTCCTCACTCTCGACACAGGAAAGCTATTACCCAGGTCTGATCTCTGTTGCTCTGGATTCTTCTGAACTCAGGAGCTCTCAGCACAGAGCCAGGGAGTTGGGGGAGAAGCAGAACTTTTTCCAGGAATTGCTTTGAAAGCGGCCCCTATTGGCAACACACAGGCAGGCACACACGTGGGCACATCCAGGCACACAGGCAGGTGCACACACAGGCACGCGGGCACATGCAGGCGCACGTGGGTGGGCACACACGCAGGCACACAGGTGGGCACACATGCAGGCACACACGCAGCTTTTGTCAAGGGTTTATATCCCATATCATCATCCCAAAACACCCCTCTTGGATAGGCGGAGCAGCGGCATGGAGCCCGGGCATGACTGCTGGAGGAAGTCTGGCTGTGCCTGGAGTTGCCCCCACCCCAGTGGCGCCTGCCTGCAGGGAGTTCTCCTTTTTCAGCCTCTGGAAGAGGAACTGTGGCTGCCCCTTAAACACAGACCCAAGAGAGCAACACCCGCCACTTATCCTTTAGAAAATATCCCTTCGGCCCAAGTCCGGCCTGAGGAGGTCTGTGTGTCCAGGTGGCCTCCCAGTGTCCTGGCTGCTGTCCCCTTGGCCCTGAGCCGGCTTAAAGGGAGGGAACATGTTCATCTTGGATGGGTGGCCTTAGGAGGTCCTGTCTGCTCCAGGCCTCTCTGCTGTGGACTAGCTGGGCCCTACCGTGGCGTGCCATGGGTTCTGCATGGGATAGGGGGCCCTGGGCCAAGCTTAGGAGCCTGGGAGAGGTAGCCATTTCCAAAAAGAAAGATTTCTATTTCAGGTTATCCAAGAAAAAGACTGAGTGGTTCTCTTCTCCGGGGGTACAGAGGCTGCAGGACACAGGACTGGGGAGGAAAGGGGCTCCCACTGTGTGGTCCTGGGGCTGTTCCAGGTCTGCCGCTGCACAGCTCTCACCAGACCTCCCCCGCTGCGGAAGCCTCTCCATTCCAACCTGTTCCTTTCTGCCCCCACCTGGGAAGCATCTGCGGGCCCCCTGTTCCTGTTCTCCAGGCCTGCCCCCTGTCTCCCTCCAGGCAGCTATGCTGTCCCACCTCCCAGCCCTCTTTCCCTTGGGGCTCCAGGGTCCTGGGCCCAAGAGGATGGTCTAAGCACAGCTGGGAGGGCTGAAGGCCTTGTCGGGTGAACTGGTGCCTCCTTGAGTCCCTGCTGTGGACTGCGCTCCGGCCAGACTTGAGGTCTGAGTCAGTCAGCAGGGTGGGTGAGGAAGAGGGAGCTGGGGGCTGATGTCACCTGGTGTGGGAATTTGGGGAGAGGAACGGGGCGGGATCTCCTTTTCCTTGGCTTCTGGTTCAGGTGCTAGGTCTGGGGTACTCAGGCTGGGGCAGGGCCTCCAGGAGTGGCACGGAGCCTGCCTGTTGTGGCCTCCTCTTCCCTCCCCTTCCTCCCCTTCCCTGCAGCCCCTTCATGCCATCTCTCTTCTCTCTACAGATGGGACCCAGGTGAGCCCGGGTGCCCACCGCCCCAGTGCCCCTGGCCCAGGTAAGGCGAGGCTTGAGGGAGACTGTGGTGGGGAGTGGAGGGTGAGGATGGAAAGGACACGAGGGCGAGGAGTGAGGGGTGGAAAGTGGGGTCACTGGTGTGCCTGCCAGTGAATGGGGAGTTTGGGGTTCAGGGTTTGAGGGCAGAGCTGGGGTTTCATGGGGAAGGGGCGAGGAGCAGGGATGGGAGAGGCAGCGCTGGCCCCAGTGCCAGGAGCACAGGAAGAGGAAAGGCAGGGTGCTCTGGTCCTTGCTGAGTGCAGCGAGATGGGAAGGCAAGTAGGAAGCTAATGCTTAAACCCTGCCCGAGGTCTGGGCAAAACCCAGGCCCGGGTGAGGCCGCGTGTTCTCTCCATTGGTTTTCAGTCCTCACACTGGCCCCTCAAGGTGGGCATTGCCTTGCAGAGTATAAAGAGGCCTCACGTTGCTTGGGGGAGGAAGGGCCCTTTCTCAGCCCTCTCGCTGTTTCTGTGTATGGTTGAAGCCTCTGCTGTGAGGCTGCACTGGGCATGTCACAGAGGGGCCTTCATGCTGTTGCTCTGGTTTAGGACATGCCCACAGGGCTGAGCTGCACTGGAGGAGGGCTTCCCCTTCCTTCACTTCACCCAGTATCCACTTAGAGCCAGCTGGGTGCAAGGGTCATACCTAATGCCTAATAGTTACAGGTGGCAGGGAGACAGGAAGGCCAGGTATCTTCTTTGCTTCCATCAGTTTACAGGCAGGTTGGGAAGACAAGATACACAAATAAAAAGAGAAGTAATAGTAGAATGCAGTGTGTGACCTGGGCCAAATGAGGGAACAGCAGATTAATGAGTTCATCCTGTTATCATTTAGTTCTCCTAGATATGTACTTTTCTAAAAAAATTAAATAGAGAAATTTGAAAAAGGAAGAAAATATTAATGAACCCTGTCTCTGTGTCAAGGCACTTACTAGGCATTTTAGCAGGGATACAGAGATTTATTCCTGGATTCAGCCAGTATTTATGGGGAGACTCACGTGCTAGATACTGTTCTAAATGCTGGAATAGTGAACAAGAAACAAAACTAAGTGTCTGCCATTCTTATAGGCACAACTGCCAACATGATTGAAAAATCTAGAGAGGGGAGGGACACAGGGCATGCTGGGCTGGGTCCAGGTCAGAGGGAAGACTCCAGCTGGGCTTGGAAGAAAGGGTAGGTAGGATCTGGAAAAGTGGAACTGCAGGGTGAGGGCAGCGCCCGCATGGGGACACTGAGCCACAGCCCAGAGGACGTGGGCGGCAGGATGGGACCTGCCAGCCAAGGTGGAAGGTTGGGTTTAGCTGTAGGAGACAGAGTGAGAGGCCAGGCCAGTGCCAGACTGTGGAGATTCCCAAGTGCTAAATCACCCCGAGAGGCGCTCCCAGGGCTTCAGGCAGAGTGCCTCCCCACATTCCCAGCGCCTTCTAGCCCAGAGGCCTTGTGGTGCTGCGGTGAGGGATGGGGCTAGCTGGGCATCCAGGTGGCCCGCCTTGAGCTCCTCGGGGTCCCTCTGACATCACTGGGGGAGTCACCTCGTGAGCCAGGACGCTGGATGTGGGAGGATGGGACCCTTTCTGGGGCGGGAAGCCGTTGGCATCAGAGGTCCAACCAGAGCAAGAATCGGGGTTCGAGGGGTGGATGGACAAATAGTGGGGGGTCCAGAGCCATGCGCCCTGTGGGCCTCATCTGGGCACATGCCCATCCCCCTTCTTGACATCTAGAGAGCCGTGGCGGGCACCTCCCTGCTCTGTTGCCCTCTCGTCTCCATCTCACCATTGGAGAATGCGAGTGGAAGCCCTTCGTGGCAACCCGCTGCAGGCCTCTCTCCCTTTGCCCAGTGAGACCCGCCCCCAGGAATTGGAGGGGGCCTTCCTGAAAGTTGATGGGAATTTGAGCCAGAACACTGGCCTCAGGGGGACTGGAGCACAGGTTCGCTTGGCCCCTGGCGGGGCGGCCCTGGCTAAGTCCTGCCACCTGGGTCTCGGTTTCCTCTTTTGGGGTGGTGGGACAGTGACACCTCCCATGGCCTGTGGTGTGACCGGTGGGAGGGTTTTGCAGACATGTGCACAGGTGCATAGTAATTGTGGAGTAGGGCCTGAAGGCTGACTCCCGGCTCCCCGTGGTGATTTGCCCAATTGCCTTCTAGTCCCCCTCAGCCTCGGGCCCAGAGGACAGCCTGCGGTTGTCCCAGTGGGGGATGCCCGGCACTGGGCAAGCTAAAGGAGGCTCTCCAGAAGTTTCCCTGACTGTGTGCTCTGTCCTAGGGCACCAGCTCCCACTCCCACCGCTTCCCTTTGCCAGGATACTTGCCCTATGGCAGCTCCACCCCGAGGTGTCCGGCTGCCCTGCCCAGCCTGGCCCAGCAGGCGCAGAGCATGGTCTGGTGGCCAGCTATAAATAGCCTCTGTACCCATGGCCTTGGAAGGGTGTTCCTGGTGTGGGTGCAGAGGACACTCAAGAAGAGGCAGCTCAGCCTGCTGCCCTCACCGTGCCAGGCCCAGAGCTGGCTGGCATGAGGGTACCTGGGGGCAGGGCCCGTGGGTGTGAGGTCCCAGTGAGCTGAGGAAGCTGTCCTGTGCCTAGGACTGTCCAGGCCCAGAGTGGCAGGCTAGGGCTGGCTGTGGGCTTGAGATACTGTGCCTTTGCCCAGTGGCCTGGGGTAGAGCACAGGAGGAGGCCGACTGAGAAGTCCTATGAGGACCTGTGGCTGGGAGGCTGGACAGAGAGGAGTGCTTGCCTGTCGGATCGCTGTCTTTGAGGGCAGCTCATTAGAGGGCCGCTGGACCAAATCCTCATTCCATCAGGGACGGAGGACAGGGGATGGCAGAGCCCAGAACGCACAGCCACAGGGCTCACAGCCCGTCACTAAGTCCGCACAGCCTCAGCCCCTGGCCTGGAGAGGTGACATACTTAGTAGAAAAGCCCTATGCTTTGTGTCAGAAGGCTCAATTCAAACAATCACCTAGAGGCTAACTGCACAGTTTATCTGACCTCCTTGCCCACGGGCAAAGTGGAGTTGAAGGACCTTGCAGGACTGTGGTGAGGAAGGAGTGGGAAAAGGCTCCCGGGGAGGTTCCCATTGACAGGTGAGCCTGAAGGGGGCTGATTAGGCGGTAACTGGGGGCCTGCAGACAAACTCCGGCTGACCGTGCCCTCCCTCTGTGTCCTTAGGCTGCCGCAGGCCCCGTGCAGACACGCCAGGCCCTCAGCCCCAGCCCATGGACCTGCGGGTGGGTCAGCGGCCGCCGGTGGAGCCCGCCCCGGAGCCCACGCTGCTGGCCCCGCAGCACCCCTCGCGTCTGCACCATCCTCTCTTCCTCGCAGGCCTGCAGCCGCGCTCAGTGGAGCCCCTGAGGGTAATGACAGAGCTCCCTGCACACAGGACAGCCTTGAGCTCGTCCTGGCCCCCTCCCTCCCTTCATCCTCCGTGACCCTGATGTCCTCACCTCCTTGCCCTTCCTTGGCGTGGCCCTGCCCACAGCTCCCGATGGACACGCCGATACCCAAGCTGCAGGTGGGGCAGCAGGAACAAGAGCTGCGGCAGCTTCTCAATAAGGACAAGAGCAAGCGAAGTAAGGAAGGAGACTCCCTGCGGGTGGGCCTGTGAGGGCTGGGCTAGGGAAGCCACTGCTAGCCTCCCCCTGCGGGTGTCAGGTGGTTGGCCGGGCCTCGGGCCTGGCTCTTGCCTGAGGAGTGCCTGGGACCCCCAGTACTGGGTGTGTGGACAGGGCACACAGCGAGCCAGGGGGCCACCCCCCATCCCTTGCAGCCCACCCGTGATGCTCTGCCCCACAGGTGCCGTAGCCAGCAGCGTGGTCAAGCAGAAGCTGGCAGAGGTGATTCTGAAGAAGCAGCAGGCAGCCCTGGAGAGAACAGTCCATCCCAATAGCTCCAGTATTCCCTACAGGTAACTCTCTCCCCCCTGCCCTCTTGTGTCCCTGTGTGCCAGCCTGTGCGTGCACATAGCCTCTCCTGTGTGCTTCCAGCTGCCTGCCACCTGGTCCCTACTCCTCACTTCTGATCATGGTGCCTGTCCAGCCCCCTGTCCCACCTGACACCTGCCCTCTTCTCTCTTTTACTTACCCCTCCCCACCCCACCTGAGGCCCGTCCTCCCTCTTAACACGCACACTTCACATGTACACCGTGCTGGCTTTCTTCCTCACATAAGTCCCTTCTCTAAGTCTTCCCCTAAGCTCGAAAATATCCTCACTTCTAGAGCAGATTCCTCCTGCAGGAGACAGAGTCCCAGCGTCTGGCCCTCACCCAAGCCGGGGAACCCTGGCTCCGAAGTCCCAATCAGAGGGCTGCTGGTAGGGAGGCTGGCCCCATGCCTGCCAGCCACAGACCCCCTGGCCCTGCTGGCCGCCACCCCCTAGCAACTCCGGGGCACGGGACTCTGGAAGGAGCTCTGGTGGAGCGAGGTGGCTGCCAGCCCTGCGGGCGTCCTTGCCCCTCTGAAGCTGTCTTGGCACTCACCTCACAGAACTCTTGAGCCCTTGGAGACAGAAGGAGCCGCCCACTCCGTGCTCAGCAGCTTTCTGTCCCCTGTTCCCAGCCTGCCCAGGGATGCCCCAGGACACTTCCCTCTGCGTAAGACAGGTGAGTGGGCTGGGCAGGCAGGGACCTGCAGGGGAGCGAGGGGGAGGGGCTCGGACATAGTTCTGGAGAGTGAGAGCCAGTGGGGAAGGTCAGCACATGGGGCTTTTCTCCCTGGCTGCACCTTCTCTTGCTTTAACCCAGAGGTGACTAGGAGGGAGGGCTGAGGGGCAGAGAGGAGGGTGCTGTGGGCTGCTCAAGCCGGTGCTCCTGCAGTTTCCGAGCCCAACCTGAAGCTGCGCTACAAGCCCAAGAAGTCCCTGGAGCGGAGGAAGAATCCCCTGCTCAGAAAGGAGAGTGCACCGCCCAGCCTCCGGCGCAGGCCCGCGGAGTCCCTCGGTGGTGAGGGCCAGCAGGGTGGCGGGGCGGGGTGTATCCCACACATTGAGGGGTGCGAAGAGCAGCCCTTGCTCTTTTGGCTAAGCTGGCATCCACCCGGAAGGGGCCTGTTAGGAAAAAGGTGTCCAAATGCACTGGAGACTCATGGCAGCCTGCCTTCTTCCCCTCATGGGAAGAGAGCAGGAAGCAGAGACTGCCCACTGGGGAAGGGGTTGTCCTGGATACCCTGGACCAGGGGCCGGCCCTGCCCTCCTGGCCACACCTGGCCTCTGACTACACTTCCCTGTCTCCCCGACCCTCAGACTCCTCCCCCAGTAGTGGTAGCACTCCGGCATCAGGGTGCAGCTCCCCCAATGACAGCGAGCACGGCCCCAACCCTGTTCTGGGCTCGGAGGTAAGGCCTTGCAGGCTGGGCTCTGCCTTCTCAGCAGGTGGCCCTGGCCGGGCAGGGCCGCCATGGGTGGCCTTTGGGTGTCCTGGGGAAAGCGTGCCCGGGGTGGAGCTCTGGGGCCAGTGACGCGGCCCTGCTCCCCCAGCAGGTGCTCTTGGGCCCGCGGCTGCGGCTGCAGGAGACCTCTCTGGCCCCGCTCGGCTTGCCGACAGTGTCCCTGCTGCCTGCGATCACACTGGGGCTGCCCGCCCCTGTCAGGGTGAGTGGCTGAAGCACCTCCCCCATTCCACGCTCCTGGCTTCTGCTCCCTTCTTCTACTGCCTCCGTCTCCACCTTTACCACTCTGCTGAATCTTCTCCCTGTGACTTCTCCCCATCTTTCCCCCAGGCTGATGGTGACCACAGGACCCACCCAACTCGGGGGCCCGTCCTGGGAAGCCCCCATGCTCCCCTCTTCCTGCCCCATGGCCTGGAGCCTGAGGCTGGGGGCCCCTTGCCCTCTCGCCTACAGCCTGTTCTCCTCCTGGACCCCTCAGTCTCTCACACCCCACTGCTGACGGGTGAGTCCTGCGGCTTCCCCAGGGAGGGGCTGGGTCTGTGCACCATGCTAAAGGCTGGTCTGGGGAGGGTCCTACCCCCACCCTCCCGGCCTCCTCTGCAGCCCCCCGTCCTCCTGTGCACCTCCTTGCTGAGCCCCTGCCCCCACTGCATGCCCTTGCTGCCTTCCACTCCTCCCTGCGGGTTCCCTCCTCATGCTCCCCCCCCACCCCGTTCTTTCCAGTGCCAGGGCTTGGGCCCCTGCCCTTCCACTTTGCCCAGTCCTTACTGACCACCGAGCGGCTCTCCGGGTCAGGCCTCCACCGGCCGCTGAGCCGGACCCGCTCAGAACCCCTGCCCCCAAGGGCTACGGCCCCCCCACCCCTGGGCTCCCTGCAGCCCCACCTGGAGCGGCTCAACCCTCACACCCAGCTGATGAAGGTGAGGGCAGCTGGGCAGGGGCGGTGGTGAGGGTTGCCTGACTGGGCCCCTGGGGGCTGAACAAAGAGGGGAGGCTTAGAAGGGGCAGGGAGCCGAAGGGCCGGAGAGGACACGTGTCTCCTGAGGGTCAGGAGCTGTGTGGCCACTGAGGTCCCAACAAGAGGAGCAGCCACCAAGCCCAGCCCACAGCCTGCACTCCAGTATGGCCTCTCACTGAGCATCTTCCTCCTCAGAGGCCAGCCAAGTCAAGTGAGAAGCCCCGACTGCGGCAGATACCTTCCGCTGAGGACCTAGAGACAGATGGTGGTGGAGTGGGGTCCGTGGGGGGGGACAGTGTGGAGCACAGGGAATTGAGCCATGGGCAGCATGAGGCCAAAGGCCCCGCTCCTCTCCAGCAGCACCAGCAGGTATGATAGCACCCAACTGTTCCTGGAAGGTGTCACCAGGGAACCTTGGGGCCTGGCATAGAAGGGAGGGAGGGAGACAGGGGGTCTGGGACCCATGGTCGCCCTGCCCCATCCACACCAAGGTGCAGACACACAGGCACACACACACACACATACACACATATATGTGCACACTCCAGCAGCCAGCTAGCCAGTCTCCCGTGAAGCCACGTCCCTTGTCCAGCAGTGAGGCTGGCCTTTCATGGACCCCTGCACATCCTTGCCCCAGTGCGTCTTCCTGTGAGCAGGTGTACTGCCTCCGGGAAGGTGGCTAGGGAGCAAGTGGGGCAGAGCCGGGCTCGAGCACCCCAGCCAGAGTGCTCTCCCACGTGAGTGAAGCCGTGCTGGGGCTGCTAACACGCTACAGGCTGCATGGCTTAAACAGCACAATACTTTGTCTCACCAGTCTGGCGGTGGAGATTTGAGATCAAGGTCAGGAGACTGGCTCCTTCTCGGGGTTATAAAGTAAAGCGGTGCTCCAGGTCCTTCTCTTCAGCTGTAGCTGGTTGTCTTCTCCCTGGGTCTGCACATCGTCTTCCTTCTGGCCATGTCTGTGTCCAAATTCACCCTTTTTAGAAGGACCAGAGTCATACTGGATTAAGGCCTCATTTTAAATTGATTATCTCTGTAAAGACCCGATCTCCAAGTAAGGTCACATTCTGACATACTGGGGGGTGGGATTTCCTTCATAAATGCAAAGTTGGAAGGGAAGCACAGTTCAGCCCGTGATATGTGGTACCACTGTGCAACACATGCTTACCCAGGATCCTGGGTCCTCGGGCAGGTGTACAGTCCTTGGAGAAGAGGAGATGGGGTTAGAGCTGGTCCTGAGGCCTCTCACCTGGTTTCTGACTTTGGAGTCCCCAGGGCCCAGGGAGCTATGGTGGAATGGGGTGGTCAGTCTGGGGTGCAGACATTTGGGGGCCTGGTAGGGGTGGGGGGCTCAGAGAGTCAAAGGCCAGATCCTGGCTGGGGGGCAGGCCTAGAGGCATCCTAGAATCTACCCAGAAAAGGGGCCTGTCGAAGGTTTCTGAGACCTTGGGCAGAAGCAGGACGGAGCAGGGTGCTGAGAACCTGGAGACTGAGGCCCCCTGTGTCCCTCAGGTGTTCCTGTGGGAGCAGCAGCGGCTGGCTGGGCGGCTTGCCCGGGGAGGCACTGGGGAATCTGTGCTGCTTCCTCTGGCTCAGAGCAGTCACCGGCCCCTGTCCAGGGCTCAGTCATCCCCAGCCGCACCTGCCTCACTCCCAACCCCAGAGCCGGTCAGCCAGCCCCGTGTCCTGCCTGGCTCAGAGACTCCCACCAGGACCCTGCCCTTCACCACAGGTAAAGCCCAGATTCTAGTGGGGCAGGAGGAAAGGGCTGGGGGCACACAGAGGCTCGGGGTGTGAGTCCCTGTCTGCATCATGGTGTCACTGGGACATTACAGGAAAGCATAAGAATAGAATGAAAACTATCCACCAGTACCGCCACTCTGAGGTGGCCACTCTTAAATGCTGCTTTATTTCTGTGCAGTCTTTGTTCTGGCCTTATGTGCACATACAAATACCAAATACACGGTGACCACATTTTGTTCCCCATTTATTCAGTTAACATGTTTTGAATACCTTGCAATATAATTAATCTTTAGAAGTGAGGTTTTTGTGGTATTTCAAAGGAGTATTTTATTTTTATTTAAGATTTCTTACTGATTGGGGATCAGAGGGCACTCATTGTTCCTCATCTCAATCTCTTTGTAAATAAATCTTTCCTCATTCCCGGGACTGTTTCCCAAAAGTCGCTCTTCAGGAGTGGCGTCGGTACGAACATTTGAAGACCCTGATGTCCTGAGGCGTGCCTGCCAGCAGTGTGCAGGGTCCTCCTCTAGGCGTCCTGCTGGTCGCCTGAGAATGGCACTTCCCCCAGACTGCATCTGTCCTGTCTCATTCCCAGCTCCCAGTTCTGGGGGTTCTGAGGAATTCTTTCTCCTCTTGCTTCCCCTTTGTAACCTCCTTGGGTCATGGCATCCAGTGTGAGACCTCGCTTGGTTAGGCTTTGAGCTCTTGAGGTCATAGCAGATGTATTGGACCCTATAAGGAGGGTCAGCGTGTCTAGAAGGCAGGGCCATGCGGCAGTCGTGTTGCAGGGGGTGGTGGTGCTGTGAGATGCCTGACACTGCCTGGGGAGGCTGCCGGGGCTGTGCATGCGGGTGTGCAGGGCCGAGGGGCGGGATGGGGCATGTGGTGCTGTGGGTGTGGGGGGCATGCTGGCCCTGGCTGTGTGTGGGCGCTCCATGTGCAGCCAGTGGTGGGAAACTCCCTGGGGTCCAGGCCTGAGCCCTGCTCCTGGCAGGGCTGGTCTACGACTCGGTCATGCTGAAGCACCAGTGCTCCTGTGGAGACAACAGCAGGCACCCGGAGCATGCAGGCCGTATCCAGAGCATCTGGTCCCGGCTGCAGGAGCGGGGCCTCCGGAGCCAGTGTGAGGTGAGGAGGTGGGTTGGGGTCTGTGAAACGGATGAGGTGAGAGCAATGGAAGGAAAGGGGCCTGGAGGCCCTGGTGCCGGTGTGAGCTGAGGGGGCAAGGGTGCGGTGGCCAGGACAGGGTCGGGCTGAACGGGGCTCAGGAGCTCCGTGGGCCCTTCCCCAGTGTCTCCGGGGCCGGAAGGCCTCCCTGGAGGAGCTGCAGTCGGTGCACTCCGAGCGCCATGTGCTCCTCTACGGCACCAACCCGCTCAGCCGCCTCAAACTGGACAACGGGAAGCTGGCAGGTAGGGCCCCAGGGGCGCCTGCTGGTCCTGTACCCCTCCTGGGCTCACCCAGGCCCAGCCTCTCCTGCGCCCTCTTGTCCAGCTCTGCCCAGCCTGCCCCTCCAGCACCCTGGATGTGCCCTCACTGCCCCTTGTCCCACTGCTGCCCACCGCTGCCCCCGGCATGGCTCACGCGCTGGGCCTCTCCCCGCAGGGCTCCTGGCACAGAGGATGTTCGTGACGCTGCCCTGTGGTGGGGTTGGGGTAAGTCTGCCTGCGGCCTCATGCGGCCGTTGCCACGGGTTCTCGGATCCCCTCCTTTCCTTCTCCCAGGCCCAGCCCCTGCCTGCTTGTTCTGGGTCTGCCAGACCCGGCAGGCCAGGGGCTTTCCCACAGTGTCCCTCTGCTGGCCCCTTGCAGGGCCGTCGGTGTTTCCTAAGCGTGGAGCCCTGGGCCTCACACTTAGCGGGTTTACATGACGGGGAAGGCCCAACGCGCACGGCCCAGAGTGGGGCTTGGGGTCATCTGCCTTCACGGCGCGCTGGTGCTCGGGACTGGCCGTTCCATACCGGCCTCCAGGCAGCCTTGCCTTCCTGGACTGGGCCTCTGGGGCTGTGGGGTACCCTCCTCTTCCACTCCCCAGCTTTTCTTCCTCCTGCCTTGCCCTGGCTGGGGGGTCCTGCCGCCTCTGGTGGGGCTCTCCTTGCCTGAAAAGGTCCCTGCAGTGTTTCCCAGCCAGCTGTGTGGAGGCAGGGGATGGAGGCCACATTGTGGAGGGAAATGGGGGCTGTAGCTGGGAGGGCTGTTTGGGAGCCAGTCAGCGCCCTGTTCACAACTTCCCATTTCTTGCCACTTTCTGATTTTTCCAACTGTTGTTGCCTCTGTTTTCTCCTCCCTCCTCTCCCTCTCTGTCTGTCTGTCTCTCTCTCTCTCTCCAGCCTCTTGCGACTCTCTCTGCCTTCCTCGCCTCTCTTGGTCCGCCTCGCCCTCCCCATCTCCCCATCATGCCCCCCCGGCCCCTCCCTAGCCTTGAGGCCCAGGGACTGGGTTTGGGGGGCCTCCCAGCCTGGGCTAGGGGCCCTGAGTGGAAGACAGTGGTGCAGACGGCCCCTCGAGCTCCGACCATCCCGCAGGGCCGGAGCAGAGTCAGGTGGGGCTTAAACCCCTCCCGGCCCAAACCCCAAGTCCCACCCAGGTAACCCGCGCCCCCGACCGGGAGGCAGGGCGAGGCTGCCGGCTGTGGGCTGGTGCAGCGCACTGGCGCTGGGAAGGAGTCGTGCCGGGCCTGGGGGGCACAGGAGGCTTTGCCTTCGGGCGGTGCGGCACTGGAGGGCGGCGCTGTCTGCCCGGCTCCCTGCCCGGGGTCCTGGCCACGGGGGCCGGCTCCTGTGAGACCCCTGGGGCGATGCTGGCCCTGACTCTGGCCCCCGCAGGTGGACACCGACACCGTCTGGAGCGAGCTGCACTCCTCCAGTGCGGCTCGCTGGGCCGCCGGCAGCGTCACCGACCTCGCCTTCAGGGTGGCTTCCCACGAGCTGAAGGTGGGCGGGCGTGGTGGGGGGCCGTGTAGAAGGTATGGGGAGGGCCAGACGCAGAGCCACAGGCGTTATTTTTCTTGGATGTCACCACGGGGTTTTGGAATGGATGTGGAGAGTTCTGGGACCAAAGTGAGATTTGAACACTAGTCCTAGGCTCCTTGGTGAAGAGTCAAGTGCACTGCGACACTGGGCCTTTGGTCTCTAAGACACACGGGATCGGGATCGTGCAGGACCATGTAACAGACCCGCGGCATGACCACAGGCACACTTTGGGTGTTTCTGGGCTTCTGCATGTTGACAGATTGATTCTTCGGGTAGCTGAGGTTTTATAGACCTGGCTGGCTGCTCTGGGCTGGGCACCTGACAGGGGCCTGTGCTGAGGACCCCACACCGCTGCCCGAGGGCTCACAGCCTGAGGCGGTCCCGCTGCGCTCCTGTCAAACAGCTCCTGGTGGGTTTTGCAATTAAGGGCACAACCCTGGGTTTAAAATCCTGGCTCTACCATTTACAACCAGGTAACTTCACACAAGATGTTTTCCTGTAAACAACATTTTCTCTAGCCTGTAAACTAGAGGTACTAATGTTTATCTTATGGAGCTGTTGCAAGGATTAGATAGCACACCCCTCAGAGAGATGTCAAGAAGAACTCCAGCACTCATAAAATGCTTAGCGCAGTGCCAGGCAGGGGGGTTTTGCCCAGGAAATAGTAGCTGTTGTTACAGTGATAACTGCCAGGACACACCAGGGTGAGGGTTCTGTGTTCACATCCACCTAAAAGCAGAGAATGCCCAGCCTGGGCTGGGTCACAGACACGCCACGTGCTGGCAGCCAGGAAGGAGCCTGGGGCTGGGGGCAGATGCATGGAGATGTGGGTCAGAGGGCTGGCCAACTGGTTGGTTGATAAGCATTCTTTGTTTCCAGAACGGTTTTGCTGTGGTTCGGCCCCCAGGACACCATGCAGACCACTCCACAGCCATGTAAGGCCTGAGGGAGGCCTGGGTGGGGGGCCGTGAAGGGCAGGCTCCCGGGGCCTTCCTATGAGGCGTTTCCCCTCCTTCCCCTATCCCTTCTGGGGCTGGGTTGTAGGGGCCAGTGGTGGTAGGAGGCCGGACAGGTGGAAGCACAGGGAGGGAGTGGGCTGGCAGGACCTCTCTCTCCTCCCAGGGGCTTCTGCTTCTTCAACTCAGTGGCCATTGCCTGCCGGCAGCTGCAGGAACAGGGCAAGGCCAGCAAGATTCTCATTGTGGACTGGGTAGGTCCCCGTTCCTTGCCTTTCAGATCCCAGAGCCCCGTGGAAAGAGCCTGGCATCAGAAGATAGGGCTTTGTGTCCTAGTTGTCGGTAGCCTCCCAAGCCTGTTACCCTGTGTATAAAATGCAGGTGAAGATCACACCTCCTGGGGGAGGCCCAAAGGACACTGGGAAGGCCTTCAGCCCTAACAAATCCACACAGTGGGAGGACCGTTTGAGTGCTGTCCTTGGCCTCTGTCAACTCCCTTCTGCACATGTAATGTCTGCTTTTCCCCTGCAAAGTTACAGTAACACTATTTGCAGATAGCATCAACCTGCCAGGAATCACATCCAAACACCGTAATCCTGACTGCAACCTGGTTTACAGATGAGGAAAGTGAGCACAGAGAGGTCACGTCACTTACACACAGCCACACGCCAGTACGTCCTGAGGCTGCGATCTGAGCCCAGACGTGTTAGCCTAGAGTGCATGCACCTAACTGGTGGCACTCTGCCCTGGCACCGAGGATGGGGTGTTCTTACACACAGCCTGAGGACAGCAGAGGGACTGCGCCCCTTGCACCCTACACGTCCATGACCTTGGGCAAGATAGAGTAGCACGGTCCCCTGACACGTGTGACCCTGGACTCTTCCCTGTCCTGCCACTGATCGACCCCCACACACTTGACTCTCTCGCTGGCTGGCCTGCCCCACTTCAGGGTCTCACACCTGCCCCCCTCCAGTGTGTCATGGACATGCCTACACATACGTGGAGAGGCTGCCTGGGGTCACTCCACAGCCTCCTGCTAGGACCCCATTTCCTTATCTCCAGTCTGGGTCCTGAGCCTCACGATGGGCACTGACCTAGAAACCCTGCCAACCTGTCCCAGTCTCCATCTCTCAGCTGTCAGGCCTTCCCTAATCCACTGCCCATCTCCCTGCACAGGATGTTCACCATGGCAACGGCACCCAGCAGACCTTCTACCAGGATCGCAGCGTGCTCTACATCTCCCTGCATCGGCATGACGACGGCAATTTCTTCCCGGGCAGCGGGGCTGTGGAGGAGGTGACGTGCGTTACCGCCCAGGCTCACTGCCTCCTTTGTGGCTCTCATTCTGCCTCTGTCACAACCAGCTGTATGATGCTGGGCAGATGTTTTAGCCTCTCTGACCCTCCATCTCTCCTAGAAGTGAAGAGGCTGGGTGAGCGGTCACGCAGCCACACCCTGGGGTTCCTCTCCCGGGACTGCCCTCCTCATGTCTCTCTCGCTTCCTGTTTTCCAGGTGGGAGCTGGCAGTGGTGAAGGCTTCAATGTCAACGTGGCCTGGGTGGGAGGCCTGGACCCCCCGATGGGGGATCCTGAGTACTTGGCTGCCTTCAGGTAAACACTCTGGGGCCACATTACCAAGAGCAGCTGCTGGCCTGAGAGGGAAGATGGGCAGGGGTGGTGCGAGTGGGGCAGCCACATTCATTCAAAGAAAGTTGTCTGGATGAGGTGGGCTTTGCTTGGGAGATGAGAAACTTAAGCTGTAGAGAAAGAGGGAGAGCAGATGGCATCCACATCACAGGAGTTGCTTAAGAAAAGCCGTTCTAGAAGAGGGGCTTTGGGCTCTGATTCGAGAGCGCTTATATGTTTCATTCTGGAGTCATTATACTCCATTTGGGAAAAGACAAGCCAGCAAGTAGGTCTCGAAATCCTTTTTGGAGATAATCTCCATGAAAGCTAATTCTCTGGAGCCCTGGACTGGGGTTCCTGGCAACTGTGTGCAGAGCCCGGGGCCTTGGAAGACTTCAGCATGGCCCCCAGAGTTGGGTCAGGGATGGAGGGAGGCAGCTGTGGGGATCTGGCAGAGAGTACTTCTGGATGGCCCAGACCTCAGAGGGTCTGGTCGCCCTAGTCAGCTCTTAGGTGGCAAGGGGTGAGGTCTGGCTGACTCAGGGTACAGGAGGTAGCACCTCAGTGCCAAGCGTTTCCGTCCACAACTGGATCTGACCCCTCCCTGGGGCCCTGCCCACTGCAACTCCCCACCCCACCCCATCACGCTCTCCTGTTTCATTCCCTCTGGTCCCCCACCCTTGGCTCCTTCTTGCCTCTTACCAGTTAGAAGCCCTGGGTGGCTATATCCTTAGGCGATGCCAGGGACATAGGTGGCCAGCCAAGGTCAAGGAAATCAGAGGGATCCCTAGTCCTGCTGGGACACTGGGTGTCTTGGAGTCCTAAGAGGAGGGTGTACCCCCAGTGAAGTTGGCGACAGAGGGCCTCTGCCCCCGGCAACCCTGCACAGTGTGGTGAGTTCCTGACACCTTTGCAGGATGGTCGTGATGCCCATCGCCCGGGAGTTCTCTCCAGACCTGGTCTTGGTGTCAGCTGGATTTGATGCTGCTGAGGGCCACCCAGCCCCGCTGGGTGGCTACCGTGTTTCTGCCAAATGTAAGGAGGGCCCAGCCCAGGAGGAGGTGTAGGGAACGAGGGCTGGGCTTGCCCAAGTCCAGGGACATGCAGTCATGGCCAGCTCAGGGCCATGAGTGAGGACTGGGGAATGGCAGCTGGCTCTGGAAGCCCCTGGGCTCTGCTAGTGTAGCACAGCTCAGGGCCCTTGCTCATAAGCATGTTGGTTCACCATGAGAGGCCTGAGTAACGCTGGGGACTCCAGTCCCACACATCCAGGAAACTCAGCCATAGGACATCCCCTGTCCCAGGTGTCATTCCCAGGCTGGGCCGGCAGCATCTTGTGAGGGAGGGTGGGGAGGAGCAGTGTCCTCAGGACAGAGGGAGCCCACTCAACCTACTGGGCCGTGGGGCTGGAGGGCAGAGAGAGGATGGTGCGGCTTAGTGTGAAGGGCATCGACTGGAGTTGATGTCCCAGGCTCCAGCCAGCCTGCCGTCTACTAGCCCTGTGCCAGCCCCTTACATCTCTGAGCTACTCGCAGGGTCTGCATGGGGCTCCGTGTGAACACACTTGGGAACTAGGGTTTGTGCGTCTGAGTCATCTGTAGAGGAAGAAGCAGGGGCACGGGTGGAGAGGGTCCCGGGTCCCCCCCCACCCTTCACATTGCTCCCCTCCCGCCCTCCAGGCTTTGGGTACATGACGCAACAACTGACAGGCTTGGCAGGAGGTGCGGTGGTGCTCGCCCTGGAGGGTGGCCATGACCTCACGGCCATCTGTGATGCCTCCGAGGCCTGTGTGGCTGCTCTTCTGGGCAGCAAGGTGAGCTTCCCGCCCCCACTGCTGCATCTGTGGGGCGGAGAGCCCAGATCTTCTGGACGACCTCGGAGCTGACAGTGTGGTGTCTTCCTGAAGGCTTGCAGGTGGGGTAGGTGGCCGGACTTGGAAGGAAAGGGACAGAGTGGATGCCTCTTCCTCACGTCAGGTCTAGGGCCAGTGTCTCTGCTCTTGGCAGAGCCAAGATCACATGCCTGTTTGTGCCTGGAAAGCCAGGGACCTTGGGGTAGGAGAGAGCTGGGCCTGTGGGTCCCTGAGATGGGTGGCTGATGCACTGTTTCCTGTAGGTGGATCCCCTCTCAGAAGAAGGCTGGAAACAGAAACCCAACCTCAATGCCATCCGCTCTCTAGAAGCTGTGATCCGGGTGCACAGTGAGTGTGGAGAGGGGACACTGGCTGACCGCAGGCTGGGAGACCCTTAGGGGTCTGCTGTCCCCAGTGACTGGGTCCCAGGGCTTCCAATGCCAGCCAGGCCAGGGGCTCGGCTTGCTCGTCTGGAATAGGCTCCCTATAAATTACCCTGGCAGGGCTGGTGGGATATCCTCAGGGCCCTCCCACTGGACCCAGCATGGACCACCATACAGTCCCCTCCTCAAGGCAGGACTGGCTTCCCATGTCCAGCCACTGCCCTGGGCCAGGGCCAGACCGACAGCCACACTCAGGCCTGTGTGCTGAAGGCACTGGTCCTCAGGCCTGGCCACAGGGGTCCTCTTAGGAGCTCTGCCCGCTTTGGGGGCCGGGTCTGAGAATGAGTCCACACAGAAAACACTTTAAATTTTCAAGTTCAACTCAGCATCTGTGGAGCACTTAATGCAAAGCAGCATGTTCTGTGCCAGGGGTGCAGAAATGGAGAAAACAGATTTCCCCATGTCCGGGGCTCACAGGCAGCCATCTGTGACAGAGGCCTCACCCTGGGCCAGGCTGTGTGCTGGCGTGTCCAATGGACATTATTTCTTAAAACAGGAGGCAGGATGGCTATGGCCATGGTCTGGGCGGGGAGTGGAAGCCTGGGGTGGGTAAGTGGCTTGCCAACGGCCACACTGAGCAGCTGTGGTGGAGATGAGCCCTCCCACTGCCCAGCCCTCCCGCCTCCCACACGCCCGTCCTGCTGCCGGCTGAGCAGTGCTGGGGCTGCCTGTGGGGGGGACCTTGTGCTCCAGGAGACCGGGGCTCGGGATCTGTGAGGTCACCCTGATACACACCCCATCCAGGGCACGTGGGCCCTGCCGGTGCTCTAGCAACCCCACACTTAGGGGCATGAATCAGAGGTGGACTTTTAGCCAAAGGAGTGGGAGAATGGCCGGGGCCCTGACTAGGGCCCCTCACAGCATTGCTGAATCTGTCCCACTCACCTTGTGAGAGCTGCAGGGGAGGTGTGCTGGGGTAGAGGCAGGTGAGAGATCGCTCACCCCACACCTATGATATAGGCTCTTGGCCTGAGAGGTGCACCTGAATGTGGGTCTAGGGTGTGTGCTATGGCAGGGTGGACGGGCTTGCTTTCTCCAATCCGTTCTGACTGGGCTTCTTGCCCCAGGTAAATACTGGGGCTGCATGCAGCGCCTGGCCACCTGTCCAGACTCCTGGGTGGCCAGGATACCAGGGGCTAATGCAGAAGTGGAGGCGGTGACGGCGCTGGCGTCCCTCTCTGTGGCCATCCTGGCCGAAGACAGGTAATGCCAGCCTCCTGGCTAACAGCCTTTCCACCCCTTGGATCCTCCCAGCTTGAGGGCCCCACATCCCGGGACAGCTGCCCCAGCCTTCCAGGCCTCCTGGGAAGCTGGGCTGAAGTCTTCCCAGCATCTTGTCCTTGTCCCTCCCAGGACCTCAGAGCAGCTGGTGGAGGAAGAGGAACCCATGAATGTCTGAGGCTCCAGAAGGACCTGCCCTTCCACCCTTTGGGCCCGGTTCCCGCCTAACCTCTAGGAACAGGACCCGCCCCTGGTGCCTTCAGAGACTCTCCGGGCAGGTAGCTGGAGCCAGAGAACAGCCCCAACAGTCACCCCGAGGAGCCTAGGATGGGGCCCAAACCGGACCCTGAGGAGGCAGGCTGGGTGGCCAGCCAGGCCCCAAGAGGGTTCTCTCAAGAACAGAGTCCCCTGCTCTGGATTCCAGGCCCCTGGCTGGAACTCCATTCCTCAGGACTGCATAGAGGAGGACTGGCTCAGTCTGGCCCACCCGTAACCACTGTTCCTGGCTCTGTAGACCCGACTTTGCACATGGCCCCAGGCTCCACACAGAAATGTGAACTTGGCCGCGGCCAGGGTAGCCCTTCCTAGTTCTGAGGGCTGCATGGGGGGAATGGACAGCTGGTCGAGGAGCCAGGGTCCATATCTGAATGCAGTGGGAGGCCCTCCTCTCACCGGCTTCTCCAAATGATTCAGGAAGCTACCCACCCCCCGCCAGCCACCACCAATGGGCAGTGAGACAAAGCTCCCTCCAAGAGCAGTCCTTGGCAGGCCTCCCATCTGGTCCCTGCCCCTGCCAGAGGCCACACTAGCTCGGCCATCTCAGTGCCCTGGTGGGGCAGACTGGTGCTTCTGGAGTTCTGTGCCTCTGATCAGTGGTGCCAACCCTCCATCTGTCCTTGGAAGCACAGCGTGATGCCCAGGGATCCCTTGGTCACTGACCTCTCCATGAGCCTCCTCTCTTTCTGGGGTGTCCCCCACCCCAACTCGGACTCCTGCCCCATCCGTGACTAGTTTGGCTGGGAGGAAAGGGGGTGGGAGAGTGGGTGCAAGGCATGGCGGAGGGGGAGCTGCCTTGGCCAAGTCTTCAAGGCTTCTGGGGCCTAGGCCTGGGGCTAAGAAGGAGTGTGTGTGTGTGTGTGTGTGTGAGAGAGGGACAGTGCGTATGTGACAGAATGTGTGTGTCTTCCCTATGACTACCATACCCTGTGTATGTATGCATGTTTTTGTAAAAAAGAAAAAAATGGAAAAAAATCTGAAGAATAAATGTTTTATTTGCTTTAAAGGAACATGCGGACAGGCTTCTCAGAGTGGGGGGTGTGCAGTGGGCATACAGTTGTAAGCCCGGTGTGTGCCTGGTTCCGTGTGAAGAAGGTGGGGCTGATGGCAGCCCCCTTCCGGCTCCTTGCCTTCGTGTGGACACCCTGAACATACCCTAGCTACCCCGCTGTCCCACCTCAGGAGAATAAAGAGGCAGCGGCTTTGGCTGAGTCCATGTGCAGAGGGCCTACTGCAGTGTCAGGGGTATAGGTGTCCAGACCCAGTGCACTAAGGGAGCCTCAAAGAGTGGTCAGTCAGACCTATGAGGGTTGAGGTCCCACTGGAAGCTCAGGTAAGTCACGTCACCTCCTGAGGCCTCGGTTTATCAGCGAAAGACTCCAGAAATAGAAGTTTATGGTTCCTTCCTGTTCTAATGCACCATGACTTCTTAAGCACAAATTAAGCCTAGAAGAGAGGATGGGTGAGGCCACGGGCCCTGACAAGCCCATCCAGTGTAAGAAGAGAGGAAGGTGCTGGGGTTGCCAGCGCCCATCTTCACGGTTCTGAGTCAGCCAGGCCTCTCCAGCCAACTGCCTCATTACCTCAGACCTGGCCCCAAGCCCGCACAGCTTGGCAGCAGATGAAGGGAGGCAGGTTCATCTCCTTTCCATCTGTCCTGGCCTCTTGGGTGACAGACACTAAATCCCACGGGGGGTGGCAAGGTCGTGCCCATGGGCATCCTTGCCCCACCTGAGGCATGTGGAGAGAGCTGAGCTAAGGAAATGTCATGCGACTTGACACCCACCACTACCACCCTTCCTGCCCACCACTCCCACAGTTCACCACCCTGAATTCCCACCTCACAAGAGATAACCAGAGGCTGTCTAATACAAATGGCTGCTGTATTTCTGCTAAAGTGACGGTGACACAGATAAAGCAAAGGGCACATCAGGTGGGAAGGGTAGACGTGCAGAATAGCAACTTAGCAAAAGCCCCTTCCCTCCCATGCTAGGTGAGCCTTTGGGCCACTGTATAGGCAGAAAAGCAGATTTTGTTCTTCCAAAAGGGAGATTTTAAAAAAGACAGAAGCTCTAGGTGAAGGGCAGTGCACAGGAATAGGGTAGGTGTCTCACGGTTGGGGTGAGATGGGGGCAGGCACGAGAAGGTGGAGTGGCAATGCAGGCTGGAAGTGCACAGGTCAGGTTTGAAGGGCTCCTTCCAGATTACCCCACGCTGCCCACTCCCCCAAAGCACCTTCCCCAGACACTTAGTCTGGTCTCATTCGGGGAGCCCTGCTCTGGGTGTGTGGCACACGTAAGAGAGCTCTTTGGGCGTGGAGGAGGCGACTGGCTCTAGCACTTGTTGGGGAGCAGGTGGGGGAAGGGACACACTTTAACTCGGCTCAAATACCCAGGTGATGGACAGAGTACCAAAGGTTATCGTCCCTGGACCTATGAGCTACGGGTTGGGGAGTGGGGGGTGGGGGGTGGGCAAAGTGTAGGGAGTTGAGGGGCTCCACTAGAGACCCCCTTCCTTGACCTGACCTTCCCAGGCACCCAGGTATAGGTCAAGGCCTCACCACCCTGCCCCTCAGTTACTGCCCTGGCCCTGCTCACAAAGATTCCTCGCTGAGTGCTAAGAGAAATGGATCCTTTTGCAAAGGTCTAAAACTGCCCTCCGGCCAGGCTGATGAGGAGCAACAGGGCAGGACCCCCTTCCACTGCCCCCAGCTTCCTGGGAGACAACAGGCGTCCTGTGATCCATTTTCCGCCAGAGCTGGGGTTCCCAGGGGGTGTGGTAGGCCTGCCCAATGTCCCAGGCCGAGTCCTGGTCCCGAGGGGGACCCCCAGGGCACAGAGGGCTCGCTCCTCAGCTCAGAAGTCGCCCAGGATGCTGATGTCGGCGAAGTCGGCCCGGTAGCGGTGGGCATACAGGCTGAGCAGGAGGGCCCACTTGCAGGAAATGAAGCTCCAGACACAGGAGAGGTAGTAGCTTTTGGGGTCTGTGAGGCCTGCATGGGAGAAGAACCCCGACCAGACATGAGAGGGCCTGGCTCCCGCCATCATGTCACAGAAGCTGAGGGCTGCCCTCCCACAGCCCCCAACAGTCTGCGCCCATCCCGGAGAGGCTGTGATGGAGGTTCTGGCGGAGTGGTGGGGATGAGGACAGGTCAGGGCTGGCCAATCATAGGTCTGGATAATCTACTCTGTTTTTGTGGCATTTACCCCAACCCGCTCCACCCTCGCAATCCCCAGGGGCAGGCAGGCAGGCAGGCAGGGCCTTTGCCGGCTTGCGGATCGTAGCCACCAGGGGGCGCTCCCACCCCAGAGCTCTGCCCCGGGAGGAGCTGGACCTCAGGGCCCAGGCCCGTGGGGCACAAGTTGCTCTGAGCTATTCCAGCCCTAGCGGGTGGGGCCGCTCATCCTGCCCACTTTAACACGGAGAAAACCCAGGCACCGGGAAGCTAAGCGATCTGCCCAGTCCCTTGGACGTTATCTTTGGAACCGGGACCCAACCCTTAGGACCCGCACCGGCCCCTCCCTGAGCAGCCCTCACTTTGGTGTTGGGTGATGGCCAGAGCCAGAAAGGCGCAGAAGGTGGCAACGGAGACGGCCGAGAAGACGATGCCCACGAAAAAGCAGCCACGCAGCCCCTTGAGCCAGGTCCTCCAGTAATCCTGCAGGTACATCACGTGTGCCACCAGGACCCACAGCGCCAGCACGCCTGCCGGGACAGACCGGGGGTCAGCGCGGGGCACTGCAGCGCGCTCTTCTCACCCTGCCCCGCCCGTGACGCCAGGGGTCCTGGGCCCTTTGGATCCTCCACTCCTCTCCCGGGTGCACAGGGGCGGTTCCAGAGGTTCTGACGTCACCGGAACTTGAATGCAGAAGCAGATTTAGAGAATCTAGTTGCCTTGTATTAAGCCAGGACTTAAAAAGACTAGTAAAAATATAAGAACATGCGATTTTCCCCTATTGTTTTGTTCTGGAAAACATGATTATTTCTTACAAAAAAATGTTAAGACAATGTTATTTTTAACGTTACATCAAAAGGCTTTAAAATGTTCTGTTTTAATTTCTCATATGGTACTTATCAATACATATAACCCACATAAATAAAATTTCCTTGGGGTTTCACTACTTTTAAGAGTGTAAAAAGGTCCTGAAATCAGAAAGCTTGAGAACTGTCCCCAGCCTGCTTTCTGGGGACCCCCCACTACCTACCCGGGGAGCCTTCGACATGGGAAGCAGTCCCCGTGCCCTGATGCTTGCGGCCCACCTGTCCCTCAGAGGCCACAGCCTCAACATCCGAAGGCCTGGGGCTGAGCTCTTGGGCAGCAAGGATCTTTCCAAAGTCCCTGGTTTGGTCTTGCAGGATAAGGAGGCCCAGGGGTGAGATCCCCAGGGCTACCTAGCTCCCAGGTGGCCTTCTTGCTCTTGGCCAGACTCCATGCCACTCCCTCCTGTTTGCCGAAGGGCATGCCAGACACCCCTAGCCTTTCTCGGGCCTACCCTGTGGGCCTGGACGGGCACTTCCCCTACAAAGCCAGCTGCCACTCAGCCAATACAGTGGACGCCCACCGTGCTAGGCCGTGCCTGCCACTGCAGCCCAACAATGGAACAAATATCAGCTCCATTGGCAAGGCTCTGGAGCAGGGCTGTGGGGGTCCCAGCAAGGGAGGGATGAAGCGAGGCTGTTGCCACCTGTGTGTGGACTACACATCTAGGCGTCGGGGACCTTTCAAAAAGGGAGCCACACATGCTGTGTGTGAACAGCATTCATGCACGGGAAGGGTGAGAAATTGACAGGGAGATTGTGGTGGGAGAGTGCTTTGAGTGAATTAATTTTATTTCTTAGGCTGGATGGTACATAAGGGAATTCGCTAAATCATCTAACCTTTTTTCACATGCCTAAGATATTGCATATATACATTTTTTAAGTTAGGGGGAAAAAAAAGGCTGGGGTATCATCATCACAGAGCTATGCTCTGGTTATCAGTTCAGGAGCTATCACAATTAGGCAGCCTGGTGAGGGACAGAAATCACAAGACCGTGAGCCAGGAAGCCTGGGGCCTGGCACTGGGCCGCTCATGACTCCTCAGAGCCTCAGTGTTTCCCTGTCCAGAACTGGTTGAGCCCAAAGGCCCCGCCAGCCTGGAAGCTTGGCAGCCCCAGGGTTCCACCTTAATGAGGGCTCAGCCCTGCCAGGCCCTGCTCTTCCCCTCCCACCCTCGGCCAGCCGTGCTCCTGCCTCCTTCCAGCTTTGTGCAGAGATCCAGGGCCTGGAATGTGGGTGGGCCAGGACAAGCATCTCTCCACCCGTGCCAGCAGGAAGCTGGAGCAGGCCAGAGGTGGACAGAGTAACAGTACCACGGCTTCCACTTCTACCCTATGTGATCTGGACAGTGGGCCAGCCACCCTTCCCAGAAGTCTTTCCCAGTCTTCTCACATGCATCCTAAGTGTTCATCTGGGGGGCTGTTTGGTTTCTTAAAGGGTCCTAGGAAGGAGGCTGTTGTCACTTTGCACATCCAAGGGACAATCAAATGGGCACCTGTCTGGGACAGCGATGCTTGCCCTCCATCTGCTCAGCACGCCATGGGTGAGCTCTAAGGGCCTCTACCACTCAGAGAGGCAGAAGGCAGCCTGGGAGAGAAACGAGGGGACCAGAGCAATCCGTCTGTGACTCAGCGATTTCTAGGTCAGGAAATGCTGAAATAGGGGCCTGTGAAAATGTGACCTTAGTCCACTGGCCATGCTCCAGCAGAGTTCCCCAAACTCCACTCCCACTACATCCACATACCCAAAAGGGCTGAGCAGGAGGCAAGGGAAGATGGCCGTTTGGGGTGTTCGAGGTCCCAATTCCTTGTTCATAAGCAGACACAGCCTTACCCACCTCTCACTTCCCCTGTACACAGGCCTCCCCTCCAGATAAACGCAAGCCTTATCTGATAGCAGGCTCATTCCCACCCATCCTGGCTCCTACCGCTGTCCCTGGAAGAGGGACCTCCCCCAACCTCACCCACGGTGGTCAGTGAAGGAGTAGGAGCCCCCCTCCCCAAACCCCGCTGATTCCCTTCCACACCTCAGGCAGAAAGCATTTGTTCCTCAGCCCTGCTCCCTTGCCCAGGACACTCTGGATTCCAGGAACCTGGTCGGCTCAGTTCTGAGCAGAATGGACAACTCTCCAGCCTCCCAGGCTGCAGGGGCTGCAGGCCCCGGCCAGACTCACTCCTCACTCCCCCGGACCTGCTTCAAGGAGCAGGGCTCTGGCTCTGCTCAGGGCCCACAGCTGGCAGGCCCTGGCCAATGAAGGCACTGAAGGCACTGAAGGCACGCAGTTGGTCAGTGAGCATTCCCAGTGGTGGAGATGAGGGAGGAGCCCAAGGGAGCTCAGGGAAATGCAGAAAAGCAGGACACCGGGCCTGGGCCAGGGCTCTGCTGTGTTCTTGCATCCCTGTCCTGCACTCCTGGCCTCAGGGCCCCTCTCCCTCTCAGCCCACATAGGGCCTGTTAGACTCCTGTGGCAACTTTTCTTTTCCTCTTTCCTTGGTCTATGAGACCCGGAGCATGAGTCTGGGTGTCCCCAGGGTTCCCACAGCAAAACCATTTCTTCTGCAACTGCCCTTCCTTCCAAGTCACTTCCTCCCAGACACCCAGGAGGCTGGGAAAGAGTGGGTCTCCACCAAAAACACTCATCCTGTCCAACCAGGGGCTTCAGGGTCTTGTCCCAGAAACAAGCACCCCCCACAAGCCCCTGCCAGGTACGCAGCAGAGAGTGGGCAGGCTGGGGCTGCCCTCTGGTGACTCGGCAGTTTCTGGGTTGGAAAATGCTAAATCAGAAGTGGGGTGCTCACAAGTCAGTAAATCTGCTGGTGTTTCACCCCCAAAAGCGGAAGAAGGCTGACTGGCTACACCCTCTCACAACCCATGCAGTGTGCAGAGGGCACGTGGCCCTGACCTGGCAACCCTTCCCTCCACCTGCCACACCACCACGCAGAGGCCTTGGCTCTTCCTCTGCTACCCCCTGGCTCCCAAGCCCACCCTGTTGGGGAGGTGCCAGGCCCCTGCTTCAGCTGGTTGCTGCCCCCCCACCTCTCTCTGCAGGCGGCTCCGCAGCTAGCCTGCCTCAGAGGCCAAGGGAAGCCTTTGGGAGGGAGAGAGGGCACAGTTTGGATTGGAGGGACCCCAGCCACCCTAAAGCATAAGCCATGGGGCCTTCTCCACAGCCCTCCAACAGGCAGCTGCCAGATGAATGGTTCAGAGATAAGGTGCTAAACTGCAACATTTCAGAGGGGTGGTGGTGGGGGGGTCTCAGAGATCATCTTTCAGTGGCAACTCCTTTCACTCTTTACAGACGAGGAAACAGGCTCAGAAGGCATTGACGTGCCCAAGGTCACACAACTAGGTGGGGCTGATGCTACCACATCCAGCTGCGACTCCAGGGATGGCCCTCCCTCCTCCTGCCACCAGCCCCCTCACCTCGGGTCTTATCAGTGCAACCACAGGGCCTCGCCTAAAGACACACCAAGGGGAAAGCACAGGGCTGATAGGAAACAAAAAAAAACTGGAGAAGAACCTTTGGTAGGTGGTGGAATTGCAGATGGCAAGGAGCCAGGGGTGTGTAGGTAGTTTAGCAGAGATGGGCTGACTGTCCCCAGGGAGGGAGGCCCCCAGGCAGTGCAGCACCCACCTAACTCAGGCTGTGGCTATGTACGTCTTTCTTAGAAGGCAGAAACCCTACCTCCCATTCCTTCTCTACCCAGGGATGGCTCTCAGCAAGTGGATAGCAATGAGTAAATCGAGTTAGTTTTAGTTAGTCCACTTAGGGCTCTTTTGGCAGTGGGCTGCAGTAATTGAGTAAGGTCACCACATGTAAAAGTATTATCCTTATATGTATTTTTTATCAAAATTCTTTTCCCACACATTTTATTGCATGTAGTATGTAACCCTGGGAAACCTACTTATTTACTCTTAAGACTCAGTTAAGCCTTATCTGTCAAATGGGCACAATAATAATGCCGACTTCATGGACTAATGTAAAGATTAAGCGAGATAGTGGAAGTGCTTGACACATAGAAAAGTATTAGAAAAGAATTGTTAGCAAGTAGAAATAACATGTCTTCACGTCAGTTCTACAGCGGAGCCGTTCCTCACACGCCCAAGGGGCACAAGTGCAGCAGGCTGGGGGGCACCAGCCCCACCTGGGCCCTGAGGCTCTCTACCACGTGCCTCCCCTTCGCTCCTGGAGGCACCAAAAGGGCGCCTGCGGGGTTTAGCAGCCTCGGCGGACGAGCCGCAGCAGAGAGGTGGCACAGAGACAGCAACGTCGTGGGAAGAAAACGTCCAGATTCCACAAGGGCCCTAGCGCGGTGCTCCAGGTCTGGCTGAGGACGCTGCTGGGCGCGTCCCCCTGGGCGGCGCAGACGGGCTTCCCCGGGAGCCCCCGGCCCTTCTTTCCACTCACTCCTTGTCTGCCCTCACCCGTCAGGGAAGCGGCGCTTAAGGGGCAGGGGTCTCCCAGGCCGCGGGGGTGTTCAGCGAGCAGGGTCCGCACAGCTGGGCGCGTGCAGAGGGTGGCGGGCGAGCGCGTGGGCGGGGAGGACGCTGCAGTGGCGCAGCTGGGCGGAGGGGCCGGCCCTCGGCGGGGCGCGGGGAGGGTGCCGGGAGCCGGGCTCACGCGGGGCCTGCGCTGCCGACGGGCGCAACACTCCACCCGCTCCCGCGGGAAGCGCCGCCCGTGAGGAGCCTCCCGCAGCAGCTGACAGCGCCTCCCCGCAGCCGCGCGCCCCGGGTACCTGCGAGCCCCCCCATGGCCGCGGTCGCCGGCTGTTTGTAGACCATCGTCCAGACCAGGAAGATGGAGAAGCCGGCCACCGAGCTGAGGCCGGAGTAGGCGGCGCGGAGGCCGAGCTGCAGGCGGGACGGGGCCATGGGGCCGCGGCGCCGGGCGCGGAGGGCGAGCGCAGCCGACGGTCACAGGTGCAGGGCCGGAGCCGGAGCCGGGGCCGCCCGTCCGCGCCCCGCCCCACCCCGCGCCGCCGGCACAGCGCCCTCTGCGGTCGGAGGCCGTCCGCGCCCGGAACCACGGACTGCGCGTCCCGGGGCTTCGCAGGGAGGTCCTCGGCCGCTGGATCCTTTTCGGGTGCCTGTTGGAAAGGCAGTACCGGGGTTTATCCTCAGACCTGCGGTTTCTGCCTATTTTTGCTGTGTAAGGTAACAGTCATGAATTCTGGGGCTTAGGACATGGACGTCTTGGGGGACCATATTCTGCCTACCACACCCCTCCAGAATGTAAAGTCCGTGAGCGGGGACTGCACCATTTTTGTTCACACGAACACCTAGAATGCCTGGCGCACAGTGGCCCCTTGGTGCACATTGCTGAATAGGTGAATGCAAGTGAATGAAGATAAACATTAAATAATGATGAGGTGATTATACAAGAAGAAATCTAGGCAGGGCATGATCAATTGCCAAATGAATCATAAAAACCAATGTAAACAACATTTGCCTCCCTTTAGAATAGTCTGGGGAGCTTCTTTATATTCTAATATAAAGGGGGCCTTGCATACTCTGCTAAGAGGGCTGTCCTGCTTCTTGTGGGGCCAGAGGAATAAGAGCTCTGTGTTCTAGAAATGGTACTACAGTGAGGGTGAACTGCCCTTGAAAAGGCTAGAAACAGATTATTTGGACAAATCCTTGACCGCCCTGTGCTTTAGTTACCCCATCTGTAAAATGGGGGCAACAGTGATATCTGCCTCAAGAGTTGTGATGAGGAGTCAGTGCTTAAAAGTGCCCAGCACATAGTAGGTGCTCAATAAATGTCAGCAAGTATGATTACGAGCAGCATTACAGCTTCCATGGCAAGAGATGAGGAAGAGATTCTGAAAGGCGCTTCAGGCTGAGGCAGTGTGAATGGATAAGAGGCAACTGATTCAAGAGACATTTTAGCTGTTTGAGCATCAAAAGTCATGTAGAAAAAAAAAAGACCCCCAGACTCCACCTCTGGCCCATTACATTTGAATCTTGGGAGTATATGTTTTAATGAGAAGCTGAGCCCCCAGCCCTCCTTTGGGAGCCCCTGCTGGAGGGAGTCAGAGCTGGATGTCCAGAGGAGGCAGCCCCCTGGCCCAGAGCACACTGCCGCGGCCGGCTTCAGAGACTCTCCCGGCAGTGAGGACAGCATGTGTGTGGTCCAGAGGGAAGGTTAATGGATTAGCTAGACAGAAAAGAGGAGAGCAAAAATGTCATGAGTGGACCTGTTAGGACTATTGAAGAGTGGTGAGCACACTCGTTGCACTGGCCTGTGTGGTCGCACAAGAAAATAATGAGAAATAATTCTGTAACGGGAGCTGGGGCCCAGGTTGTATAAGAAGGTTAAAAACAGGCTGAAACTTTTTCTCAGTTGTGGAAGGAATATAGAGCCATTAAAGGGCTTCATACTTGGGCCCACCCACATAGTGTGATTCTGGGCAGGTGCCCTAATTCAGTAGAGCTTTCTGCCAAGAAGAGAATATTCTCCATCTGTACTCTCCAAAAGGGTAGCTATAGTCACATGTGGCTACCAAGGACTTGGTATGGCTAGTGTGACGGAGGATCTAAATTTTTGTTGTTTTTAATTTTAAATTAAATAGCCACATGTGGCTAGCAGGTACTATATTAGATGGCACAGAACCTTTCAGGATCCCTGCTGCTTTGTCTATATAATAGGCATGATGATAACACCTCATAGGCTTGTTATAACAATTGAGATATTTAACTACATTTAAAGCACTCAATATGGTAACTCAATAAATGCATCATTGCTGTTAAAAATTGTTATTTTTGAGCAGGAGTAGCATGACATAAACGATGTCTTAGGAAGATTATTTAGACTGTGATATTCAGGTTAGATTTCATAGGAAAAGAAAGTTGTAGAAGACAAAGCATCCATGAGGCTATTTCAGTGGTGAAGTGTGGGATAATTAAGATGTTGTCTGGAGAAACGAGAATGGACAGAATGCAAGGCTCATGGAGCTACAGAGCACACGGTGTGCACCACACATACGTGCCTCCCACACCAGTCTCCTCTCCAGACTGCCTTCAGAAAGTGCTCTCCCATGCCAACCCGAGACAGACACTACTGTCCCCCGACTCAAGACAGACGGCCACTCTCCCTGCCTGCGTCAGAGACCACTGATGCTCACCATTAGGGCCTCTTCTGGCAAATGACCTACGAAATTTGAACTTGGACACTTCCTGGTGGCCTTGCAGTTGAACTGATGCCATGGGATTGAGTTCTGAGTGGTGGAATCAAAGCGGAAGCGCATGCCATTTCCAGGCTGGACCATAAAAATCTCCCAATGCATCCTCCATTCCCTCTTCCTCTTTTGTGATGATTTTGGATGTTGAAAACTGCAGCAGTGTATGATGGAAAGAGCCCGAGACCCCTGAGGGAATGGATGGAACAGGGCCGCTCCCTCCATCCCACAGACCCTCATCGGACTGTAACGTGAGCAAAAAGCACACCATTGTGCTGAGCCACTGAGATTCCCAGGCCGCACGCTACAGCTGACCTTGTTGTCACCTCAGCATGCCATCCCTCACTCCCTTTCAGGCCGTGTAAACATCCTGTACGGATCAACTGTCTGAGCGATCAGTCCCTCTGGAGTCACTCTTAAACTGGGCCCCATCACTGTTACGACAGAATCCTAACTCCCCCTTGCAGACTCCCATCTTGCCTCCTGAGACATTTCTTCCTCACTCCCCCAAAACAAGCCCATTCCAGACATGCATCTCCTGCCACAGTGCTACCCCAAGAATAAGCCCACTGAGCTGTGTTCCAGCTGATTGCAGCTAACAGACCTGCAGGGCTCCCTCCTCTCTGCTCCGTGATCCCCACGGAGACCCACAGTGCTCTCCAGGGCACACCCTCACTTACTGTGGCTCTGCTGCAGACCTGGGCATCATTTCCGGGTCCTGCTTTCCCTTCACCCACTGCCTTCAGTCCGCTGGCCGGCACAGTTGGGTCTGGCCAGTGTTTTCCCTCCATCTCCTGGCACCACCCTACCAGCCCCCATTGTTATCACCTGCCCACTTGCAAGGGCCTCCTCACTTGTCCTCCTCTGCTGATTCTTTCCCTTCCAATCCCTTCTCCTGTAGTTGGCATGACCTTCAAAATAACAACCAGAACACGGTACTCCCCTGCTTAAATCCGTCCAGCAGCTTCTCATCTCTCTTAGAGCGCACTGATCAGGGCTGTACCAATGCCAACTAATCTCACTTCTGCTCATTTCACTTCAGGCACTGCTTTCTGTTTATTGAACGGGCCAAGCTTGTTCCTGCCTCAGAGTCCTTGTGCTTTGTGCCTGAAAAGCTCTTCTCTGAGTGCTCATAAGATTGATCCTCATCATGCGAATCTCAGCTCAAATGTTACCTCCTCAGAGAGGCAGTCCTGTCCTCCCATGTAAAGTCTGATCCCTTGTTCTGTTTTATATCTGTCATAGCACTTACCACTATGTGAAACTGTCTTTTGTATTTGTTTATCCTTCCACACCCCACCCCTGCCATCCCTTCAGAATACAGCCTCCATGAGAGCAGGGATTATCTGTGAGGGGCCAGCTCTTCTTGCTTTGCCTAGGGCTGACCTGATTTTAACACTAAAAGTCTCACATCCAAGAAACCCCTAAGTCCAGGGCAAACCATGATAGTTAGTCACCCTACTGCCTGCCTTGATCACTTCTGTATTCCCAGTAACTAACCCAATGCCTGCTGCATAGGTAGGAATTCCATAAATACTTGTGCATTAAGTAGAGGAGGAATGAATGGCTGGCTGTCGGTAAAGAATTCTTGGATTCTGGCTCTAGGGGGCAGCCTTCTTCAACCTTGGGCCTTGAGGCCCAGCTTGGCAAGGTTAAGCTGTAAGTCTCCTGTGCTTCAATTTAAGTGGTGAGTTCCACAAAATTCTCCCCAGAACTTTACGTGGTCCCCTTGCCCACCCCAGCTCTGGTGGAGCTGAAGCCCAAAGACCCTAGTTAAGGCAGCTGAGGCTGTGCCTGACAGAAGTGGACACCCGCCCACCACCTCTCTACAGCCCTATCTTCCTCCTGAGGCCAGGCCTGTAGGCCACAGAAAAGAAAGGACTGTTCTAGAGAGGAGGAGCAGGTGGCTCACTGCCTGGAGGAGCGGGCCCCGTCACAAGTATCTCTGCAGGAAGGTGTCTGAGTTGAGGGCTTCCCACGGCTGCGACTGCCTTCTGCCCCTGGGAAGGGATACCCTCACCTCTCAGGGCTACAGTGAAACTGCCCAGAGTCTGGCTTCTCTCTGAGGCCCCACCTCCTCTGTCTGCCCACTGACAGCCTGGAGGTCCATGCAGAGCGCGGGATGCGGACTGAGAAGACGCTGAGTGGAAACAACAGCCCTCTGAGCTCAGGAGCTAAAGGAGTTTCATAGGCAGACCCAGAGGCAGCAAGGTGAGATGACGGGGAAGGGGATGTGTACGTGAGTGCGTGTGTGCATGTGTGTGCATGCGTGTGCTCTCACGGCCGCAGTGACTCTTGGCAGGGAAGTGTTGGGGGGCTGGGGCCCAGGCCTGCTCGTCTCTTCATGTTTCTCTGGTGACCTCATCTCCTGACCTGAGCCCCACTCACCGGTACGTACTCCATTCCCTTCTCCTTTCCCTTTCACTGTGGAGCTGTTGGGTAAAGAGGGGGAGAGGGGCCCTCAAATAGCCTGTGCACAGACTTACGCTCGGGGCTGTGGCGAGTGAGAGCATAAGAGGCTTAGGGCAGGAGGGGAGGGACCTTCCTAAAGGACAGAGCCGGCCACAGGAATGAGTACATGTTTGTCCTTTAGATCTGAGTTTGGGGATGGATTTATTGAATGATAAAAGTCCCCAGCAGACCCTCCTCTCCTCTAGTTGCAAGGGCACTGGGCTAAGTCAAGGGACTAGAAATTTTCTGTCGCCTGTGCTTAGTCCAGAGCGCGGGAGCCAAGTAGAGCCCCCTGGAGAGGTTCGAGTGGCCACAGCTGAGAGTGCTTCCTGGCAAAGACAGTGGGCTGGAGACGGACTGAGGCAGGGGGAGCCCTGGATGCAGGTCAAGAACTAGGTGGGAAGGCTCCAGGGAGAAAGACCCATCTGAGGAGCTATCAGGCAGGGAGAAAGGAGCATGGCAGGAGAGGGAGAAGTTAGTTTGCCTTTTTGACTCAAGAAACCTCCCCTGAGGGCCTTCTGTGTAGGAGGCCCTGTGTGCAGGGTGGGCAGCCCTAGGCAGAGCAGAGCCAGTATCTGCCCTGGGGGAGCGCAGGTCCTCTTGGAGGAGGAATCACTAGTAGTTAGGAAATGTGGTGATGCCGGGCATGTGGCTGGGGGCTCCCCGGCCCAGGCCAGGCTCTGTGGGGGAACGACGCAAGCTGGGGAGGTAGCCGAGGAGAAGCTGCCTGACTCCCGGGGTCCCAGCAGGCAGCCACCCCACCCTAAGGCCTGAGGATCCTGGGGCCTGGGGCGGGCCTGAAGCCACTGGGGAAGATTAAGTCAGGATTCAAGCCCCAGGGGTCTCTGTGGAGGGAGAAGGAAGATGCTGGGGCGGGCCCTTTGCCTGTCACACAGCACGTGTGAGTGGAGCACACTCTCCATTTCTCTGCAGGTAAAGTGAAGAGAGGAGGGGCCAGGCCAAAAGCAGGAGGGGCTCCCTGAGGCCTGTGGTGGACCCTCCGAGCAGCCCAGCCTGCCTCTCCATCCCGGGGGTGAAGACGGGTGCCAGGAGCAGGGGAGTGGCCTGGCCCTCTCTGTCAGGGCTGCAGACTTCCTCTATCTTTTTTCTGTTTCCCTCTCTGGACCCCATCCTCGCAACCTGCTCTAGCTTTTCGCTGTGTTCTCTCTGGAGGGAGGAAATGGCCGTGGGGCTAGTGCTGGGAAATCTTGGGACTATTCAGCTTTTTCTCTGGCCCCAGGACTTCCTGAGTAGGATTTAGGGGTAGGATTGGGGTCTGCTCTCCCTGGCCTGCTTGCCTGTTACGCGCGTCTCTGTGCCTTCCTCAGGCAGTGCTCTGGACCCAGATAGAGCTGGACAGCTTGTGAGCAGGGGCCAGGGCCCTGCCAGGACCCCCACTCAGGTCCCTGCAGCCACCCCTGCAGGGTCTCTAAAGCACGAGGGCAGAGTGAGTGCAGCATCTCAGTCCTGAGCAGAGTCTGTGGGCCCGGGTTGGACTGGAAGGTCAGAGTGTTCAAGACAGGTTTCAGGGAGGCTGGGAATGGCGGGCTGAAGGAAGTGGTGGCCAGCCCCGGGTGGAGGCCGGGGTGTGGTGTGGGTCAGGGTAAAGGCCAGGGAAGACTGCTCTAGCGTGGCAGAGCAGGAGTGAGGGAAAAGAGAGCAACAGTGGCCACAGCTGGTCAGGAGCTGCCCTTTCAGAGCCCTGTCACACAAGGCCACAGGCAGTGTCTCCTAGATATTCAGAACACATACACGCACGCACACACAACCTTGAGAAACAGAAGCTGGGGCAGGAAAGCAGCTGCTAATTTATGTACATTCATGTAACACCAAATCTGCCTGGTGGGCAGGCCTGTTCCCCTACCTCTGGCAGCTGCAGTCCTGCCTTGCCTGCTCTGTGGCTCGGCTGGCCTCTCCTGCCCTCCACAGGGCTCTGTGGTGATCATGTCCTTGCCCTGCTACACGTGGGTGGCTTGAGCACCAGCCAGAAACACGAGCCTCCAGGAAAACGTTGGGGCCCCTGCTCTTGCCTTGGTCGGCTCCCTGCTGGCCCCCGGCCCTGCCCAGCCCTCAGGGACCTGCCTCCAGCCTACCTCCCTGCCTGCCCCCCAACACCTGGAGAAGGGAGGAGTCCATCTCTTTTCGACCTCCCCTCTTCACCATTCACATAAGCGGCTTGTGAGCAACTGGCTGTGACCTGCTGGCCCTAGAAAGGTTTGGCTCAGTGCCGTCCGCCTTCCAGCTTCCTGCCTCTGCCTCCCACCCCAGGAACGGGCAGGGGGGCACTGGGGAAGTGAGCCGGAACCACCCTTGGGGGAAGGAGCCAGGACATGCATGGGAGGACTTTAAACCTTCCAGAGGCAGGAGGTAGAGCCCATGTGAGGGTCCTGGGTTCTGTTCTCAGTTCCTCTCCCCTGTCATGGACCATGGCTGAGGCAGAATCCCAGGGAGGCTGAGGGAGGCTGGGCAGTCCAAGGTGCCAGGCACAGCCCTTCCGCCTCTGGTCTCCAAGTTGGCCCCTTTATGCAGCCCCGTGGGAAGCTTGTTGGCTAACGCTTCCTCCAACATCCCACTCTCCATCCCACCACCTTCAAAGGTGAGAGCTGAGCCTCGCGAGCAAACTGCAGCATGGGACAGGAGAGGCGAGGAGGAGACAAGGAAACAGCATGGAGGGTGGGAGATGGGACAGAACTCCCTGAAAATGAACTGGGAAGCTGCTCCCTCTACCTTCCCCCTGCCCTGGGTGTGGGCCCTTAGCAGGCACCAGCTGACCTGCCACAGTTCCCATTCCTTCCACTTCCCCTGGTAATGGTCAAACACCTACTTTATGCCAGACACTGTGCTGGGTAGATGAGTGTGTCAGGGAGATAAAAGTAAATTCCACTGGATTCGGTGGTCCTGAAGCCCAGTATCTGCTCAGTTTTAGATCTCGAGTTTATAGCACAGTTCCTGGTGTTTACAATAAATATTGAATGGATTAAAGATTCTTGTGGCAGTATATAGGAAAGACTAAGGAAGGCAAGGTGGAGAGTGGTGATCAGGGAGGTAGTAAAAATAATGGTTAACAGTGTGCAGTCAGATTGCCTGAGTCTGGCCCTCCTGAACTCGGCTTGTGACCTTGGGCAAGCTCCTTCACCTCTCTGTGCCTCAGGGTCCTCACTGCAAATAACGGTATTATTCTGAGGATTGAAAGATGATGTCTATAAAATGACATAGTCCTCTGCACACAGTAAGTGCTAGAAGAGACATCACTGGGCTAGAGCAGCTGCGGTGGGGATGGGTCTAATGGATGGACTCAACAGATGATTCACTGGTTCAGTCAACCAGATTGGTGGCTGGTTGGACTTGGGAGGAAGGACCAAGGTGTCAGGTTTCTTGCTGAGGCACTGTTGGGGCTTCTGGAGCCGGGAGCAGAGAGAGGTGGGGCAGGAGGGGCATGTTGGGGTAGGACGGGGGTCTTAGATGCCTAGTGAGAGGCCCCTGTGGGCTCCACAAGGCAGAGCTCAGCGAAGAGGCCTGGGTGGGAGGAACACAGCAATCAAAGCCAGGAGTCAAGAGGCCCTCCTTAGCCATTCATTCGCCCTCCTGCACTGTTCCCTGGGAGCCTCTGCAGTCCCCTATCACCTGCCTGAAGGGACTAGGCAGGGCTCGTGGAGCTTCCTGCCCTGACAGACAGCTCCTTGTAGGGACAGACTGTGTTAAGGTGCTCTGCCCTTCAGCTCCATCATCTGTCCCCCCACCGCCTCTGGAGCCTGTGCTGTGCTCCCAGGTGTGGGGTAAGTGACTCTGGCAATGGGCTTCTCCCCTTCATGGGAACTGCTGGTGTATCCGAGAGGCAGGATGGCCGAGAGGTAACACACAGGACTTCTAACTGCTTGGGTAGAATCATTTACTGCTCCACATCTTTGAAAGTTGTGGATCTTGGAATATTTAACCTTTTTACTTCTTAGTTTCCTCATCTGTAAAATGGGATAACAATAATAGCTATCTCATAGGATTGTTGCAATAATTAAATCAATGAATGCCCATAAAGTACCAACCGCAGGGCCTTGTTGAATGTTAAATATTGTTATTATGTATCTGTCCTGACACACCTGCTACACATCTGCTGTCAGCCAGGGGAGGTGGAGGCTGCAGCAGGGCATGGCATGCTTGTCCCCAAGATGACTCGCTGTCTGGTTTGAGATGTCTTCCTCAGACACATCGCCTCCGTTCCCTGTCCTGTCCAGGACTCAGCCTCCATCAAGTTTCTCCTGAGTAGTCATTCCACTGGCCAGTCCCCACCTAGGAGTCCTGAGAAGAAAAACCTGCCCCATCCTCTGCCTCAGTGGAAGTTGGGAAGTGGGGGTGTGTGTCAGTAGTAAGAGTGTGACAAACGCGAGGTCTGAGCCCTTTGGTCTCCTCTGGCTACCAGTGAACAGGTGACCATCCCAGGCCATCTTCTCAGTCTCCCGGGAGGGGTGGAATGAGAAAGAGAGGTGAAAAAAGAAAGGCAGGGGAAGAGTGGTGTTGAGGGGCAAGAGAGGTGAGAGGGGTGGGGGTGCTTCGTTTTCACTGATTCGAATGACTTTGTTTGGGTCCTTGCCCTCCCCCCGACACACACACACACACACACACACACACACACACACACACACACACACACACACACACACACACACTCACATGCATTCCGTTTTCCATAGCTTCCTCTCTTAGGCATAAGGTCCAGATTAGAAGAATGAATTATGTATACACAAGGAAGTATAACATGGGTTAAAGTGGAGCCAGGCAACCTGGGTTCAAGCCCCAGCCCCATCATTTACTAACTGTGGGACCTTGGCAAGTTACTTAATACCTCTGAGCTTGCTGCTTACCTGTAAAGTTGGAATAACAGGAGTAGAGTGCTTCACTGGGTAGAGGCAAAGATTAAAGTCTGTGAAGCACTTGGAACACCGCCAGGCACTTGCTGGCTGTTGTGCTGTAAGGGCTACAGGTGCGCTGATGTCCTGCCTCCCTCCTCAGCTCCTTTTCCTCCTGCCCAAAGTAGGGGTAGTAGAAATAGAAGTGGGGAAATCCTTTCTGGCCCCACTGCCAGGCTTTGGACACTCCCCTTCAAGAACTTTTAGGCCAGGTCACTGGCCCCAGCAATCTGAAACTTCACCTGCCTCCCCACCCTAACGGCCTCTCAACTCTCCCCCCACCATGCTCACTGTTCTTCCTTCTTCCAAAATCCCAGAATTTGGGGAGGTTGGTTTTGGGCGTGGGGCCAGATTCATTCTCTGGCTCCTTTCTTTCCCTGAAAGGCCATTTAAAATTTTACCATCATTTCTCAAAGTGTGAACCCAGCAGATAACCTTGGGGTATATGTTCAAAATACAGATTTTCCTTTTCATGCCTATAGGACGAAATCTGAATTTGGGGAGGATGGAATTTGCATTTTGGTAAGTTCCTGGGAGAATATTTTACAGTATACATTAAAATTGAAATTTTAATCCATTAAAATAGCCCCACCTCCAAGAAAATAATCATCTGTGGAAGATGGGGGCAAGCCGTCCCAGGGCAGGGGAACAGATTGTAGGATGTTTTCCCAAGTCCAGACAGGTTTAGCAGCAAAGGGAAAGGGGGCAGAGAGGGGGCAAAAGGGAGTGAGCCCTAGAGGGCGGGGGGCGGGGCGTGAGCCTCCTTCCCAAACCCTCCTTAACGTCCTGAGCAAAGACGCGGCGCCGCGGGAGTCGCTGTCCCGAAGCCGGGGCTGCTCCACGCTCCCAAAAGCAGGAGTGGGGCGCAGAGGGCGGCTCGGGACCACCTGCGCGGTGGTGGAAACTAAGGCGCAGGGAGGCAACGGGCCTTCGTTCAGGTCTGCCCACGACGCAGGCATCCCGGTGCTGGGCCTCCGCCCGCCCAGCCGCCAGGAAGCGCGCGGTGGGGCCTCGGCTCTCTAAAACGCTCTCTCCCTCGGAGCTCAGCCAGAACTCCGGCCCCCAACCATCCTGGAGCGCAGTCCTTCCTCTTCTCCAGCCTCAATGTCCCCTCCGCGCCTGGTGTGTGTGTAGGGCCGAAGGATGACTGGGAGTGGGGAGGGGTTGTGTGTAACGGCGGGAGGCCCAGCAGCGGGATTCCCCACGGGACAGCAGCCCAGTCCGTCCCCCGCGCTGTTAGGGATCCTGGGCCGCAACAGGAGGCAGGACGCCCCTGGCCGGGAAACGGCCCCAGCCCGGATTTCCCTCCAGGGTGGGGCTGTAATGACTCACCCCTTCCCCTTCCCCCGTTTCCTTGTTTGCATTTCTCCTCCCGGCCACTTGGCGGCCGGTGCCGTAATTCACCGCCCCTGCCCTGACACCGGTCGCTGCGGTCCCAACACGCCAGCCAGGGCCGCTCCTGCGCCCTGGGGTTTCTCGGGGCTCAGGCTCTAGCCCGGCCCCTGCCCTACGCCCTCAGCTCTTGAGGCTGGGCGCCTCCCCCTGCCTGCTCAGCCCGCCCGAGGAGGGGAAGGGGGCGGGCAGCGCAGGGGGTGTGACAGCTCCCGCCCGGACCAGTGCCAGTGGCAGCCTCGGTTCAGCGCCCGGAGCCAGCTGGATCTTTTCGTCTGGGACGGAGGCGGAGGCTCCGGGCTTCTTGTCGCTGGGGGGGACTCCCCCTCACTCCCCCAGCCCTCCACCCACCAAGACGAGCCTCTCCACCCAGCCCTGCCTCTTGCTGCGGCCCTGGGAGCTGGTCCAGCCAGGAACTGGCCCTGTTCACTTCTCCTGGGACTTACAT
>JAVSCE010022452.1:0-157155 GCA_032199065.1 Smutsia gigantea
TTTTATTCTTCTCAATCTTATTTATTTCTTCTCTGATCTTTATTATGTCCCTCCTTCTGGTGACTTTGGCCCTCATTTGTTCTTCTTTTTCCAATTTCAGTAATTGTGTCTTTAGACTATTCATTTGGGAATGTTCTTCCTTCTTTAAATAGGCCTGGATTGCAATATATTTTCCTCTTAGAACTGCCTTTGCTGCGTCCCACAGAAGTTGTGGCTTTGTGTTGCTGTTGTCATTAGTCTCCATATATTCTTTGATTTCTGTTTTGATTTGGTCGTTAACCCATTGATTAATTAGGAGAGTGTTGTTAAGTCTCCATGTATTTGTGAGCCTTTTGATTTCTTTCTAAAATTTATTTCTAGTTTTATACCTTGGTGATCTGAGAAGTTGGTTGGTAGGATTTCAATATTTTTGAAATTACTGAGGTTCTTTTTTGTGGCCTAGTATGTGGTCTATTCTGGAAAATGTTCCATGTGCACTTGAGAAGAATGTGTATCCTGTTGCTTTTGGGTGTAGAGGTCTGTAGATGTCTGTTAGGTCCATCTGTTCTAGTGTGTTGTTCAGTGCCTCTGTGTCTTTACTTATTTTCTGTCTGGTTGATCTGTCCTTTGGAGTGAATGGTGTGTTGAAGTCTCCCAAAATGAATGCATTGCTGTCTATTTCCTCCTTTAATTTTGTTAGTATTTGTTTCACATATGCTGGCGCCCCTGTGTTGGGTGCATATCTATTTATGATGGTTATATCTTCTTGTTGGACTGACCCATTTATCAGTATGTAATGTCCTTCTTTATCTCTTGCTACTTTCTTCGTTTTGAAGTCTATTTTGTCTGATACAAGTACTGCAACACCTGCTTTTTTCTCTTTGTTGTTTGCATGAAATATCTTTTTCCATCCCTTCACTTTTAGTCTGTGTATATCTTTGGATTTGAGGTGAGTCTCTTATAAGCAGCATATAGATGGGTCTTGCTTTTTTATCCATTCTGTTACTCTGTGTCTTTTGATTGGTGCATTCAGTCCATTTACATTTAGGGTGATTATTGATAAATATGTACTTATTGCCATTGCTGGCTTTAGATTCGTGGTTACCAAGGGTTCAAGGGTTGCTTCTTTACTATCTAACAATCTAACTTAACTTTCTTGTTAAGTTATTTTAAACACAGTCTGATGTTTCTTTATTTCTCTCCCTTCTTATTCCTCCTCCTCCATTCTTTCTATAATAGGTGTTTTATTCTTTGGCTTTAGTTAGTATTTGGATGGTCTGCTTTCTTTGCTATGATTTTTTTTTCTCTGGTGACATCTTTTTAGCCTTAGGTGTGCTTCCATCTAGAGCAGTCCATTTAAGATATCCTGTAGTGGTGGTTTATGAGAGGCAAACTCTCTCAACTTTCGTTTGTCTGGAAATTGTTTAATCCCTCCATCATATTTAAATGATAATCGTGCTGTATACAATATTCTTGGTTCGAGGCCCTTCTGTTTCATAACGTTAAATATATCATGCCATTCTCTTCTGGCCTGTAAGGTTTCTGTTGAGAAGTCTGATGATAGTCTGATGGGTTTTCCTTTGTAGGTGATCTTTTTTCTCTCTCTAGCTGCCTTTAATACCCTGTCTTTATCTTTGATCTTTGCCATCTTAATTATTATGTGTCTTGGTGTTGTCTTCCTTGGGTCCCTTGTGTTGGGAGATCTGTGGGCTTCGGTGGACTGCAGACTATTTCCTTCCCCAGCGAGGGAAAGTTTTCAGCAATTATTTCTTCGAAGACACTTTCTATCCCTTTTTCTCTCTCTTCTTCCTCTGGTACTCCTATAATGCGAATATTGTTCCGTTTGGATTGGTCACACAGTTCTCTTAATATTCTTTCATTCCTAGAAATCCTTTTATCTCTCTCTGCCTCAGCTGCTCTGTATTCCTGTTCTCTGATTTCTATTCCATTAACAGTCTCTTGCATCTCATCCAGTCTGCTGTTAAGCCCGTCGATGGCTTGTCTGATTTCTGCAGTCTTTCCTCACTTCCTCCCTCAGCTCTTGCACATTTCTCTGTAGATCCATCAGCATGGTTATGACTTTTATTCTGAATTCTTTTTCAGGAAAACTGTGCATTTCCATCCCTTCAGGCTCCCTCTCTGGGGTTGTCTGGTTGATTTTAGTCTGGACCATATTCCTCTGTGTTTTCATGGTTATAGAAGTGGTCACGAGCTGGTAGTTGCCACGTATGTCAGCTGGGCTCTTTAAGACTTTAAAAAGAGAGAAAAAAAAGAAAGAAATAAAGAAAAGAAAAGAAAAAAAACAAAACAAAATCCAAAAAAAAGCCCACCGGGAGTAGATTCTGTGGGGATGCTGTAGGTGGCGCTGTTGCCCCACTATTCTGCAGCTGTGGCCGCGCTGCTCCGCAGGGCCCTTTATAGCTCTGGCCAGGGTGGGAATGAATGGGAGGCTGTTGATATCTGTGGGAAATCGATGTGCAGCCACCCTTTCCCAGTCGCCAGCTAAGGGGTCCGAAACTCCCCAGGACTCCCAGCCTGCTGGGCTGAGGGTGCCTGGGCGATCTGGCTCCTCCGCTGGGCTCCCCTCTCTTTAAGACCACTGAAGAAAGCGTGCACTTTTCTTTTTTTCTTTTTTTCCTTCCCGGGAGCCGGCTGCAAGCACCCTGACGCATTCCCCACTCAGATCCTGCCCCTCTGTCTCTCCAATCTCTGTTACACCATGCTATGTGTGTCAGTGCTCCCCGTGAAGATCACCAGGGCTGGTTATTTCGCGGGGTGTACTTCCACTCCCTCCCAGCTCTGTATCCTCTCCTCCCACCGGTGCGCTGGGGTGGGTGAGTGCTCGGGTCCTGCCGGGTTGCAGCTCCGTATCTTACCCGCCTCTTGGGGTGCCATGTCCTCTCAGGTCTAGCTGCACACTGTGCACTTTCCTGTGTATTCTGGTCTCTCTTTTAGGAATAGTTGTATTTGCTGTATTTTCATATATAAATACAGTGTTGGGAGGAGATTTCTGCCACCCTGCTCACACCGCCATCTTTCCGGAAGTTCTACAGCATTTCTTATACTTCTCCTTGCATTAGCAAACATTTGGGAAGTAATAGTGACTAGTACTTAAGGGAAAGTAATGCAGACTTTTGAGCCAGACTAGACCTGAGTTAAAACTCTCCTAGACAAGTTACTCAGTTATTCTGAATTTCAGCTTCTTCATCAGTAAACAGAAAAAAAAATTATCAAATTTACATGGATTGGTAAGGGAAAGTATATGAGAATACTCAGAAAAGGTCCCCAATAGAGGGTGCTATTGTTACTACATTTATTCAGATCATCCCCCCACTAGTTCATCAACAGTACCTTGCAGCATCTTATCTTCCATAGTGTTTTCTGAATTGAATGGAAGCAGCAAAAATTGATGACATCTGCTGCCTGGCTCTCACTGAGCTATTAGTTTTTCAACATCTGTCTTGAATTTCAGAGAGAAATGTCCATTTTTAGGCAACAGAAGCATCTCTCTGTGGCATCTCAATATGTCTCAGTCCTGAAATGATTATAACTCATGTTTGATTGAATCCAAGTTGACAAAGCCTTGGATAACAGCCCAGCCCATGAGCATGTCTACTTTACTTAGGCTTAGGAGAACATAGCCCTCTGTACAAAGAGCCTGAACTCCAAAGAACACTATGTTAGCTTTTAATGAAATTGTCCTTTGCTCAGATGTTTACATAGAGGAAATAATGGATCTTGGTAAGCTCTTAATTATACAAAATACTGTGCAATAAGAAAGGCACAGAAACCCTGATTTTTTTTAACAGAGTGCTGGTAACTACACAGGGTGCACTCAGAATGTGTTTATTATGACAATCCTTGAGTCCTTTTCTTGACTCCCAATTGTCTCATAAAACTAAAAAAAAAAAGGAAACCATCATTTTCTCTGGTAGTTTCTGAATTATTTCCTATGGAAAGCTGAATTTTCTAAACCACCATGCTTCATGAATCCTGAGTGTCGATTTCAGCACCAAGGACAGAGCCTCCCTGGGCTTAATGCCCACCAGTCCAATTTAATTAACAAAATCTTAAATGTGTTAAAGATTCTGTTCAGATGTTCATGTAATATATTGTTTTCCTAAACAGTAGTTATGTGTCAAACCTTGGTATGATATACAAAGACTCAGTAGCAAGTTTCAGCTCTCAGGATAGAACTAAAGCAAGACATGAACAAGAGAGGCAAGTTAATAATTGTAATGCTATATGGTAAGTGCTATGACAGAGTTATGTACAAGTCATGTAGGAGCCATGGGAATGAAAAATTAAGTCTGGCTGATAAAGGAAGGCTTTACAAAGGAGTTTACATTTAAGCTGGATACTGGGAGTTGAGTGAAATTTGCAGTATAGTGAAGAGACTCCATGCAAGAGTATATAATATATTCAGAGGTTTCTGGAAATGTGGTTTGATGTGTCTGAAAAGTGGTGTGAATGGAAGATTAGGGTAGGAGATAAGTAATAGGCTAGGTCAGATCACCTCATACTTGTATACCAAGCTCTGGAGGTTACACTTTATCCCAGGAAAATTGGGAGCCATTGAAGGGTTTTGAGTAGGGACACAAACTGATAAAATTTGTGTTTTAGAAAGATAGTTTGTATATCAGGAGAGAGAATATATAGAGAAAAAAAAAGAAATGAGAGGGCAGTAAAGCAAATAAGAGTGACATTTGTCCACATGGTCCTGGGAATGAAGGACCATTCCATCATAATCTTAGCCCTATTTACTGTTCATCAATGTTTCACATGTGTATTATGTCTCTCCAGATTCTTCCAAGAAGATAAAGGATGTCTTGGCTGAATTTAATGAGGGTGGGAGTCTCAAACAATATGACCCACATGAGGTAAGAACATTTCCATTTCAAGCCTTTTTAAAGCCCTGTGTTCCAGCCTTTCCATAATTATTCTCCTCTTATAAGTTTAGCTCAACTTGGAAAACTTGCTTCTCAACATTTTTTCCTCCTAAATTTCAAGCCATTGTTGCTACCCAGAATTATGTTCCCCAAGTTCATTTGCCCTCTCACTGTCCTAGGAGTCTACATCATACCTTCTCCTCTCCTCAGATCTCTCACTGCTCCTCCCATCCTCATTCTCAGATACCAACTGTGTTTTCTACCTCACTAAGGAAGTAGAAACAATAAGAAGAGATATTCCACAAGATCCTCATCCACCTACATACATTTTCCTGTAACTAGGGATGAACTCTCTGTGCTCTCATTAAGTCCAGCTCCTCCGTGTGTGCTCAGTCCCACCTTCTTTTTGATCTACCAACAGGCATTGCTTCAGCAATGCATTCTCTCTCCCTTTCTTTCTGCCATATATATCTTTCACATCAGCTTTCTCCTAAATATTAGCTTTTTCTCATCATATAAACATACTGTTATTTATCCTATATTTTAAAAAGTTCTCCTGACTCCACTTCTCCCTCAAGCTACCACATCATTTCTCTCCTGTCCTTTATAGCAAAGCTGAGCAAAAGATTTATCTATACATTGCCTCCAATTTCTCTTCTTCTCAGTATTTTGAAAGCCCTTCATTCAGAGTGTAATCCCCACTCCTCCACTGAAATACTAGTCAAGATAACCAAGGACCTCCATGTGGCTAAACTCAATAGTCATTTTACTCAATAGCATTGGACTTGGTTGGTCAAATCCTCCTCCACTTTTTTCACTTGATTTTCAGAAACTACATTCTCCTGGTTTTTCTCATACCCCTCTACTTGACATTTCTGCTTAAAAATCAAATAGGCATCTCAAACTTAACATGAGCTAAACTAAGCTTCTTAATCTTCCCCTATAAAACCTGTTTTTTCAGCACTCTTCCCCATTTCAGTAAATGACAACTCTATTCTTCAAGTTATTCAACCTAAAACCATGGAGTCATCACTGACTTTTCTCTTTCTAAATCATCATCAAACTTGTCACTGCTACCTTCAGAACATATCCAAAATCAAGCCACATCTCAACCCCTGCACTGCTTCCACCCTGCCCTGAGGCATCACCATGCTTTGCCCATATTTTTGCAATAGTCTCCTAACTGGACCCTGATTCTGCTCTTCACTTTTAAAATCTATTCTTCTTACAAATCCTGAACAATCTGTTAAAATTTAAGTCAGATCATGTCAATGTCATAGTCCTCCCACCCACTACTCAGAGTCAAAATCTAGGTCATTATAATATGTACCTTCCCTTACTTTCTAACGTCATCTCTTGCTATTCCCCTTTGCCTCATTCCTTTCCAGCCACATTAGTCTCCTTGATGCTGTCAAACAGGCCATGACTGCTGTGACTTCAACACCTTTGCACTTGTTTTTGCCTCTTCCTAGAATGTTCCTCCCCCAGTTATCCACATTTTCCATTCCCTCACCTCCTTCAAGCGTTTACTTAAATCACCTTCTCAGTGAATGGCACCCTCTCTATCTAAATTTTAAGTCCTCTTTTCCTGATGTTTTCTGTACCCTTTGTCTGCCTTATTTTCCTCCTTAGTACTTCTCGCCATCTGCCATGCTATGTAACTTATTTAATTGCCTATTTCTCCCACTAGAATGTTTTTGTTCACTGCTAGATTCCTAGTACCCTGTGTACCTGGCTAATAGCAGGCACAAAATAAATATTTGTGGGGTGATTACATGAATTCAAGACCTCACCTACTTTCAGATTCAATTCATGTAATGTTTCTTGACCATCCAGGCTTATGCTTGGCATTGTAGAAGATATAAAGATGAGGAAGTGTAGTTCTTGCACTTCAGAACTGAATTCCTACTGGTAGGGTCAAGTTTAAGAGCCATGATCCTGGATTCTCATGGCCTTAGCTTAGACTCCTACCTCTGCTGTCAACCAGCACTATGGCCTTGGATAATATTTAACCTCTCTGAGCCTCAGTTTCCTCCCCTGTGACCTGAAGATAGCAACAACCAAAAAAAGACCTTGAAGTTTGCAGATGAGTGGGTTAAATTAGATAATTTTTGCGAAGTGACTAATACTTTACAGGGCACTTAAAACTGGTACCCATTCTTATTCTGTCGCTTCTGTCCCCTTTCCCAAGAATGTTACAAACTCAACACCCTTTTCCCTTTTCCTTGGTCCTTTTATAAGGGCTAATGGCAGAAGAGTGATCAGCAGGACGAACTTGGAACAAGGTTGACCGCTTATTTATTCATACTGTCATTCTTTCAATAAACCTCTGTCAACTCCTTCTCTGCCGGGCAGTGGGAGTAAGTCAACAGAGCCCACACCCTCCAGGTACACCTGAGAGGGGCTTTGGATAAAATTCACCCATCACTGGGAGAATGAAGCAGGAGGAAGGTTGCTGGGTCTGGAGCTAGACTGAGAATGCACCATTTCAAAGAACTTTCCTGAGGAGAAGCCATGCTGAGAAGATGGCAAAGCCAGCAAAGAATTTGCTGCCCCCCCGACCCCCCGCAACTCCCCGCCCTCAGCTCCAAAAACACAGTAACAAAGACTGGCGGAGGCTGCCTATCAGCTTGTGGGCCCTGAGGCTGACAAGTGGGAGAGGAACGCTTTGGTCGGGGCCAGGGAGGGTGTGAAGGCCACAGGAGCTTTCAGAAGCGGGAAGCAGCTTGGCTGTTAAGAGCATGCCGCCCCCGCCTCCATCAGGCTGGCCCCTACCTTTTGTACGCCTGGCACTGCTGTGTCCCAGGAGAGATCTGTCATTCTTGTTTCAATCTCTTTCACAATGTAGCTGTCTTCTAATAGGTGTAATGTCCCAGTACGGGGTTGGGGAAACAAGCGTTTAATTTCTCTCTCTTGAGCTTGATGGCTTACTGCAGCTAAAACATCTCAACGAGAAATGACTTAGCTGTGAGAAGGGGCAGGTTGTTAGGAAAGCAAGGCCAGGAATAAAAGTTTGCAGAGTGGCAAGGCTGCATCTGGCCATGACAAGCATGTCCTTACCCTCAGCCCCAAAGTGATTCTCTGGAGACTAGAGCACAGCTGAAGAGAAAGCAGACAAAGCCACGGTGGAAACAGAAAGGGCAGGGTGTCTTGGGACACCATGACCTTAGACTCAGACACACCTAAGCCCAAAGCCCGGCTCTGCCCCTTGCTTTATGACTTTGAACAAGTTATGTATGTGAGCAGAATACTTCTCATGCTCAGAGTGGCAGTAAGAGTCCCACCTCACACTGTTGTTTTGAGACTTAAGTGAGATAACATATATAAAGTGCCCAATGCACAGTAAGCTCTCCCTCTAGTCCTCCTCCCTTCCTGACCCAGGTAAGAATGAGCATCTCTCCTTAAACATGTCGCTGCAGCAACATTTGCCCAGCTAACTCCTGCATGAAAGTCACAGTCTTGGGGAAAAGCAGGTGTGAGCAATGACAGTGCCCCAGATGTTACTCCAGTGCTCAGAGAATTGCCAACATGCCTCCTAGGGTTTGGGTACCTGGTCTGAGCATAGGTCCCAGCCCCTCTCTACCCATCACACATTTACTAAGCAGTTACTCAGACCTGGCCTGTGCCTGTTGGTCACTCGTAACCCACTTACCACTTTGAGAGCGGCACGCAATCACATCTCTCTACCTACTGACTAAGGGTGCTTTGAAGGCCTGTAACAGGTACAGAAGCAGGAGCCCTGGACTAGGGGTCAGAAGCCTGGGCTTCTCGTTTTACCCTGATGTTAGCTGACTCAGGCAAATCACTGAACTTTCAGAGCCTTGGTGACATGAGGAGATCTAGGCTCTTCTGTTATGAATGCCCCATGTTTCTGGGCTTATTCTATGCCATCCTGTTCTCCAGGATTGGGACTTAAATGGTTGGACATGTGTTACATGCTTGTTTTCTAAGTTCCCATGACAGCTTGTCAGTTCTTTTCCTACCGTACTCACGTTATTGACCTGACATTGGAATTATCTCAATGCCAGCCTCTCTTGAAGTTATAGACCTATGCCTTATTCACTGGTGTGTTCCCCAAGTTGTGTCTCATACCTAGGAGGCTCAGTACATACGTGCTGACTAAACTGACCCCACAATAATTGATGACAGCCAAGTGCATCAGTTAGAAACCCAGCATCCATTAAAATACCTATCAGGAAACACTGTGATAGATGGTGTGGGGGAACACAGAGATGAAATAAAACATTTCAGTGCCTTCTAAGAGCTCTAGCTCTATTTGAGGAATTAAATTATGTATGTCATGAACAACTGTATTACAGAGGAAAGCAGATATGAGTGTTACAAGATAGAAACTAAGGTGGAAAAGCATAGCAATTCATGAACAGGAGATCATACCAGGCTTCTTGGAGAAGGTGGCATCTGGGTTGGGCCTAGAATTTTAACTGGTAGGGGTTCATATGAAGTGCATGGAAGCTTGGCCAGGAAAGAAGACAAAGATCGGTGTGGACAGGGTGTGGAGGTACACACATAGGGAATAAAAGGAGAAAAGGCCAGAATGGTCTCAGAGCTTGAAGTAGCTCCAAGTCTAAGTTGGAGTGGCATTATGGGAGGGCTGTGAATCCCAAAGGGTCCAGGGAGTGCACAGGATGATCTGTTGGACTGTGGGAATACTACATCCTAGACCTTCCATTTACATTGATTTTTATCTCATCTCATTTCTATTTTCTCGTATATGTTTTATAATGTATTGTAGAGGAGCACAGTAGTATATGTATATAACTTACAAGTAAAAATAAATGGGAATGCATGCTTTAAAATATCATAGGGGGCACATGATTTTAAAAGTTTGGAGACAACTGATCTCAACTCTCCTACAGGCAGTTAGAAGCTGTGGCAAGTTTTTGAGTAGGGAGGCAATCTGATCGGAGTTGTGCTTTGGGAAGATCAACCTGACAAGGAAGACTAAGACAGAAGGACTAACAGGTGGAGAGGGGAGGCAAGAAAGCCTTTCGAGGTTGTGCGATGGTCCAGGTAGGGTGCAAGAAATCAAGTCTGAAAGCAGGAACAGTGGGGCCTTCAGCAGCCTCCTTGTCTGGGTGGTGATAGGCAGGCAATGGACATAAAAAAGACCTAGATATGGTAGATGTTTGGAAAAGAACAGTGAACAGAAGGAAGGGATGAGAAATAGTCTCAAAAGACTGGGAGTTTAAAGCTGAGCCTGAAATGTTGGATAGTGTCATTGACATTAACAGAAACTTCCAGGTCAGGAAGAGGAACTGGTTTAGGGAGGAAGCTAAGACAATTTTAGAACCTGAGACCTTCAGTTTGCTGAAGAAGAAACTGAGTTCCAAAAAAGAGGGAAAATGTGGTAGGGCTGAAACCAGTCACTAGGTCTCCTGAATCACATACTAACCTTCCAGCTTTGGTTATCTAAAAGCATTATGTTAGACTTTGCTTAACTGAACTTTATTTTTATTAAGTCATTTAGTACACAGTCTGGTTTCCAGAAATATTTTATGTTGAGTTTTCAATTTGATGTTAACTGGAAAAAATTAACAGGACATTTTGGACCTCAAAACTACATTATAAAACAGTACTTGTCAATTTAAATAGTGCAAAGGAAAAGACAAAGCAAAAAGAGCCTTTTAAAATAAGTTAATAACAGTGTCATCAGCAAATACTGAGATCAAAGTAAAGAACGAAGAGAACCAAAATAGAAGAACACCATGGAAAGAGTCTCAAGAAGCAGAGAAGACAGAATGCTGCCGAGAAACCGAAGGTGAGGAAGTCTAAAAGGAATTTGAGTACTTCAGGAGAGCCGGTTCAGATGTGAGGGGCTAGAATCCAAGTCAAATGGGATTAAGGAGGTGAGGAGGTTAAAGTGGTCTGTTTGGAGAAATCTGAAGTGGACGGGAAGAAGGACAGGCTACTAGCTAGAGCAGCCAGTAGTTTCTTTGGAATAATGCCCTTGAATGTGCTTGCTGGTAGAGAACAGACTCTGGGAGATGCCACCGGAGGCAGGGAGGGTGGGATCAAAGGTCATAAGGGTGGGTTCCATTTGAAAAGGAAGAGGAAACTATTTTGTCCTTGTGTACTGGGAAAAAGGAGGATGTGTGAGAAAGGACAGTGTGAGGTGATGAGTCTGTGGAGACGAAGAAGGATAGAAGTAGTATAAAAGAGAGACAGAAAAGAGAGAAATTGGTAGCTGTCACAAGAAATGTCAGTCCATTATTCGCTCAGAAATCCCTTAACCTGATGACAGACTGCATCATCTTCTGTCTTAGCAAATCAGGCTTCCCCCACTCTGCAGAAGAGATGTGTAGAAACAGCCCGGCCTGGGGCTAAGTGGAAACTGCCCTGTTGCCACCCTCCCAATGGGGTCAGGAGGGTATCCCTTATTTTGGGGCCAAGACTTTGTATCACAAACCTGATTGTACACATGCAAGCCAGCTCCTGGTTCTGGAAAGGCTACCAGATCTCCCAGAAGAGACAAGGGGTTAAACCCTATCAACATTTCAGAGGGAGAGCCAAGTAGGCCCCAGAAAGGGAATTTATTCTCATGGCTGTTATGATTCACAAAAGCCTGCACAGCAGATCTTGGAGTAGTGCTTCCTCAAATGATTTCCAGGAGCATCTGCTGATGTGATGAAGAATCTGATACCATCAAAGCATGAGGCAGTGATGACTCACTGCAAGCTGTAGCTGCTGAGTGCAACCGCTCTCTCTGGCACAGTCGCTCCCAGTCCAGGCTGTACTGGGAGAGATACAGCAGGGAGAGGTTCTCGTTTTTGGCACATGGCTTGGTTTCTACCTTCTGTCCTTGGCTTCCTGCTCTTCTCCCATTGCCTAAAACCTTCAGAAGGACATGTTTTGAGAGCAGCTGATCCAGGCACACATTCTTCCCTGTTATTTTGAGGTTTGTCCACAGAAGGTCACTTGTGAAAGAATTGAAGGATGGAGCCTACCCTTTCCTTTTTTCTGAAACCTGAATACTGAGGAATCACGTCCCTCACAACAAAGCAGAAAATGGAGATACCACAGAAGAATCTTTCCTTCCCATTGTGTTTTCAACTATATCCCTCTTCATCTTAACTAGGACTCCATGGCACTGACCTTACCCTGCCCACTAAAGACAAGTCCCCCTCCTGGGCCTGCACTCGCAGCCCTTCTCTGTGGCCTCCATCCCAGGGCTCACCCTCCATCACCCCCGTTTCTGTCTAAATTCAGACATGCTTCATTACAAACACCTCCTGTGGCTTCGTGCCCCACAAAGCCCCAGTGTGCGGTCACCAGGTTTTCTCTTGTTTACATCCTGTCCCCTGCCCCTGTGCCTGTCATTCTCTGTTACCTCCCCAGCCTCTTCATTCCTGTGTGCACCAGCATCTCCACTTGCTGTGTGCTTTCCTTCCCATTTCTCTGGCCCGCTCCCCGACTCCTTTTCCTTCTCTCCCTCCTTCTGTCATTTGGCTTCTCTCCACTGATTTTTCCCTCATTGTCCCTTCTCAGCCAATTAGCTATGATGTCTTCAAGTTGTTCATGAGGGCATACTTGGAGGTGGACCTTCCTCAGCCACTGAGCACACACCTCTTCCTGACCTTCAGCCAGAAGCCAAGGCAGGAGACCCCTGGCCACGCCAAGGAGGGAACCAGCATCAGCGAGGCCAGTGGCCCAGGTACATAGACCCGCCTTCCCCAAGAAGGAAGGGAGGTTTTGCATCTCTCGCTTACTTGACACATGCACAAGCTGCACTCCTAGAGGGTCCCCTGGGCCAAGTAATATCCCTATAGGGTGGGCAAAGACACCAGGGGACCTGGACTCCTTTCTGCATACACCCTCACAAGGAGCCCCATCTGATGGATCTCCCAGAGGAATAAAACAGGGCATAATTCCTGCCACTCAGGAGCAGAGGGGAGGATGGGGGCAAGAGGAGACACAAACTAAAGTATGGCAGAGGGAGGAGAGCCTTCCACAAAGGCTGCTAATCTATGGAAGGAACATATTCAGCTCATGTGCCCAGGTTGGGACTAGCCTGACAGTGTCAGATGAAGGGTTAGGTCTGGCCACTGTCTTCCTAGAGTTTGGGATATAATGGGGGGAGACATAGCCAAACCCCAGTAAGTGAGTATAAACCCTGCTAACACGTAGAGACACAGACACAACCCTGATGATCAAACCTTATAGAAAGACTTCTATCTGCCTCTCTTAGAAGCTGGAGGGCATGGTTTGGTCCTTAAATCTTATTATTCCCCAGATTCCAACACACAGAATGTGGATAATGCTGCTAAAGCAGATGAGGCCTGTGCTCCTGATATAGGTGAGTCTTTGGGATAAAAATTTGGGGGAGGGAGTGGGGAATGCTTCACCCCTGGTGGAGGGAGAAAATCTAAGCAGCAGTTTTGTCTCCGTGTCATTGTATGCCCTTGAGCAGATCTTGTCTGCTTCCATCTCTGGGGTCCCTGACACTCAAATGTGCTGGGATGCTGAGGCTGGCTGAAGGTTCTTGCTTCACTTGCCCTGAAACAGGGCGATCAGCCCTCGGGACAGCTCATTGCATGTTTACTTTCAATGAGTCACCTTGACCAGAGAGGGGAAAACAGGAACCTTTCAGGAGAAAGTGTATGATGGGGGTTTGAGTGTGTGTGTGTGTATGTGTGTGTGTGCATGTGTGCATGCATGTGTGACAGAGAAAGACAGAGCATATGTGAAGAAGTGGCTCCAGGGTTGAGGTACAGATGACCCTACCAATGGATGGCTGAAGAGGGGTAAGGCAAGAGAGAAAGAGCATGATCTTGTTGACTTCTAGCAAAATTTACATGTCCCAGTTTGAATCAGTTGGGAACAGGAGCAAGGGGAAGTGGCTAACTCTGGAAGGCCTATTTGCCAGGCACCTGCTTTAGTCCCTGTTCCTTTTATCCTTTACAATCATACCACTTCCCACACTGAGAAACTGAGGCCTTCAGAGATTACATATCACTGTGTGGCATGTGGAGCTGGGGTTTCCAATCCAAAATTATCTGACCTCAAAGCTAGTGTTCTTTCCTATACCAAGAGAAGAAGCAATGGTCTCTCTTCAGGTGCCTCCACTAAGGTTTGCCTCCACATACAGACACCCATCTGGCTAATTCCCGACGACATTCTATTCTTAACTCATTAAGGTCTACCATGATCTCCTTCAGTTTGCACCTTCAGTCTCCAGCTGTTCCAGCTGGGCATCCTATTCCCATGGAAAGACTCTCTCAGGGACTCTCTCCCTTCCAGGCTGCTTTTGGAGCTTCAAATACAAAGACTCAGAGAGTCAGGCTTTGTTTTCTATGCATTATTGTCTGAAAAAGATTAATATGCATTGGTGAATTCCAGCGGTTGGCATGTGCCCAGGAATAAAGAATGCAGTTTTGTATCTTTCAAATATAGATAGACAGATACATAGCTTTGTAGATGATAGATAGATAAGATAGCTAAATAGATAGAGAAGAGAGGATACATCCAAATGAGAAACAATTGTAACCTAATACAAGAAAATTTTTTGTGAGAAAAAGGGCAGCTAGAAGGATTGTAGAGTTTTCAATGTGCAACCGAAGACTGATAAGACCAAAGGTCCCCTGTGGATGGAAAGCAGAACGTGGTTGGGAAAGGCGAATTGCCTCTGGCCCATAGCTCAGCAAATTCCAGGCTTCTCATAGAGCTCCAGGAGCACAGATTGAAGAGTACTGGTGACTTCTTGAGGCCTTCAGACGCAGCAGCAGAGCAGGACTGTACAATGTTGGGCTCACCCACCTTCCTACCCAGCATTCCACCCAGCTATACTGGGTCTGTGGCCCAGTGGTTAAATTGATTTAATTCATAAATAAGTCTTAAATCTCTGTGGAATAGAGGAGGAATGTTATGACATAAATCATTTTCATGATAGGAAGGAAAGGGTAAAACTGGAAGCTTTGAGATTCTAAACTCTCAGCAAGAAAATCAACCATGAAAATCAACCATCTGAACCCAAATTCTTTATCCAGAGACTTTCTTAGTCCAAGGATCTAGAACTTTACAAGGAATCTGACAGCAGGTACACTTCCTTCCCCGAGGTTCCAATTTTTCTGAGCAGGGTTTGTTTTAGTGGCTGAAGTTCCTGAGGTACACAGGAAGGACTTATTGGGAATATTGTCATTATGTGATATTTGACAAAAGATAATAAATGGTACTAATGGAAGTTGGCTTGCTTTTTTTACCATGATGCTTATTTGCAAAATCTATATCATTCTGGGTCTAAGAGCAGTTCGCAGATATTTGCTCCTAGAGAAGTGATTTGTAATGCACCATTTTCCTTGTGTATGGGGAGTACTAGTCTCCTGTGGTCAAATCCTGAAAGGGCATTTATCTGACTGCTGGCACAAGCTGGAATATAGCATTTTTAATCTTCTTTTGTAACTCAAGATTTAAAGTAGGAAATCCTTTTCCTGTTAGATCACCTTCTATGAATGCCTTAATTACATGCCCCTATTCACCAGAAACAAGAATGTAGGGACAGTCAGACACCACAGGGAGGGGCTCTGCCAGCAAGGGAGAGCCAAGTCCTGGAATTACCTTAGGTCAGTGCATCTGTTGAAAATTCCATCCTTTTCCTACTGCCCATGCAGAAGCCAGAGGAAGAAACTAGATTCTCATGTGGTATGGCCTATTTAGGCCTATTGGATCAATCTCCAAGCTCAGATGTAGAACAGCCCACTTAAAATTATTCATTTCCAGAGCATTTTTGGGTCCATAAGCACAGCAAAGAGGAGCTTTCACTGAGTCCAGACATTGGCTCAGAGCCTTAAGCAATCTGTCAGTGTTAGTATGTCAGCTCAGGAAAGGAGGAATTTGCTCTTCCCTGAATGCCCAGGACTAAATGAGATGACCAATGTGGACTTCAGTATCAGTTTTTATTTAGTTCCTCAAACCACTGAGATGTTTCAGCAATTTGGAATATGAGAGACTCAAGGAAAGTCCCTCAATTTTTTTTCTTAGTTTTTCCCAACTATACAAGTAACACACTCACATTGTAAAAAATGTGAAGAGTACCAAAAAAGAAAAAAACTGAAGAAACAACAAAATCACCCACAGTCTACCAATGCAATACACATACACACACACACACACACACACACACACACACACACACACACATACACACACACACACACACAGGTATACTTGAAGGGTTTTTCTATAAATTTTTTACATAATTGGGATCAGACTATATATGTAATTTTGGAGCCAGCTTTTTCATTTAACATTATATTCAAAAACACTTTTCATGTCATTCAAGACCTTTAGTACACATCAATTTTAATGCAAGAGTCTCTTCTAACAAATGAGAAAACTGAGGCTGGGTGTGGGAAGAAAGCTTACTTGTGCAACATCTCACACCATTTAGCACAAACCCAGAGCCAGAATCCCAGTCTTTTACATTTAGTATAGTTCCTTCCACTAAGACACAGTGCCCCCCTGGAAGGCAACGAATAATACAGGGAAGAACAAAGAAGATAGAACAGGTCAGGTCTGCCTAAGAATCCCACGTGAAAGGACTTGTCACACGGTACCTGTACAGAACCTCTGTGTCAGTCTTTTATTACTGGAGGCCCTCGAGGGATGTGCTTAGATGGCTGTGTATTTCATGTAAGGCAACATGAGAAGGAAGGACACCAGTGGACTGCATGCCACTCAGTCCTTCTGGGCTCCAGCATTTCCGTGACTGAAAAGTAGACCTCAATGAAGATTAGAACAACAGTTCACCATCCAGTCACAGCTCTGGGAATCCAAGAATCTTTGTAAAAGTCTGTAATAACATTTTTGAACAACTTTGTTGAGGTATAATTGGCATAAAATGAATGGCACATGTTTAAAATGTACAGTCGATAAGTTTGCACATATGTATACACCTGTAAAACCAGTAGCGCATCAGTGTGATGAGGATAACCGTCATCCCCAACAGTTTCCGTTGTAACCCCTTTCTCCCACCCTCCCTCTCCTTCCTCCCCTTCGCCATACAACCACTGATTCATTTGCTGTCACTATAGATTAGATTGCATTTTCCAGATTTTATATGGATAGAATCATACAGGATGTACTCTTATTGGCGTGGCTTCTTTCACACAGCATAATGATTTAAAAATGCATCCATGCTGTTGTGTGTATCAATAATTTACATATTTTTATTACTCATTAATATTCCAATATAGAGGTAAACATTCCACAATTTGTCCATTCACCCATTGATGGACAATTGAGTTGTTTTCAGCTTTTGGCTATTACATAAAAACATGAACATTCTCATATAAGTCTGCGTGTGGACAGCTTTCCTTCATTTTAGGTAAAGACCTAAAAGTGGAATGTTTAGGATTATTATATTCTTTTAATGAACTGACCTATTTACCATTACAAAATGATTCTCTCTCTGATAATACTCTTTGCCTTGAAATCTATTATAATTACATTCATAGTTAATACAGGCAGTCTCATTAACTAGTGTTGCCATGGTATATCTTTTTCCATCCTTTTACTTTTAATATATCTGTGTCTTTATATTTAAACTGACTTTCTTACAGAAAGCATACAGTTAAGTCTCACATCTCAGCCTTTTTGTTAGAGTTTTAGAACATTCACATTTACTGTGTAATTGGCATAGTTAAATTTTAAACTACTATCTTGCTTTTGGTTTCTTTTTTCCCCATTTCTTCTTTCTTTCCCTTTTGCTCTTTTTAATTTAAAGGAGGATATATATTTTTGGAATGTTTTTATGATTTCATTTTATCTCTTCTCTTATCTTATTAGGTATAACTCTTTGCTATATTATTTTCGTGGTTGTTCTATCACAGTCTACCTTCAAGTAATTATTATTTCACCTTGCATATACTATAAGACATTTACAACAACGTACCTCCATTTCTCCCAGCCAGGCCTCTGTGCTATTATTGTCATATATTTTACTTCTATGTTTGTTATATTATAAACCACACAACACATTAATATTTTTGCTTGCAGTGTTAATTATCTTTTTTAAAGACTTAATTAATAAGAAAATATTCTTTATATTCACCTATGTGGTTACCAGTTTCTGTGCTCATCATTCTTGTGTGTAAATCCAGGTTTCCATATGGTATAATTATGCTGAAAGGATTTTCTTTACCATTTCTTGCAGTGCAGCTCTATACAGTTTTGCACATCTGAAAGATTCTTTATTTGCCTTTTTTTCTTTAGGTATTTCACTGAGCAAGGAATTCTAGGTTGACTTTTTTTTTCTTTCAGTACTTTGAAGATATTGTTCCACTGGCTTCCAAGTCACTTTGTTTCCAATAGGAAAACTAGAGTCATTCTTTGTTTCATTCTACATGTCTTTTCTCTGGCTTCTTTTATGATTTTCTCTTTATCCCTGATTTTAATCAACTTTATTATGATGTTCCTTGTTATAGTTTTGTTCTTCGGTCTGAGGATCTATAGTTTTCATCAAACATCAACAAATTTGGGAAATTTTCAACCATTATTTCTTTAATTGTTTTCTACTTTTGACTCTCTTCTTCAGGTATTCCAAGTACATGTTTGACTACTTGAAGTCATCCCATAGCTCACTGATATGATACTTTTTTAGTCTTTTTGGATAGTTTCTATTGCTGTGCTTCATATTCCCTTATCTTCTTTCTGCAATGTCTAATCTGCTGTTAATCCCATTCAGTGTCTTTTCCACTTAACAGATCATATCCAGACACTTGATGTGGGCATTTTTAAATATCTCTCATGTCTCTTTTAATGTGTTCAGTCTTTTCTCTAGCTTCTTGTACTTATGGAATGCAGTTGTAATAAGTATGTTAAAGTTTTTGTATGTCTTTAAATGTTCTTAAGAAGAATATTGTGACAGAATATATTGGTAAATGACCAGTAGTTTGTGGAGTTTGGAATTCTACCCAAAATTACCTCTAAAAATTGAATGTGTTCCCGTAAAATTAGGCTAAATGACATTTATCTGTTGGCTATTAGTATTATTAAAAAATCCCTACCATCTTTTCTGAAATTTCAGAGTATAGGTGAATTTCTTACAAGGACTCTTAAAAGAATCAGAATAGGGTCCATTCCGAGAGTGTGAATTCCACAAACTGGATTTCTAGGGCCACTGGCTTGATCATATCTATGTAACCAATGATTCTGTACACACATAAAATTCTTATCACCATCATGAAAAATGGTTCAGTATTTACTAAACATTAAGTATCCTTGACAGCTTTCCTTTTGCCTGTTACAGAATCAAAGGTCGCTGAGAAGCAGGTGACAACTAAAAGCCGAGTGGTTGCAACCCGCCTGGGAAACGCTGTTGCTCAATCTTCAGGCTCAGAGTCCCCCATAGTGTACCTGAAGGACATTGTGTGTTACCTGTCCCTTCTGGAGACAGGGAGACCACAGGATAAGCTAGAGTGTAAGTACTCTCCCTGTCAAGGGGCTTCAACTTTCTCCTAGAGGAAGGGCTAGTGCTCTGTCCGTCATCCTAAACATGCTGGAGACTGATCTGCGACCATGGGTATGGCCCTGTTCCTTGGGGGAAGTTGTCCTGCATTGTCACAGTGGGGATGTAAACATTTCTTAGTAAATGTAAACACCGCACCAGTGGTGATGTAAACATATCCACCCTGGGACATGGTTATAGAGAGTGGGAAGTGCATCTGAGACCTTGGATTTAGAAAGGGAAGGAGCTTATGCAGGGGGTCAAGACTCCCTTCCTTTGTTGGCAGGACTTCCTGAAAGCTGCAATCAGAAAGCTGCTGCCTCCTAGTCAAAGATTTTTTCAAGGGACGGTAATCAACGTCTGTCTTCCTTTCCCTATCCCATGCCCAAGCAACTCTCTAACTATGAGGAATTCTTTTTTCATTTCTTGAAAATAACCTCTAGCTTGTTAAAACTTATTTCCATTTCTTCACCCACCCCTACCTAGCCCAAGTATTTTGGTCTCTAGAGAAAGAAGGCTAGTTAATTAAGGGAGTTGAGCTTGGTTTCATCCTGCTCCTAAAGTTGGTTTCAAAAACATATCTTCAGGAGGAGAATAATAGCTGGTGGCAGAAAGGAAAGCCCACAGTGGCTGAAATAGCCTGCAGTCTCATAGGTAACTCACTCCAGGGATGATCTCTCTGGCTTCTGTGAGCCTACAGGCAAATTTTTAAAACAGGAGATGACATGACCTTACTGAAAATACTTATTGTTTTGGCTTCTCTTGGGACCTTAGTAGACATTAAGGGGAAAACATACACATTATAGCAAAACCCAGAGTTCCAGTAATAATAAGACTAGTCAACAAAACTTAATAATTAACAAGGAAAAGTCTGGCACTGGTTAACCCTTGCCAAAAACAAAATGAAACAGTTTGCTCATTAGCTGAGCTCAAAATCTCCCCCATAGGTTTGAGGTGTTAACAATTGCAAGTCTTAAGTTCTATTTTGGAAGTAAATGTAGCAGATTTTTCTGTTTCTGCTGGCTGTTAAAAGTAAATTGTCAAATTATTTCCAACATTCAGCTGTATTTTGAGTTTTAGGCATTGTATTTGTTCATTGCTACCAAAGATGTGGCAGATTCTTCATATTAGCAGCTCTCAGGCTGAGTTTTGTAATGGCAATAAAAAGAAACTGCACTTTAAAAAATTTTTATTATAGAAAATTTCAAATAAAAGTAGATGAGTACAGTGAACTTCCAAGCACCCATCAGCCTCCTTCAGCAAGCAATTGCCAATTTATGGTCAGTTTGTTTGAGTTATACCTCCCACTCGTTCCCCCTGCCCCAGATTATTCTGAAGCAAATTCCAGACATCATATCATTTCATCTGCAAATTTTTCAAAATGTACCTCTAATGTAAGACTCTTTCTTAAATATAACTGCAACACCATTATCACATTTAAAGACAATGATTCCTTACTATTACTAAATATTCAGTGACTATTCACATTTCCCTATCTTTTATATTTTTAACTGTTTGTTTGAATCAGGATCCAAGTAAGGCCTACACCTTGCCATTGGTTATTATCTCTCTTCAGTGTCTTTTAATCTTTTGCTTATTTTTTTCCTTGCAGTTTTTTGTTGCAGAAACTTGGTCATTTGTCCTGTAAAGTATTCATCTTACTTTCTCTTTAATTAGACCAAGTTAATTCCAATCCTTCCCTGATTTTAATGGTTGAAAACAAACTAAGCTTTCTTTTTTAATAATCAAACACGTATCTTTTTTGAAATAGCAGCCGGAACTCTCACCTATCATCAGTGCAAAACAACAATAATAACTCTCATTGAGCACCTCGTATTTGCTAAGCACTTTAAATGCATCATCTCGTTTTAACTTCACAATCACCCTAAATGGTCAGTATGATTATTCTCATTTTACAAGTAAGCAAGCACAGAAAGTTAAATGACTTGTCGGAGGCCTCCCTGCTAAAACATAAGATGCTTTCTCCCAGTCTCTTGTTCTACTTTTCATGCACAGTAGGATCAAGAGAGCTCCGTGTTAGAGAGCTGCCAGGGCTCAGGGTCCGGGGACAACATGAGTGGAAAGTTCTGTCCCTCTCCACATCATTCAACCATCTGTTTGGGGAGTCAGCCTCATATACGGAGTGCCTCTGACCAGGACATTCTGAGGACTCACAAAAAATTGGAAGCCCCTGACCCTACTTTTAAAGAACTTGAACTCCAAACACGATCACTCCACTGAACAACCACAAGGTGCAGAAACATTAAAATGTGTAGAAGGAATTGATGACAGCAGGGCAGCATAGCAGGAGTGCTGTCCCCCGGCCGGGACATGCTGAGCCATCCCGAGTGGCTGTGTGAGGGAAGGGCAAGCAGCGGAGGCTCCACAGGAAAAGCGGGTGTTGAAAGGTTTGAAAGAATCGGAGGAAACCAAGCTTGTTCAGCTCTGCTCCCCCATCCTGCTTACTTCTGAGACCACAGGCAGGATCTCTACCTTTTAAATGAATGAAGTGCAACTTCCCAGGTCCCATAAATGAACATTTAGTCCTTTGCTTAAATTTCTCTCCCACATCTTACTTATCCTATATTACCTCCCGATAGCTAGAACATGATAGAGGATGCTTCTGAATAGCATGGTGACATTTTAGAAAAAATATAGGACTTCTATAATAGTAACTACTTCATAGCGTATTGAGGATTAAATGAAATAATGATAAAATGCATAGGCCAGTACACTGTACACCTTAAATGTCATATATAAATGTTCATTAATGGAGGAAAATAAAATAAATAACATCTGCTGAGTGCTTTCTACGTTCCAAGCACTGTGGATTTGTCATATCATTTACATATTAATCCTCATTTTAAAAATCTAGGATAAAGAAACTATTATAATCTCCATCTTACACATAATGAAAATGAGCCCAAAGAAGTTAAATGACTTGTTTGATGTCCTTGATATGAATCTGCCTAACTCCACACTCTTCCTGTGTGCAGTAGAAGCAATGTCCCGGCTTTAATGCCTGTGCCTCTGCCCCACCACAAGCTGGGAATTTGCTTTAGCAGTGTTCCAGTGATGCTGAGATGTGTGCATGCTCTACAGGGAATCACACTCATGACCTGGATCTTATCAGCTGCTGAGTTATTGCTTAGACAGGAGCAGATGCCAGGTGGCTTGGCTTTCCTCCCTCTTCCTACCCTCTCTGGAAGAAGTCAGACTCTGTGCCTTGGAGGGTGGGTGGACTGGCCGCAACAGCCTTCTCCCCAGTGGTGATTAGAACTGATCTAAAACCTGGCAGTATCGAAGACAGCCTGTTGCTGGTGCCTGGAGGACCCCTCAATCCTCACTTCTGTCTCTCTTGCAGTCATGTTTCGTCTCTACGATTCAGATGAGAACGGTCTTCTGGACCAAGTGGTAAGCTCTTGCTCCAGATATCTCTTCTGGATCCAAGAAAGGCTTGGGGAGAAGGGAGCAGGTGGAGGAGGAGTCTTAAAAGTCTCAGTTCCATCTTTATAGGAATAACAACGTCTCAGTATGAGCTGCAGAAATCTTAGTAGAACTTCCCACCTTCTACTTCCAAAGAGCTAGCCTGGAGGAAAGTAAATTCCAGCTTGCCTTTTTATTCTGGAAGCCTAGGATCATAAGATCTCAGAATGGAGAAATGCTTTTATATCTCACCTAGTTTAGCTTCCCAGTCAGCGCAGAAACTCCCCTGCTATTTCCTGCTAGAAGCCAGGGATGTAGGGGAGGGGGTAGGAGAGGCAGTGAGACCCAAGCACGGGGACAGGAGGAAGGTGGTTAAACTCCTGGTGTGCTTTGGCCCCATGCTTGGCCTACATGCCAGGGCACTAGCTCAAGAACTCTGGTTCTTTCTATTCTGAGTACACAATTCCATCCCACTGCACCTGGGAAAGCCTGAGACCACCCCCCACCCCACCCACAACTCCCTCTCACGAATAGGCAGGAATAGGTCAGAAATCATGGATTGAGCAGAAGGATGGAAAAGGAAGAAGTCAGAGAGGGGGTAAGGCCAATAGAGTGAGACAGGCCCTGTCCTCAAGACTGGCAGTGTGGGAGATCGACTCATGAACAGAAAGGCTCTGAGGTTAAGGGGCATGGGGCTGAGTCATACCAGATGGAGGAAGGAAAGAAACAAGTCTACTAGACCAAACAAATCATCCCAATTCCCTCTAAACCCCAGGGTGCCTTTATGGGATTCCTACAGCCACACTGCAATGCTGTGTGCTGGGTCACACACAGGAACAACTGGAGAACCACAGGCTTTCAAGCAATCAGTCAGCATGTATTTGCTGAGTTTCTACCACATGTCAGGCACTATTCCAAGCACTGGGGATGGATACATCAGTGAAGACAACTGACAAAAATTCATGCCCACATGAAGCTTTCATTCCAGTGCAGGCACGTACACTAAACAACATAGTAAAATATGTGTTAGATAGAGATGTGTGCTACCAGAAAAATACAGGAGGGAAAGCAAATGTTGAAGGGAGCTGCCGTTTTCATTAGAGGGACCACAGAAGGTTTCCCTGAGGAGGGGACTTCTGAAGGAGGCAAGGGAGTAAGTCATGGGGATATCTAGAGGAAGCACCTTCAATACAGAGGGAACAGCAAGTGCAAATGTCCTGAGGGTGCCTGGAATGTTAGTGGATTAACTAGGAGGCCAGAGTAACTGAAGAATGAATGAATAGATGAGGTCAGAGTGAACAAGTAATAAAAGATGAGATCAGAGAAGTAATGCAATCAGAGGAAATCGTGGAGTTTGCAAAGCATATTAAGCCTTATAGATGATCAAAGTGGTTTAATCTTTTACACTGGAGAAATGGAGAACTATTGGAAATTTTGAGCAGAGGAATGACATGATTGATGTAGGTTTTAACAGGATCACTCTAGCTGTGTGTTGAGACTAGACTACAGGGATGCAAGCAGAGATACCAGTTAGGAGGCTACAGAAATAAGCAAGATAAGAAATGATGGTAACCTGCACCAGGGTAGAAGATTGCTGGTGGTAAGAAGTGGTTAAATTTCAGATATACTTGGAAGATAACGTCGGTAGGCTGATCGAATCTCAAAAGAGATACCTGATTGCACTTTGCACTGAGGACCACTAACAGAGAGATGCCCAGCCTCTTTGTGAACACTACTGTAAAGCAGGGTTTGCCCACTACGTTAAGACAGTCACTCCTCTGCTGTCTGTGAGAGAGGGCTACCTTCCTGCACAAAAGGCACCTCTAATCTGCCAGGGAAATTTTCAGCACAAAACCTGACTCCATTCTGTCCTCCCCTTCCCCCAGCCCAGCAGTGAGGCCAAAATAGGCCAACCCTCAACTCTTCCTTCCTTCCATCCCTCGGCTTCCTGCTGCCCTCTGTAGTTGATTAGTATAATACTGATTCTACTTAATAGGCTTTTCAGTATTTGAAGGTACTATTACATGTCCCCTAAAATCTTCTCTAAGCTCAAATTTCCCAATTTCTGCACCGATTCTCATAGAGCAGGCATGACTCTCCACTCTGGTCAGGCTCTGGTTTCCATTCTTAAAATACAGCACAGAACTGAGCCCACCCCTCCACGACTCTTTAAGAATCCACATGTGGCCTGACCAGGACAGACATCAGGGGAACTGGTTCTTCCCGAAACCTGTCCACTCTGCTTCTTGAAAATACCCACGCATTTACACAGCCCAGGACAGAGTCTAATTCTCAGTTCCTGAGTCATACTGTTTTCTCATTCAATCTTGGACCAACTAGATCCACAAATACTTTTTCATTGGAGATTCTGCTGGGCTCTGTCTTCACTTTTCTGCCCACTTCCTTACTCCATCTCCTATCTCATCTGCAGTTTTCCAGTGGATTATTTAAAATTTAAATGAAATAGAGTATTTAAATCCCTGTTGGGTTTTAACTTGCTTGTTTTGACCCAGTATTCCACCTGGTGGAGGTAACTTTTGAACCTTGCTTCAGTTCACCAATGTCAAGATAAGTCCCCCCAAATCAATCTTGCTATGAACATTGTTGATGGTGCCCAAGGATACAGATGCCTCCTCAGCCCAGTGTGTTTCATTGGGACCCTTAGTGCACTGATTCATTAACATCCAACGATTCTATGAGGTTTTAGGTAGAGCCACACCAAAGGCTCACTCATTAGACAAACACATTCCTCATGAATTTCCTGTCCACAGGGTCCTGGGCTCGGGGCATGGACATGATACAACAGGAACAGGGAGCTGCCTAAAGGAATCTGAATCATAGTGCCTGAGCTAGGACGAACTCAGTGGTCCTACACCCCACTGAAATTGCCCCCTTAGGGGGATCGATGGATTCCAAGTTACTAAGGCTATGGAGGAGATACCTGCCTTAGTTTGTAATTGTTTGAGAGAGCTGCAATCACAAAGGAGGGGAAAATGGGAATGCTTTCTATGTTTCCCTAAATCAAAGCACAGAATAGGGGAAGGAAAGTGAATCCAGATGGATCCCAGAGGAGGTCAATGTTCAGTGAGTTTTCTGCCTATCTCTGGCTTGTCTGTGTTCTGTGCTTCTTGTGAGCATCTACTCTCCACTGAGCTTTGACTTCAAGGCAGAACTAAAGAGCAGAAACAAATGGTGAGCTCCTTGTGAAATGTCAGTATATTGCACAATCTGGTTCTCACATTCTGCCCATCTTCCCATGGGGTTTGATTTGGAGTCTTACTCTTAAAAATGAATCTTCAGTTGGTCTCTCCCTTTGGTGTTTTCCAGGAAATGGATCGTATTGTCAACCAAATGCTGCACATTGCCCAGTATTTGGAGTGGGATCCCACGGAGCTGAGGCCTGTGAGTTTCTGAAAGCACAGGGTAACTTCCAAGTAAGCTTCCAAGATGAGAGTGGGACACACTCAAGACTTGGATACAAATGTTTACTGTGTAGGCTCTGCCAGACTCATCTTCTCTAGGGTCCCACACTTGACCTCCCACTTCTCTGATGGGAAAGGTTTTAGGCAGCAGAGGAAAACACCAACATAAATCAAATAATAATACCTAGTAACACCCTCTAACCTTTTTACCAGAGCTAAATTTTTAAGCAAGAGTTCATAGGTCAAAGAATTTAGAGCTAGAAAGAATTTTAAAGATTTTTCACAATCACCAGATAATAATCATTACATTTGGGGGCAGCTGTGAGTCAGGTATTACATTAGATATTTTATGTACATTTTCTCCAATCATCACTATACAGTGCTGCAAATATTGCCATATTATTTCCATTTTACAGCTGGTCAAACAGAACCTAGAGAGTCAGGCTGGCTTGCCCAAGCCCACACAGTCAGGTCAGGGCAGAGCCAGGTCCGGAACCCTGGTCTCTTCACCCCCACTTGCTCCCTCTCTGTTCTCCTAACTATGAATCAGAGGACAAAGGGGTAAACCACAAGCCCGATAATGCAGAGCAGAAGAGGAAGCAAGGGCAGAGGGAGGCAGAGAAGTCAAGGAGGCAAGTGGACAATTGTTGCTCTGTGGATTCTGCAGATATTGAAGGAGATGTTGCAAGGGATGGACTACGACCGGGACGGCTTTGTGTCTCTACAGGAATGGGTCCATGGAGGGATGACCACCATCCCACTGCTCGTCCTCCTGGGCATGGACGACTCTGTAAGTCAGCAAGCCCAAGTTCAAGGAGCTCTTTCCTTTCAGGAATATCAGGCTCCATGTGGAAGTTAATATCTACACATTTCCTTGGCTTCTGCCCTGGACTTCCCAATAGACACATCATATGCTCTAGGCCAGCCCAAAAGTCCTCCCTTTTTACCTTTAGTGCCTGAAATATATTCACTCATTTGGCAGATATTTTCTAAATTATTACTAAATAAAGATATTGTTCTGAGCACTTTGGAGGGACACAAACACAATATTCACTCACTAGAAGCTTATACTCAACCAGGCAAAGGGGAAAAAAAATTCAAGGAAGAATTCCAATTTGAACCCAAATTAGGTTAAAACATGCTAAGATTGTTGGAGAAGGAAGGCAAGAAAAAATACTGATCTGTTGTGAGGTGGAGGGCATTTAATGATGCTATCTAACAATCAAACAGATAACAGTAGATTTTATTTTTCCCAATGTATACAGATGGAAAACGGAGGTTCTGAACCCAAAGAGGAAAAGGGAGGAGCCAAAATTGGTTTGTACTTGACCCCAAAGATCTTGCACTTTCTATCTTCACACACTCAGGAGTGAGAAAACTGGGACATCTTCGAGGGTGTTTGCCCTGGCCCTGAAAGGTGTATGGGGTTTTGATATCTATTCTTGAGTATAAAAATCAGGTAGAAAGACCAAGGAGGATGTTTGATCTGATTCTCAAACACGGGTATGATTTGGCTAGTAGAAGATGGTAGAGGAGAGAGTTTGTGGCCAAGAAAATAGCTTGATCAAAGACTCAAATGAAAGAAAGTTCAGGATGCATCAGAAACCTCCCTTGATCAGAGTAGGGGATACAGGTAGAGGCTTAATGTGAAGTCAGTGGTTGTGTATGCCTGCATCTGACCTAGTCTGCTTATTTTCCAAGTAACTTAATGCATGAGGTGGGGAAAGTTAGAAGTAGAAGTACAAATGGTCACATTAACCATTTACACAGGATTTGTGGCAATACTTTGAGATTTCTGAAATGCCATAGAGAGAAACAGAACAGAAAGTTCAGCTGAGTTAGCCTGTAACTGACTGTCATTACCTGTAATGTCTTCATCTGACCATCCTGCAGTTCAGGACCAAAGCAGAACCTTCATTTTCAACACTCGAGAACTAAGAATTGGGCAATCATCTCATAGCATGTCCAGTTCCTTCCAAGTGCTGAGTAGAAATCAAGGAAAAGAATCTACACAACTCCCTTCTTATTCTTTAGAACCCTAGAAAGCCAGAGCCAGAAAAGACCATGGTGATCCCTAGTCCATCCCCTTCATTTGACAAACAGAGGGACAGAGAGGTAAAGGCACTTGCCCAAGGACAAATCCCTAGTTAGTACCAGAGGGCAGCCTCTGTATTCAGGAACAGCAGCCCCTCTTTCAGTGATGGCTTACCAAGAAGCTACTATATGTAAGAATCCACACGAGCTAGGACCTGGGGTGCTCTGATGAGTAAGATACACTTTCAGCAATCAATATTCACTCAAGATTATACTCAAATCAAAGTGGAAGTTCTGCTTGGATGCTGTTCAACATACTTGCTTTTTCTCTGAAACATGGGAATGGAGATGGGACATTTTAATCATAAGGAACCAATTTCTATTTTCTATTCTTGGACTTCTAAGTCCAAAGTGCCACCAACTCTTTTCATGGAGTGGATCCACTGCGTTATGGCTGGATGAGCGAAAGCAGACTATTTCTCCCCAGTGTCTTCCCCAAATGCCAAATCAGCCTTGTAGAAAACCATGATTTATATCAGGAAAGTAGCAAACAAAAAGCACATGTGAATTTAGTTTTTATTAATAAAATTTTTCATGCCTTTATTTTTAAATATGCACTAAACTGTAAATTTTCACATTTTATATTTGGATATTCTAGAGAAAGCATCTCTCCATGTCTTAAAAAAAAAATCGCACTACTTCTTTGGCTTCTTCAAAACCCACATATGGCCTCTGAAAAGTCTGGGGAATCTCTGAATGGGGTATATGGGAAACAATCTGTCTCCCACTGAAATTACAGCCGCAGCACGAAACCTGGTTTGCGCAAGGAAGATCACCTTCCACATCCTGCAGCCTGCCAAGAGCCGCATGATGGTGCTCTAACCCAAGCAGAAATGTTACTTAATCCCAAGTCAGGGTCCTTTTGCTTCTTACCCTGTGTCTATGAAAACAGTATCTGAGAAACTAACTGATTTAATTAATAAATGTATGTTCAGGTAAAATGACAGTCCTTTGGGCTACATGAAGAAGCTGGGTCTGCTGAAGAGTGCTGTGATTTCCCTTCTGTCCATGAAGGGAAAACCCTGGTTTGTGAAGACAGGAGATTGGGATAGAAAGAGCGGGGCTCTCAGGTGGTTATTATGTCACTTGTTACCTGGGTGGTCTTGGGCTATTTACACAACTTTTCTGAGGCTCTCTTTCTTCCAGTACAGGTGTAAAATCTACCTCCTTACACATAAGGAAACACTCTTTACTTACTTCATGTCACATAGTGTCTAGCACAGAATAGAAACTTAATAAATGCCTAAATTTACAATGCATCAGGCACTGGATTAGGAGCTTTATTTACATGATTTCATTTGATCCTTACCAAAATGCCTAGGTAGGTGTTTATCAAAGGAATAAATGAATCAGTCTTATAACAAACCATTTAATCAACTAGTAAGTCTATTTACTAAAGCAGAAAACATTAGATTAAAAGGTTGCAATTCCATAAAACTCATAGCCTCTTGGAAGAAGCAGGGTTTGAGGTGGTGAGAATAAGAGAACTAAACCTGCCCCCAGGAAGAGACCAGCATTTGAAAAAGCATACACACTTCTCTACAGACCTTAAGCACAAAAGTCTGGGCACAGGAGTGGTCTGGCTACTGTGACCAACCCAAACCAGAGGTGCCCAGAAATAAGAGCCGGGCTTGAGTCCAGCACGCTGTGTGCCTGACTTTGGCTCACCACCTTACTACAGTAGCCTTCACTACCCTTAAGATCCACCCAAGAGTGTTATTCTTTTGATGGAGCCTGAGAAAGTTTCAGAAACAGTACACATGGAGGAGTGTGTTCCCAGGGCCTGGAAGACGGGAGATTTGGTGTTCCAGGGAAAGTGTGGGATTGTATGAGGCGTGGCTCATCCAGTGGATGAGGATGGATTTGGTTCTAAACCAAGTCAGGAGGAACTGGGTCAGCCCTCTATCTCTATATCTTTACTATTTTATCCATGCACAGAAAGCTGATGAGAGGAATACACTGTTTTCACTAAACTATTTTTTCCTGATTATAAACCAGTACATGCTCTTTGTAGAAAATTTGGAAAACACAGAAGAAAGGAGAAATTAGAGAGTAAAATAAATCTGTGGTACTGCTAGCTATAGCTAACCTCTTTAAACAGTTTAGTAACTTTTCTTCCCATTAAAGATCTTATGATATAAAACTGATCATAATATACTATCAAATTCACATTCTGTCATTTCGCTCAGCATCACATCCTGAGCACATTCCCCTGCCATTAGATATTCTTGTAAGTGTATTTCTGATGGCCACCTGACATTAAGCCACATGGATATACTACAACTAACCTTTTGGTAATTTTGAGACCTTTAGAATAGTTCCAAGTTTTCATTATTCTAAATAATTCTGTGTTAAACGTCTGGCAGAGCAAAACATAGTGCATCTGCCTTTCAAAAATTATTTCTTTAGCATAGAACCCAAGAAGGGAAATTTATAAGTCAAAAGTTATGAACATTTGAATAATCTCTAGATAGGTAGGTAGGTAGGTAAGCAGGTAGGTAGACAGAGAGACAGACAGATGATAGGCAAATAAGCAGACAGGAGGCAGATAGAAAGTTTGTTCTGAATTTACACATCCAGAAGCCATGGAAGAGAGAGCTTATTTCATCCCACACATACATACCACCACTACTCAGATATTCCTACTTTTTGATATTTGCTAAGTTTAGAAGCACACACACAAAGGACTTTATTTTGACTTGTGTTTATTTTAAAAGAGTCCTTAAAACAGTTAAATGAATATCTTGTCTTCCAAGTATGAGAAGAGAGTGTCTTTGGAAAGAAGAAAAACCTACAGGCGGTGGCCGCTGGCTCCTGCTGGCGTGGGGCTGCGTGTTCAGCCTCTCCATCGCTTGCTATCCCTGCAGGGCTCCACGGGGGACGGGAGGCATGCCTGGACCATGAAGCACTTCAAGAAACCCACCTACTGCAACTTCTGCCACATCATGCTGCTGGGCGTTCGGAAGCAGGGCCTGTGCTGCATCTGTGAGTAAACTTCCTTCAAATTCCTTTCCCAGGAACTGTCTTGTTCTGCACATGGCTGAGCCATTCCAGAGAAAGTCTAGGTCTCTCTGCTCCCCCACTGGAGGGGGCACCCATATTGTTCCAACAGCAGGGAATAAAGCAAGACCTTCATGTCCTATTGTAGTTCTACCCAAACCAAATGGACAAGTATTGTCATGTTGTTGAAGTTCTATCATGGGCCATTGACTCCCTAGAAAAATAGAATCGAGGTTTACACATAATTAAAAGATACCTCATATTAATTTTAGTTGGGTTTTGCTGGTGAATGTTTATTTCACATGGTCAGAAGAGACTGGGTTGTTGTTTTTTTAATTAATAAGCAACCTAAAAATATATTCTTGCAATGGAGTGTAATGGAAATGCAGTGGAAATTAAAACTATCCATTTTTTTCACTTTATAATGCATTTGGGAAAGTCAGACAAGAAAGGAGAAAATAAACACCAGTGAAAAAGGACAGAGGGAGCCTGGAAAGGAGAACAGGACAGAGATGGAAGGAAGGGAGGGAAGAAGGAGCAGGGAGCAGGGGGATGGGAGAGGGCAGCATACCCTGTTGGTACCGCAGAGTCCTGCCAACCGCGGTACCATACAGACCGCAAACAATTGGCTGGAACAGAGACTGGGAGCCGCTGCCGCTGGGAGGGCACTGGGGTGCAGTTCAGGCGCTTTATCTAAACATGCACACGTGAGCTCAGCCGCAAGCAGGCTTGGTCACAAATATCTTAGCAGAGCTGGGCCCAAGGTCCACCAAGAGCAAGTATCAGCAGACTAAAGAAGGGGCCCCACCAATCTTTCCAGCTCCCACTCACCCCAGCCCTCACCTTTTACAGACCCAGTGTCATTCCTATTAGGCTATGGGCCTGTGGGCCTCTGCTGTTTGCATAGTCATAAGCACTAGTAACACTGATAACAATAATTTTGTAGATAGCTATTCTGACTCAGACACGTGGTGCTTTATACAAATTATTTAATGCTGCAAGAGCCCTGCAAAAGGAAAAAAAGAAATTTTATTCCTATTTCATAAAAAACCTGAATTTCAGAGACATGCAGCAACCCACCCAAGATTATGTGGGTGGTTACAAATGGCAGAGCCAGAGGTAAGGCCCAGGAATTCTAAACTCCAAAGTTAGGAAGACCCCTGCCCTTCCTATCCACTCCCCATCCCTGACATACAATCGGCACAGTGAGGGCAATGACTCGTGCTCCCTTTCAGTGGAACGTGCCTTTCTGGGGATATTTTATCCCCCACGTCCACTGCCCACTGCAAAAGGCAGTGTAGCGGGTGGAGGGCACAGAAGCACATCTGGGAGATAACCATGGACTGTCTTCTCAACGGGCAGCTGGAGACTGTTGGAGTCTCCATTAGGAAGTCCAGCTCCGTATGCCCCGGCCCCAGACTGGCCACACAGGGAGGCTCAGGCCTCAGCTGCAGTGAGAGTGGGGCGACGACTGGACCTTTCCTTGGTGGGCATTCACAAGCACTTTCCTTATTTTTATTTTTCAGATTGTAAATACACTGTCCACGAGCGCTGTGTATCCAAAAATATTCCTGGGTGTGTCAAAACATACTCAAAAACCAAAAAGGGAGGCGAGGTAATACCTACTGCCTTGTTCTACTGCATGCTGCGTCCCAGGCCACATGTCCATCACCACAGATTCCTGGGCTGGAAGGGGCTTTGGGAGCTTTATCCAGTCCCTTCTCTGCTTCGAGGACCACCCTTAAACCATCCCATTCATCCATCAATCATTCAGCATCTCCCTCATGCCCACCATGTTCCAGGCATTGTGCTAGAGGGTACACAAAATGTAAGACGGTCTCCAGCCTGTTCCGGAACTGTGTAGCATAGTGGAAGAGACAGGCATGTAAGCCAAAGAAGTGAGATGTGTGGTAACAGGGCTATGTGGGGTGCCCACGTGAGTACCCCAAGCCGAAGAAGTCTCAAGTGTAAGGCATGGTGGCATGAATTGTTCTGAGGTCTGTACTAGTTTGGTGTGACGAGGACAGAGGATGCTTAAAGGGAAGTGACAGAAGATGTGCTCTGAAAGTAGCAAGATCGAGCCTGGGGAAGGTCTTTGAAGCCACTGATGAGTTGGAAAGGAATTTCTTATGCCGCTCAAGGGCCTCTGAAGAGCTTAAAGCACACAGAGAAATGATTCGGTTTGCGAATCAGGTCAATGGCCATGACCACAGTGCAGGGAGAGATCAGAAGGGGGAAAATACTCTTCCAACAGCTCAAGCAAGAGGTAGCGTGGCCCTGAGGGCCTGACTGGGTGGGACTGCACTCACCCACTAGGCTCTGATACCTCCACAGGCAGGCAGAGGGGGCCATGTCTGTGCTGAGTGCCCTGTGGCCATGCCGGTCATTGAGTGTTTTGACTGTTCCACTTGCTAAGGCAGAGGAGATGAAGGGAGAATTTAAGAGATCCTTTGGCACTCCCACTGCCAGGATTTGGTGACTGAGGATGTAGGGGATAAAAGAGGGAAAGGAGTTAGAAATGGCTTCCAGGTTTCTAACTTGGCCATTGGGTGGTGCCATTCACAAAGTCTGGAAACAGACTCCTTAAAATTAGCAGGGGGAAGGGCACTCTGAGTTCCTGCAGAGGGGAGAGTCCACTGGGGAATCTGAGTCAGGAGATGGTTAGCAGAAGGGGGTGGTATCCAGTCCTCCCCAGAAGGACCTCTGAGAGGGAAGGGTGCTGCCAAGGACACGCATGCATGCCTGTGAGACCCTCCATGGTCTCTCATCCACTCGTCCCCCACCACACCCACATACACACCTTTCCATGTCCATTCCTTTCACCAGGACACATGGTGCACCTCCTGGGCTTGGACCCTAAGCCTACACTTGTCATGTACAGAATACAGAGAGGCCACTGAGGAGCCAGCAGGGCACATTCATGACTTTCTGAGTCTCCAGGGGCAACCCAAGTCCTTCACCATCTCTTCTAATCCCAGAAAAGGATGGAGAAAGCAACGTGGTGTTGGGAGACAACTGTGGACTTGGAGTCAGAAGACCTGGTTATGAGGCCCTGCTTAGCCACTTACCAGCCTTGGAACCTGGGGCCTGTCTCTTAACCTCTCTGAAGCCTCATTTTTTTCTCTGCAAAATGGAAATAGTAAGAATCTTGGAGCAAATGCAATGGGACCGTATAGGTGCAAACTGACTAGCAAACTGGATTCTTCATACCCTCAAGGGTACATGGCAGGAGGTGAGAAGCTGCAAACTAAATGTGGCACATCTTCTAGAGCAACAGTTTTACCATAAACTTTTTGTGGGGAAGACATAATAACTTACCTGATAAGTAATTTAAAACTTATTTAATACAAGCATGGATGACATCATGCAAATATCCCATGTGTTTGTAACATTGTGCTTGCAGTTGGCACTTCAGGCTATGCCTTCACATTCCCCCAGAGTCCATATCCACTTCATTTGCTTTTTGGGGTGCCCCTCTAGAATTAGCAGGGGAAGGGTACTCTGAGAAGCTCTGTAGAACTCCTGGGGGAGATCCTTGAGGGCTTAAGTTCCCAGAATTTGGTGTCATGGGTCACTTTGGCTGCACTAACATACACACACACATACACACACACACACACACACACACACACACACACACACACACACACACACACACTTCCCCACTGCTTCCCAAGTTCCTGAGCTGCCCTGGTAGCCTTTCCTGGTCAGGGAGCAGGTACAACCAGATCTCTAGGAAACAGAAGTGGAAGTTGCTGGTAGCTGACTTACATTCATTTCTTTGGACTTTTCTTCAACTTCCTTCTAGAGTACTTCTCAACCTTGGCTGCACATTATAAATCACTCAGGGTGCTTTAAAATGTACTAAGGTGGGTCCCACCTCCAGAGACTCTAATTTATTTGGTCTAGACTGGGCATGAGGACATCTAGAAGCTCCCCAGTTGCTTCTCAAGGGCAGCTGAGGCTGAGAGCCACTGGCCTATAAAGACAGGAAAGGGAAGGGAGTAGGGAGGGCTTATTATGACAATTTCTACAGATGAGGGACTTGAGAATCAGAGAGGTCCAGAAACTGGCCGGAGGTTACTCTGCTGTGAAGTGGAACATCAGTGACCCAACCAGTTTTGTCTACTGCCCAAGCCCTCTCCTGTTTCCCTGCATCACGCTGCCTTCCAGAAGAGGGCATACACAAGCACACCACTCTGCAAGGAGTTCTGCAAGACAAACAGATGGACTGCCAGACAAGACGCTGCTAAGCCTGCCAGGGTGAATGAGCTATTCAAAGCGTGGGCAAAGTGGATTTCGTCTATCTTCGTCAGCATGATGTTGGTTAGGCAGGGAGGGATCACATCACTGCAATTCAACAAAGTGGCGCAGCATCCAACACGTACCTCCACTAAACAGGAAGCAGCCCTCTCTGTCCCCTACCCCCATCCCTGCCCTCCTCCCAGACCCAGGGCCCAGAGGCGTGATTCTGCAGCCTTCCCTGCTGTGCTTCCCTTCCCTCCTGCAGGTGATGCAGCACGCGTGGGTGGAAGGGAACTCCTCCGCCAAGTGTGACCGGTGCCACAAAAGTATCAAGTGCTACCAGAGTGTCACTGCGCGGCACTGCGTGTGGTGCCGGATGACGGTGGGTTGGTGCCCAGGGTGGCCCTGCTTCTTTTCAGTGTGGTTTTTTGCTCAAATTTCAGCCAGGGAGCAGTGGACATCTCACCAGAGGGTATGAGCAGAGCCAGGGGAGCAAGTCTGGGGGGCCTAGAGCCCCCATTCAGTGCCGTAAGTCTGATGGTACTTCCAATGAATTGCCACGCTGCCTTGGAAAGAGAGCACCCCCAAAACAAAGGGAGCAAGAGCTGCATAAGGAGAAACTAGCCAACCCACTGCCTGTGCGGCCAGGCAGCTGTGAGCAGCAGGCTGGACTATTAACTACGTTCACCTGGTGTTATCTGGGGCCAGGGACGCTGACACCTGACTGCCTGCTCCTCAGGCGTCAGAGGAAGGCACACTCCTTACGGCAGCCCCACTGCCTGGGCCAGAGGCCTGCGCCTGCAGCTGCCCGCCGCCACAAATGTCCCTGTCCCCCCTGGACACCTGGAGCTGCCTGAGCTGCTGGCCAAAGCAAACTCATGCCATGTCTTGTCCTCTTAACCAGGTATCAGCATCAAAAAGGACTTATCTCCAAATCAGACTGTGGAACTCTTCAAAATTCAGAGGTTGGGTCATGGGTTTTACCTCCGGCCTCTCATGAGTCTGCTCAACAAGATCTCCTTCCTTCCAGCGTCTCAGAAACTAGGGAGCAAATATTCCAGAGCTGTGGAATCCACATGGGGGGCCATGCTGAAGGGTCTGAGCTCATGACCATTTCACTCCCACAGTCATGGACAGCGCTTGGTCTCCTTTCTCTTCCCAGCAAACTTGGCACCCCTGACCGCCCCACACACACATGCTCACACACACACACACACACTCACACTCACACACATTCACACACATGCTCACACATTCTCACACTCACACACATACACACGGCTATACTCCCAAAGCCGGCAGTGTGTCAGGATTCAGGGGAGCACTAGACAGCTGCCTCCCCAGCAAACCTCCAGCCCTCACGGTTGACTTTTCCTCGATCACTTTCACTTACTCTCGTCTTCATTTTTCTCTCCAGTTTCACCGCAAATGTGAATTATCAACTTTGTGTGATGGTGGGGAACTCCGAGACCATATTTTGCTGCCCACCTCGATATGCCCCGTCACCCGGGTAAGTGCTGCCGCCCCACCGGGGCTCTGGTTCCTCCTGGGTTGCATGTCAGATGCAGGCGGCACTCACACATTCACGTCCCTCGGAGCGCTTCCTCAATAGCTGTCAGGCTCTGTTTTCAGGACAAGTTTAAAAGTGGTCAGTGCACCTGTCAGATTGTGAGAGAAAACTGGTTCCAACTCCTGGCCACCCAGCATGCTCTGAAATAGCCCATCAGGGACACATTCGTTCTAGCATCTTCCAGGCAAAGCTGAAGGAACCTCAGCCACCTCCTACGTGAGGAGGCATCCCAGGCTTACCTTGTCCCTGTCAACCTCTCTCCTGTGCCTAAGCATGGGCCTCCCTCTGCCTTCAGGATTTCTACTTGGGTGTCTCAGCCCTATTTGGAAATGAAAGCAACAGAATTAAACTCCATTTATCCACATCTGAAACTTTCTCTGCTCCTGTGTTAAAAACTCTTCTTTCAAACCAAGTACCAAACACCTTACCTGTTCCTTTTCCATCTTAAAATGTTGCCAAGTCTCACTGATTTGTCACGTCTCATCCTTCACTTGACCACATGCTCCTTTTTCATTAAAAATGAAGAAAAACTACCACTCTGGAAAACCATTTGGCAGTATCTACTAGGTCGGAAATACACAAATTCTATGACCCAACACATCCCCTCCTAAGTATCTACCTGAGAAATATGAACATTTATTCCACCAAAAGACATGTATAAGAATGATCATATTACCTTTATTCATAACAGTCAAAAACTGGAAACAAGCTAAATGACCATGGGCAAGACAGATAAATATGTTGAGGCAGATTCCTATAATGGAATACTACACTGCAATGCAAAAGAACTATGCTTACATGCAAAAACATGGGTAATCTCAAAGACATAATGCTGAATAAAAGAAGCAACACTCAAAAAAAGATGCTCTATGGTTTCATTTATATGACATTCAAAAGCCGGGCAAAACCAATATGGCATCAGAATCACAACAGTTATGCCTGATGAGGCAGTAGTTATAAGGGCATATATGTATGCAGAAATTTATCAAACCATACATTTATATTTGAGCATTTTACTATCTATGAAATAAACCTCAGTAAAATAAATAATGAATGTTAAAAACAGGACCAAAAAAACTAAAAAAAATAGCTTAGTATCACATCATTTAGATAGTGCTTAGCGGAGAAGCCCTCTGAGGCCTTGCTTTTCGGAGCTCAAGCTTCTAAATCAACAAAGCAGATTTCTGCCATTCACCATGTTTCCTCTCCCTGTGTCCTCACCAGTATCTCGAAGTTGAAATCTGATCAAACAATGACACAGGCCTGGAGAGGCCTAGGGAAACCCAGAGCAGAATGTTTCTATTTTTAGGTCCAAAGGCCCACTTTGAAAAACTCCTCCCACCTTATATTGGTCTTCGATTCTCTTTCTTGATATTAACTATTTGTTTTTCTTCTGATCTCTTTTTTTTATATTAGCCATTTTTTTCCCCCAAATATACTTGTCTTTCCTCTCTTCTCACAGGACAGGCAAGGTGGGAAGTCTGATGGCAGCGTGTCAGCCAAGGGTGAACTTGTGATGCAGGTACCTCAGCAGGCCGGGACTGACGGCTCGTTCCAAGTTGGTCCAAGGATGTGGAGGAGCTTGGGTTCTAGAGAAATACATTTCAACATTGCTTTCTCACCTGATCACTTAGATCACACAGGAGGACACTTATTTCCCAGCCTCTGGAATTACCTTTGACTGCCACACTGTAGGCAAGTGGTGAGAAGGGAGGTTGGTTGATCCCATGGCTGGCCAAATAGGTTTTATCACCTTTTTAGGAACAAGTTCCATCAAACTTCACTATGCACACCTCCTAAATGATAACAAGGGTGTGGCCTAAAAAATGGACAATGGGTTTTCCAAGACGGCCAAGCTGTCTCCAGAATGTGATCTGCTAAAACAAAGTTAACCAGATCCAAAAGTTCCTCTTCATCCTTAAAAATATATTTAAGACCTCATTTTTTACTTGGGTTCATTAACGAACATCTCTTTGTGCCTTCCCAAATTTCCAGAATGCAGGAAAGGCAGCCTGGTGAGATGCGAAGTGTCCTAGAACAGGAAATATGAAACTAGGGCCTCCTCCTCTGCATCTGAGGCTTAAGTTTCCTTGTTTGAAAAGGGGCATAGCAATCACTGCACTGCCCACCTCCCAGGGAAGTTCAGGTTAAATGAGAACAGGTACATTAGTGTGCTTTAGAAATTAAAATATAAGCGATAATGATGGGGAAAGTTAATGAGGTGGGAAAGTTCTACACACCTACAGGGCAGAAAGTCAGGTGAAGCACACACTCACACACACACACACAGTGCAGGCACACCACTTATTTACAGCTGCACCCATCTGGTTATCTTGCATCTGATCTGATTGGACAGTGCCCATGCTGAATGGGTTGTTAAGTATTTTAATTATCATCCCAGAGGTAAAGAATTACTTGTCAGGCTCCAAGATTCCACTGAGTGTCACACAGACAGTCACTCTGGGAATATGAGAAAATTCTTAAAAATTATGAAGACTGCGGCTGTCCATTTCAAATAACATGGAGCTGAGCTTGCTGAATTTTTCCAGAGCTTGAGATCTGGAAAAGTAGGCATTAGATATTATATGTGGAAAGAGGTACATCTCTGCATCAGTCTGTCCTTTAGCTGAATCCACAAATATTTTTGAGTACCCACTCTTGTATCTGGTGGGTACTGTATTATGAGATCCTTGGTAGGAAGGTTTTACACACACTTGCCCTGCTCCTGAGACATTTAAAATCCAACTAATATTTAGAGACATTTACCTAAGAAAAATTTTAAAACATATACAAACAACAAAAATTAAGGAAACCCAGAAGATACTGCATGCTTGAAATGCAATAGTTTTAGCTGCAATGATCATGGAAAACTTCATGGAGGAAGTAGCTTTTAAATTGGCCCTGTGGGTGAGAAGTTATTTTAAGAAGTTGTGAAGAATGAAGTGGGCACTTCAAGGCATCAATGAGGAGAAGAAACCCAGGGTAGGAGGGCTGCAAGAGCAGTCCGCAGGGTAGGAATGTCGGAGGCAGACTCACTAGAGGGTGAGAGCAGGTGTAGCTGGAATAGCGACTGAGGGTTAGAGTAATGTAGAGAAAAGAGTAGAATGGGGCTGCTCTGAAATGCCTTGGTTGCCAAGGAGATTTGGATTTTATTCTCTGGGCAATGTGGTGTCATTAAAGATTTTTGAGCAGGAGAGGCCTGACTAATGTGATGTCCTGGGAGGGAACCGTGTGCAAGCAGCACTTACCGTGGTAGGAAGGGCCCGAGCAGTGTGGGTATTAAGGCAGCTGCCAGAAATAAAGGGACCTTCCAGGGAAAAAACTGGCAGGACAGGGTCCTCCCTGGATGACTGGATGAAGAATAATAGTGCCTTTAACATAAACAGTGAGCCAAGAGAGAGGACCAGTTTTATGGGGAAAGAAGATAGGTCAGGCTTGGGGTATGCTGAATTTGTACTGATGGTGAGACATCTGGTTGAAGGTACCCATTGGACAATGAGAACCTTTGGGCCCAGGGCTCAGGAGGAAATTTGGGACTGGAAATGTGGATTTGTAATGCGCCAGGGTGGAAGTGATGGTTGACTCTGTGAGTGTTTTTTTATTTACGTGTATGACCAGATGGCCATACCTTCTACTGTTACATTCAGTTGTATTCCACACAAAATATAATCTTGTGCTATGGCCACAATACCACACCACTGTTGAATGATTGGAAGCTATGGTGCCATGCCCCATCTTTAATCTTGACCTCAAACTCTTCACCATTAACACTACTTTAAGGCCTCCAAAACTGAGAACACTTAGCTGCTTAACCCCTCAGAAAATGCAGCCAGGAGGCAATATGCTGCCTCCCAGCTACCTCTCTTCCATGCCTGAAACTGCTTCCCATCCACTTCCCCACATGCTGTTTTAGCATCAACTCTCATCTCGTTCCTCCTATTGGCTGAGAAAGAGCTAATTTCTTTTTCTTTTACCTTTTAAGTATAAGATCATCCCCACTCCGGGTACCCACCCCCTGCTGGTCTTGGTGAACCCCAAGAGTGGAGGCAGACAAGGAGAAAGGTATGTTCTCTTCTTTTTTGAAATGCAGAGGCTGGGACAACCTCACTCAACAGAGTGAAGGACAGCCTTCTACTCAACAGAGTGGACCATGGAGAAAGGCAGATCTGGGTTCCACTCCCAGCTCGGCCGCTTTATGACCTGGTCCAAGTGACTTAACGTCCCTGTGCCTTGGTTTCTTCCTCTGCAAAAATGGAGATAACAGTGATTTCTCCTTTCATAGTACTGTGAGGATTAAAGCAGACATGGTGCTTAGCATAGGACATGTCTTAGTCAGACCAAGCTCTGAGATGCCTGTTTCCTTCCTGACCTCCCAAGTCTTTTCTTTCTTTAAAGACTTGTCTCACCTGACTGGGACCTCCTGGCCTATCCAGCCCCTCAGAAAACAGGGCACCCACCTCCGCAGTGAAGGGAATGCCCAGCCTGCAGGAAGCACTAGGAGAGGGAGGAGAGAGGGCAAGTGGGCTCCACCTCCCAGGCCTGTTCAGCTCTGGGGTAATGAACAGGTGACATGGTGAGCAGAATCCTGAATTTTAAAAATAGTAATGAGGGTTGGAGCAAGAGCTCTGAGAACCCCTATCTCAGTCCAAGGGACAGGGCACCCCTCCCAAACTGACCTGATTAGTCTCAAGCTGGGGCCTTGAAACCAAGCTTAGGTGTGGTCACTGCTCCCAGCCCTCCCTGCCCCAAGCCCACCTCCTGTACTTCCTCCTGATTCTGGGATTTGGGGGCCATTTCCATAGAAGGCCCCTTGATGCCTTTCTGTAGTCCATGAAGAGCAGAATCACACTGTCTAGAACACAGAGAACATTGGGAGAAGGTCTCCATGAAGGAAGAAGCTTTAGGAGAATGGAAGTTCTTGTCTCTAGGTTTCTCCGCCCTGCCTTCTCTGCAAGGGGTGATAACCCCGGGCTTGGTAGTGGGGAGGCCTTGAACCAGGCAGCAAGGGTGTGAATGATGCCGGCTGGACCTGGGACTTCAGCGTCTGCAGGGCCTGCATACAGCCTTCTCCCCTCCTGGGTTTAAATGGACCCACATTCCCACCATCAATGGGTTCCAGAGGTGTTTGTCCTCTTGTGACTTCTCATGATGACATTCTCCTTCTCTGTCTCTCTCTCTCCCTCTTTCTTTTTTTTTCCCTAGAATTCTTCGGAAATTCCATTATCTGCTCAACCCCAAACAAGTTTTCAACCTGGACAATGGGGGGCCTACTCCAGGGTATGGAGAAACAATCTTCTTATTTCTCCCCCAACCACTTTAATCTCTAAATAAGATACTTTTTTGTCACCTTTTTTGCCTCTTTGATCTGTGGACTTGTCCTTTCTGGCATTTTACTCTTTTTATCTTCTTTCCCTTACACCCACTCTTACTTCCTCCTGAAGATGCTCAGGAACACCCATTATGCATAACTCTGGGAAGTAGACTCCTGTACTTTATTCCAGAAAAATTTGTTGATTTGTAAGAGGGAAAAACTGCATATGCTGTTCATTTGATTGACAGGAAGGGTGGGCTGGTAAATTATTTTAACTTATTTGCAAGGCTATGTTAACTACTGTCTTCATACCAAATCGTCACGGAGGAAGGAGTTTTCTTACCTCTGCCAGTCAGTAGTTCAGAAATCTATACAGCTGACTTGGAGTCCTGCTACATGCTCTGTTGTGGAGGCATTTTAGGATCAAGACAACTGGTTATTCAATGAAATCCCTTTTTTTCCAGGGTTATCCAATTTAGAGGGGGTTCCACTCCTGCTGGCCCTTCTCCTGTCATTTGCCTACTGGCTATGTCACTGCTAATTAGAGAGGGAGAGCAAAGGCAGGAGACAAGGCAGCCCCTTTGCAGCTTAACTGAAGGTCTGATGGGAGGAGTTGGTCCCTGTGTTCACACTAATGTGGGGAGCTCTGGGTCCCTGTAATCAGAGGCCCCTCCAGCATGGGGGACTGGAAGAAACTCCAAGTCTGGGCTTCTCACCAGACAAAGCTGGTACACTAGGGACACCTGCTGGCCAGCCCCGACACTGTCTCCGTGCCAGGGCCCCAGATCTGCGCCCACTAGGCTGGCTTTCCAGCACACAGCCGCTTTGCCCAGCCTCCTAACTGGCATTTCTACCCTGGGTTCAGCAAGGTCGTCAGAAGGGCTGGAGTAGAGACTCTAAAAAGGGAACCTGCCCCTGTCTTCAGGTGTTTGACACAAAGCTATCATTTGTATGGCAGAGGGAATGCTAGACCAGTTAAAAGGGGAAGAAATATGAGTGTAGATTCAGCACCACTGCCATAATTTACCTGTAAAACTAATTTCCAAACAGAGCCCACCTGTACCGCTGTGGGTGCCATCCCGGTCACCCGACTGCCAGTCACTGCTGTAGCATGACCTGTGACTGCGCAGCAGCCTGCAAATCCCTTTGCCAGCCCACTCTCCTCTAGGGCGCTTGACTACCTGAACGCAGTGCTTTGGCTTAACTAACCTCATCTCTCCTCAAGTGTCCTTGCCCTTGATGATGAGCCCGCTGGCTACCTCTAGGGCTGCTGTGCCCTCAGCACCTTTGCTGCGTCCATCTGTACTCAGACAAGCTAGCTGGCTGAACGGAGCCTCCATTCAGGATTCACTTCCTATAGGGGAGTAGGTTCTGCAAGAGATGGGGAAGACAGGGCATGTTGGTTTGCCCACATATGGGTCAATGACTCAGAAAGCCCCAGGAGTCCTCTCGACCACCAGTTTGGGCAAAGAGGAAATACTGGGCTTCAGCTTTCATGTCCCACCCCAAGGTATCCACAGGTCACATTTGTTCTAAAGCAGAGGTTTTAAACCATTTCCTGTCAGCAACCCATTTGTCAGCCTGAAGCCTGTGGACTCCTTCTCAGAATAACATTTCTTAATGCATAAAATGAAATATATAGGATTACTAGGGAAACTAATGACCCTGAAAAACAGTTATCAAAACATTAAAGAACAAATTTGTGATACAGGAATATATGTGATATAGTAGCACATGAGGAATGTTGCCTACCTTCTTAATGGAAAGAAATGCCAAATTTCACTCCGAATTTAAGGAGGGTAAGAATATAACATTTTCTCGTCCAAGTTCATAACCCTCTGGATTCTCTCCACAAACCCCAGGGAGGGTCATAGACACCAAGTTAAGAGCCCTGCTCTAAAGGGTTATAAGCCCAAGAGAAGATGGTGCTCCGTCCACTTAGGTCTGGACCCCCAGGAGAGTGGGATGAAGATACAGCTAGTTCAGTGCATCTGGCATAAAGGGGAGGTTTTGGGAACAGAGCAGGCAGGAGAGCCATAGAGGAGTCAAAATGTTAGGGGTTCATTGTGTTGGTGCCCAAATAAGCAAACTCTGGCGTCCTCTGCAGAGTACGGCTCTCTTTACAAATAGTAAAGAATTTCTAGAAAACCACTTTCTATTTGTGATGTGAATATTGAGTCAAATTCTCCTTATACAAGGATAGTTCCTGGGAATTCTCAGTACTCAGTGGCATGTTACTAAGTTCTAATTTCAGAACATGAAGTGGCCCTTTCAACCTCAAAAGGAATCAAAGTCATAACAAACTCCCAGGGAACAGGGGAGACCCTGACTCAAGGAGTGTCAAATGTCAGCCTGAACCTAGTAAACAAGACTCTTTTGGCTTTTCTTCTACTTCCCAGGTTGAACTTTTTCCGTGATACTCCAGACTTCCGTGTTTTAGCCTGTGGAGGAGATGGAACAGTTGGCTGGATTTTGGATTGCATTGGTAAGAATGGGCTGAGAAGGACTTTACAGTTTATTTTTAGTAAGTTATATTTAAAATTGGAAGAAGGCAATATAAAAGAAAGAAATGGAGCCATGTCTCCTTAATCCTTGTTTCCACTCTTGGACCAATGTTTTACTAAGTATCTACTTTGGGTGGAAAAAAGAAAAGACAATGAAAGGCTTCTCACAGGTACAGATGTAACCGTTTAGATTCAGGCCTTGCCTGGAAAACATCTGTCACGGCCAAGGTTTGGGCAGTGGCAGGATAGACCCGGCTGGGGATTGTGGAGGTTGGGGGGGCAGGACTGGGACTCCAGGCAGATCCAGGGCATGGAAAAAGGCCAGAAAACTTAAGTGTAGATACACGGCGCAGAGCAGATCACCTTGAGATGAGCAGCTGAAGCCTGAGCCCAGAAAGCAGAACTAGAAAGTGCAGCTCAGTGCAAGCAGCGAAAGGCCACGCTGGGCTGTGTCCAATATGCCTAGGTCAGAAAAGCAGTAGGGAGAGCCCAGACTGGGAATCAGGAGGCCTCGGGGCTAGACCAGCACTGGCCAGATCTGTGGGTCCTGGGACACATCACCCCCAGTAAATGACGGAGACTGACTCTGAAACTGTGGGATGGGAGTATATTCAAGATCTGACCCAGGAGAATCCAGATGCACACTGGGACATGGACCAGAAGGACAGGAAAGCAAAGAAGGGAAGAACTCACGTGAGCTGTCATCAAGGTCTGAGACGGGTGCCAGAGCAGTGAGCCCTTCGGCTGCTTCGGTCTTCCCATCATTCATTCCACAGAGACTGCCTGTGCACCTCCACGTGCCAAGCTCTCCTCCAGGCACTGGTGATGGAGGAGCGAACAAACGGACAAAAGTCCTGCCCTCATAGTGCTTCCCTTCTAGAGGGAAGAGGCAGGCAATAGACAAAGAAATGAGTGAAACATGTAGTATGTCCAAATATGATAAAAATAAAGCAGGGAAGGAGCAAAGGGAACTCAGTGGTGGGTGGGGCAGGGGTGGGGGGGTTGCAATCTAAAACTGAGTGGCCAGGGAGGACCTCACAGAGCAGATGACCTTTCCATGGAGACCTAGAGGAGGGGGGAAGCTGTGTGGATACCTGAAGAAAGAGCAGTTTAAGCAGAAGGAACAGCAAATACAAAGGCCCTGAGGTAGGAACAGGCCAAGCTGCTGAAGGCAGCGGGAAGGCTTTAAGAGCATGCCCAGAGTAGAGTGCATGAGGGGAGAGTGGCAGAGGATGAAGCAGAGATAATGCAGGGCCAGGTCACCAGGACATGTAGAATGTTATACGGAATACAGCTTTCATACTGGAAAAGTCCAAGACGCTGGAGAGTTTCAAGCAAAGGAGGAGCACAAGAAATACAAGAAAAGGGTGGAAGCAGGCAGACCAGTTAGGAGGCTCCTGCAGTAATCCAGGTGAGGTGACTGTGGCTTGCACCACTGTAGAAACAGAGGAGGTGGTGAGAAGTGTGGTCAGATTCTGGATACCATTTGAAGGTGAAGCCAACGGGGTTGGCTGACAGACTGCATGTGCAAGATGAGGGGAAGAGTGGAGGCAAGGATGGGCCAGGATAGAACCTGAACAGTGCTGGAAAGGCAGGGCCTCATGGGCTTGGAGGCAGACCACCTGGGGGAGTGGGCCCTGCACCCTGGCATACCTACCACATTCTGCTCCCCACAGTCTTTTGGTTTCCATGGACACAGCCCTGCCAAGCAGCCACCCACGCTCTCCTGTCACCTCAGAGTTGTTTGTGGGAGGAGGGAGGCGTCGTCTGGGAGCCAAGGAAGGAAAAGCTGATTGGCACAGGGTGGATGGCTGCAGTATTGTAACCTACTCTCACGCTCCCCTCTCCATCATGGAGAAAGTGGGCTTTAGTGAAAAGTTTTTTTTATATATAATTTATTTTGGTATCATTAATCTACAATTACATGTGCAATATTATGGTTATTAAACTACCCCCTTCATCAGGTCCCCCCCACCAACCCCATTACAGTCACTGTCCATCAGCGTAGTGAGATGCTATAGAATCACTACTTGTCTTCTCTGTGTTGTACAACCCTCCCCGTGCCCCCCCAACATTACGTCTGCTAATTGTAATGCCCCTTTTTCCCTCTTATCCCTCCCTTCCCACCCATCTTCCACAGTCCCTTTCCCTTTGGTAACTATTAGTCCGTTCTTGGGTTCTGTGAGTCTGCTGCTGTTTTGTTCCTTCAGTTTTTTTTCTTTGTTCTTATACTCCACATATGAGTGAAATCATTTGATACTTGTCTTTTTCAGCTTAGCTTACTTCACTGAGCATAATACCCTCTAGCTCCATCCATGTTGTTGCAAGTGGTAGGATTTGTTTTCTTCTTATGGCTGAATAATATTCCATTGTGTATATGTACCACATCTTCTTTACCCATTCATCTACTGATGGACACTTAGGCTGCTTCCATTTCTTGGCTATTGTAAATAGTGCTGCGATAAACATAGGGGTGCATCTGTCTTTTTCAAACTGGGATGCTGCATTCTTAGGTAAATTCCTAGGAGTGGAATTCCTGGGTCAAATGGTATTTCTATTTTGAGTTTTTTGAGGAACCTCCATACTGCTTTCCACAATGGTTGAACTAATTTGCAGTCCCACCAGCAGTGTAGGAGGGTTCCCTTTTCTCCACATCCTCGCCAACATTTGTTGTTGTTTGTGTTTTGGATGTTGGTCATCCTCACTGGTGTGAGGTGATATCTCATTGTGGTTTTAATCTGCATTTCTCTGATGATTAACGATGTGGAGCATCTTTTCATTTGCCTGTTGGCCATCTGAATTTCTTCTTTAGAGAAGTGTCTATTCATGTCCTCTGCCCATTTCTTAATTGGATTATTTGCTTTTGTTTGTTAAGGTGCGTGAGTTCTTTATATATTTTGGATGTCAACCCTTTATCAGATACGTTTTTTATGAATATATTCTCCCATACTGTAGGATGTCTTTTTGTTCTACTGATGGTGTCCTTTGCTGTACAGAAGCTTTTCAGCTTGATATAGTCCCACTTGTTCATTTTTGCTTTTGTTTCCCTTGCCCGGGGAGATATGTTCATGAAGAAGTTGCTCATGTTTATGTCCAAGAGATTTTTGCCTATGTTTTTTTCTAAGAGTTTTATGGTTTCATGACTTACATTCAGGTCTTTGATCCACCTTGAGTTTACCTTTGTGTATGGGGCTAGACAGTAGTTCAGTTTCATTCTCTTACATGTAGCTGTCCAGTTTTTCCAACAACAGCTGCTGAAGAGGCTGTCATCTCCCCATTGTATATCCAAGGCTCCTTTATCAAATATTAATTGACTGTATATGTTTGGGTTAATGTTTGGATTTTCTATTCTGTTCCACTGGTCTGTGGGTCTGTTTTAGTGCCAATACCAAATTGTCTTGATTACTGTGGCTTTGTAGTAGAGCTTGAAGTCAGGGAGCGTAATTCCCCCTGTTTTATTCCTCCTTCTCAGGATTGCTTTGGCTATTCGGGGTCTTTTGTGGTTCCATATGAATTTTAGAATTCTTTGTTCCAGTTCATTGAAGAAAGCTGTTGGTAGTTTGATAGGGATTGCATTGAATCTATAGATTGCTTTATGTAGTATAGCCATTTTGACAATATTTATTCTTTCTAGCCAAGAGCATGGGATGCATTTCCATTTGTTAGTGTCCCCTTTAATTTCTCTTAGGAGTGTCTTGTAGTTTTCAGAGTACAGGTCTTTCACTTCCTTGGTTAGGTTTATTCCTTGGTATTTTATTCTTTTTGATGCAATTGTGAATGGAATTGTTTTTCTGATTTCTCTTTCTGTTAGTTCATCGTTAGTGTATAGGAAAGCAACAGATTTCTGTGTGTTAATTTTGCATCCTGCAACTTTGCTGAATTCAGATATTAGTTCTACTAGTTTTGGAGTGGAGTCTTTAGGGTTTTTTATGTACAGTATCATGTCAGCTGCAAATAGTGACAATTTGACTTCTTCTTTACCAATCTGGATGCCTTGTATGTCTTTGTTTTGTCTGATTGCCATGACTAGGACCTTCAGTACTATGTTGAATAACAGTGGAGAGAGTGGGCATCCCTCTCTTGTTCCCGATCTTAGATGAAAAGCTTTCAGCTTCTCGCCGTTAAAGTATGATGTTAGCTGTGGGTTTGTCATATATGGCCTTTATGATGTTGAGGTACTTGCCATCTACACCCATTTTGTTGAGAGTTTTAATCATGAATGGATGCTGAATTTTGTCAAATGCTTTTTCAGCATCTATGGAGATGATCATGTGGTTTTTGTTCTTCTTTTTGTTGATGTGGTGGATGATGTTGATGGATTTTCGAATGTTGTACCATCCTTGCATCCCTGGGATGAATCCCACTTGATCATGGTGTATGATCCTCTTGATGTATTTTTGAATTCTGTTTGCTAATATTTTGTTGAGTATTTTTGCATCTATGTTCATCAGGGATATTGGTCTGTAATTTTCTTTTTTAGTGAGGTCTGTGCCCGGTTTTGGTATTAGAGTAATGCTGGCTTCATAGAATGAGTTTGGAAGTTTTCTCTCCTCTTCTATCTTTTGGAAAACTTTAAGGAGAATGGGTGTTATTTCTTCTCTATATGTCTGGTAGAATTCAGAGGTGAATCCATGTGGTCCGGGGATTTTGTTCTTGGGTAGTTTTTTGATTACCGATTCAATTTCGTTGCTGGTGATTGGTCTGTTGAGTTTTTCTGTTTCTTGCTTGGTCAGTCTTGGGAAGTCGTATTTTTCTAAGAAGTTGTTCATTTCTTCTATGTTTTCCAGCTTGTTAGCATATAGATTCTCATAATATTCTCTTATAATTCTTTGTATTTCTGTGGGGTCCGTCGTTATTTTTCCTTTCTCATTTCTGATTCTGTTTATGTGTGTAGATTCTCTTTTTCTCTTAATGATTCTGGCTAGGGGTTTATCTATTTTGTATATTTTTTCAAAGAACCAGCTCTTGGGTTCATTGCTTTTTCTATTGTTTTATTCTTCCCAATTTTATTTATTTCTTCTCTGATCTTTATTATGTCCCTCCTTCTGGTGACTTTGGGCCTCATTTGTTCTTCTTTTTCCAATTTCAGTTATTGTGTCTTTAGACTATTCATTTGGGAAGGTTCTTCCTTCTTTAAATAGGCCCGGATCGCAATATACTTTCCTCTTAGAACTGCCTTTGCTGCATCCCACAGAAGTTGTGGCTTTGTGTTGTTGTTGTCATTAGTCTCCACATATTGTTTGATTTCTGTTTTGATTTGGTCGTTAACCCATTGATTAATTAGGAGAATGTTGTTAAGTCTCCATTTATTTGTGAGCCTTTTTGATTTATTTCTAAAATTTATTTCTAGTTTTACACCTTTGTGATCTGAGAAGTTGGTTGGTAGGATTTCAATACTTTTTAAATTTACTGATGTTCTTTTTGTGGCCCAGTATGTGGTCTATTCTGGAAAATGTTCCATGTGCACTTGAGAAGAATGTGTATCCTGTTGCTTTTGGGTGCAGAGTTCTGTAGATGTCTGTTAGGTCCATCTGTTCTAGTGTGTTGTTCAGTGCCTCTGTGTCTTTACTTATTTTCTGTCTGGTTGATCTGTCCTCTGGAGTGAGTGGTGTGTTGAAGTCTCCTAAGATGAATGCATTGCTGTCTATTTCCTCCTTTAATTCTGTTAGTATTTGTTTCACATATGCTGGCGCTCCTGTGTTGGGTGCATATATATTTATAATGGTTATATCTTCTTGTTGGACTGACCCCTTTATCATTATGCAATGTCCTTCTTTATCTCTTGCTACTTTCTTCGTTTTGAAGTCTATTTTGTCTGATACAAGTACTGCAACACCTGCTTTTTTCTCTTTGTTGTTTGCATGAAATATCTTTTTCCATCCCTTCACTTTTAGTCTGTGTATATTTTGGGTTTGAGGTGAGTCTCTTGTAAGCAGCATATAGATGGGTCTTGCTTTTTCATCCATTCTGTTACTCTGTGTCTTTTGATTGGTGCATTCAGTCCATTTACATTTAGGGTGATTATTGATAAATATGTACTTATTGCCATTGCTGGCTTTAGATTCGTGGTTACCAAAGGTCCAAGGGTTGCTTCTTTACTATCTAACAATCTAACTTAACTTTCTTGTTATGTTATTGTAAACACCGTCTGATGTTTCTTTATTTCTCTCCCTTCTTATTCTTCCTCCTCCATTCTTTATATACTAGGTGTTTTATTCTTTGCCTTTAGTTAGTATTTGGATGGTCTGCTTTCTTTGCTATGATTTTATTTTCTCTGGTGACATCTTTTTAGCCTTAGGGGTGCTTCCCTCTAGAGCAGTCCATTGAAGATATCCTGTAATGGTGGTTTATGAGAGGCAAACTGTCTCAACTTCCATTTGTTTGGAAATTGTTTAATCCCTCCATCATATTTAAATGATAATCGTGCTGGATACAATATTCTTGGTTCGAGGCCCTTCTGTTTCATTACGTTAAATATATCATGCCATTCTCTTCTGGCCTGTAAGGTTTCTGTTGAGAAGTCTGATGATAGTCTGATGGGTTTTCCTTTGTAGGTGATCTTTTTTCTCTCTCTAGCTGCCTTTAATACCCTGTCTTTATCTTTGATCTTTGCCATCTTAATTATTATGTGTCTTGGTGTTGTCTTCCTTGGGTCCCTTGTGTTGGGAGATCGGTGGGCTTCCGTGGACTGCGAGACTATTTCCTTCCCCAGTTAGGAAAATTTTTCAGCAATTATTTCTTCAAAGACACTTTCTATCCCTTTTTCTCTCTCTTCTTCCTCTGGTACTCCTATAATGCAAATATTGTTTGGTTTGGATTGGTCACACAGTTCTCTTAATATTCTTTCATTCCTAGAAATCCTTTTATCTCTCTCTGCCTCAGCTTCTCTGTATTCCTGTCCTCTGATTTCTATTCCATTAACAGTCTCTTGCATCTCATCCAGTCTGCTGTTAAGCCCATCGGTCGCTTGTCCGATTTCTGCATTGTCTTTCCTCACTTCCCTCACTTCCTCCCTCAGCTCTTGCACATTTCTCTGTAGGTCCATCAGCATGGTTATGACTTTTATTCTGAATTCTTTTTCAGGAAGACTGTGCATTTCCATCCCTTCAGGCTCCCTCTCTGGGGTTGTCTGGTTGATTTTAGTCTGGACCATATTTCTCTGTCTTTTCATGGTATAGAAGTTGTCGCTGGTAGTTGCCACATATGTCAGCTGGGCTCTTTAAGACTTTAAACAGAGAAAGAAAAAAAAGAAAGAAAGAAAAGAAAAAAAGGAAAAAAAAAGAAAGAAAGAAAAGAAAAAGAAAAGAAAAAAGAAAAAACAAACAAAACAACGCCCACCGGGAGTAGATTCTGTGGGGATGCTGTAGGTGGCACTGTTGCCCCACTATTCCGCAGCTGCAGCCATGCCTCTCTGCAGGGCCCTTTATATCTCTGGCTGGGGTGGGAACTAATGGGAGGCTGTTGATCTCTGTGGGAGGTCTAAGTATAGCCACCCTTTCCCAGTTGCCAGCTAAGGGGTCCGAAATTCCCCAGGACTCCCAGCCTGCTGGGCTGAGTGTGCCGGGGCAATCCGGCTCCTCCGCTGGGCTCCTGAAGAAAGCACATGCTTTTCTTTTTTTTTTTTTTCTTCCCGGGAGCCGGCTGCAAGCACCCTGGTGCGTTCCCTGCTCAGATCCTGCCCCTCTGTCTCTCCAATCTTTGCTACAATGCGCTATGTGTGTTAGCGCTCCCTGTGCAGATCACCAGGGCTGGTTATTTCGTGGGGTGTACTTCCACTCCCTCCCAGCTCTGAATCCTCTCCTCCCGCTGGTGCGCTGGGGTGGGTGAGTGCTCGGATCCCGCTGGGTCGTGGCTCCGTATCTTACCCACCTCTTGGGGTGCCAAGTCCTCTCTGGTGTAGCTGCATGCTATGCGCTTTCCTGTGTATTCTGGTCTCTCTTTTAGGAATAGTTGTATTTGCTGTATTTTCGTAGATAAATATAGTGCTGGGAGGAGATTTTTGCCGCCCTGCTCACACCGCCATCTTCCCAGAAGTCCTTTAGTGAAAAGTTTTATAAAATTCACCCGTACAGAGCACAGGTAAAGAAGGTGCTCAAAACAGAAAGAAGGTCATGTGATAGGCTAGTGGCCTGGAGAGAAGAGCCAGTGGTAAAAGGAGTATGTGCACAAGGCCATTCCCTCCTTCAGGAAATACCGATGCACTTGTTCTGTGTTCTCTGCCTCCCTACTTTGGGCCCTTCTCTAGTATGTTTTCCCCCTGAAGCCAATGCGGTCTTTCCTAACTGTCAGTGAGTTCATGATGTGCATAAAGCATGTCAGTGGCTTCCCATTATTCTTAGTATACAGGAAAAAAAACCTTTCAAATGATCCTCAGGACCCTGGATGGTCTAGCAGCGGCCCACCCTTCCAGCCTTATCTCATGCCTCCATCCCTCCCCTCTAGACTCCAGTTATCCAGTCCCTCTCTCAGACGCTTACATGTACCTGTCTCCCTTCTACCACAGGGCCTTTGCGCAAGTTGTTCCTCCTGTCTGGTATGCTTCCCCAGCCTTTGCTTGGTCAGTTTCTGCTTTGGATTTCTGAGCATGGCTTTGTCAGGAGAACCTACCTTTCTACCTTGACATACACCCCCAGCCTCAGTCACCTCATTATAAGACCACACTCCTTTCTTTTCCAGTATGAATGAGAAATTATGCAACATTAACATGAAAACCTCATTAATATCTGACTCTTATTCTTGACTGTAAGCATCATGGAAGCCTGAGCTATGGTTCTTTTGCCCATTATTAGAACCACAGCACCTAACATAGCAATGTGCACACAGTAGGCCTTCAATAAGTATGTGTGGAGATACTGTGGTGAAATACAGTTCCCTGGGGGAGGTTACAGTGCACCCAGGGAACAAACGAGCAACCAATACAAGAGCATGGTAGGATCATCCCTCATGCTAAAGAAACACTTGGGAGAGGCATCTGGTCCAGACAAGGGCAACCAGGGAGGGCCTCCCAGAGGCAGCATCTAAGCAACAAAGAGCTTATGACTTAAGGCTCTGAGAACACGTCAGCATGGTCGACATGTTGAGTGGGCACTAGGACATGAGAATGAGGAGGCTAGAGAAAAAGGCAGAGCATGAAGGGCCTAGTATGCCATGCTCAGAGGTGATTGGAGCTACCCAGCAGGGAAAGCAGTGGACTCATGCGATAAGGCGCATGGCTCAAGGACCGCCTTCCTTAGTGGTAGTGTGGAGAACACATTAGGAAGTGGAGCTGGAGGCTAAGAGGTCAGAGAGAAGGCAAGTGCAGCCATACCATCAGGAAAGAGTCCTATCGTACCTGAATGCAGGCGTCGCCAAGGGGATAGAGAGAAGAGATGGCTTGGAGACCTAGTAAATAGACAGCACATGGGATCTGACTTATGAATGGATGTGAGCAAGGGAGAGGGAAAAACCTAGAATGACATCCAGGTTTCTAGCTTCAACACTGTGAGGATAGTTGACCTGCTGAGATGAGCACAAGGAATAAGGTTCAGATGTAAGGAAACAAAGCCTTCCAGGCAAAAGGAAGAGCATGTGCAGAGGCATAAACACAGACTACTGGAAACAATAAGAGTCTATCACTTTGCTCCATCTTCTGTCTCAGCCCTTCTGGTGGTAATCTCAGCCCTGGGTCTTGCCCAAACTCAGCCACTTCTAGTATAAGTCAGACAACCTGAGGAACCTATGAACCCCCATTTTTCTGGGACAGCCCTAGCATTAACCTCACCAGCTGATTTCTGCATCCCACCTACCGCCTGCCCAAACCCACTCCCTCCAGTCACATGGCTCACATCCCCAGCACCAGGGCACTGAAGGTTATATGAATGGCAGAACTTGGAGCCTGATGGGTGCCTGTGCCTGCTTCAACTTTCCCAGCACAGCCAACATGCTGCTGGAGATCTGCAGCCAGGTTAAAACATATGTGTTCAGCTGTGCTTTCTTCAATGATTCAGTTCACAACCAGCATGGGAAATAAGGTTAGGAGTCTGTGTATTTGCAAGTCTGGGAGGTGGTGGAAGTGGCAAACATATCTGGGTGCCAAATAACACCTGGTTTTGCTTGTTAGACATGATGTTATTTTTAAACATTTAAAACTGAATGGCTTCAGGTGAGGCATCTTCTGTTTTCCAAATGCCCCACCATTTCCTAATGCCTCAGCCCTACCTGTTTTACTATCTATGCACTGGCCTACCTCCTGAAGAAAAGACAGCCATGGTCTTGGTGTCACAGAGATCTGGATTTGGATTCTGACTCTGGAACTGCTTTCCCTCTCTGAACCTCAGTTTCTTCATCTATGAGGAGAATGATAGTATCTTATAGGGTGCATCTGAGGGATAAATGGAGTAAGTGCTAGTTATGATTAGAGATTAAAACACCAACTAATGTCATTGAGGTATATTCTGTCACCCCAAATGAAAGAATTTTGATGAAATGAGGATAAATAGATGCAAGTTACATATTTAGCTCAATATGAAACAATCCTTTCTAGTTGTTAACATGCTGGAGATGGAAGAGATGACTTTAGAAAGTAGTAGCCTCCCCATCATGGGAGGTATTCAAACAAAGAATGCCATGGAGGGGTTCAAGCATCAGATCAGGGATTACTAGATAACTGAAACATTCTGTAATCCCTTGGCATATGCTTCTCTCCTCCTCTGCCTGGATTGCAGATAAGGCCAACTTCGCAAAGCATCCACCAGTGGCCGTACTGCCTCTTGGAACAGGAAATGACCTGGCCCGGTGTCTCCGCTGGGGAGGAGGTGAGTCTGCATGCGCGCGGCACTACTCTGGGACCAAGCACTCCCACCGAGCACTGGTGCTCTGCAGAGCCAGGCTGAACTTCCCTTGTAGAGATCACACTCCACAGAGTCATGTCTCCTCCATGACCGGTTTCTCTGGTCTCCACTCCATGCCAAGGCCCGTGCTTACCTCTCACTATATTGATTGTCATCCAGAAACTATCAGCTTAGAACCTGCCTCCCCAGTAGAAAATAGTCAGCTTTAAGATATAGTTTTATTTGTCTCTTCCCCAGGGCTCATCCCAGTAGGGGCTCACTTAGATGAGTATTTTCTGCATAAAACTCCCCCTCTCCAAATTACGGATCTTCTTCTAAATGAGGACTCAGAATGCTGACTGAAAAACCACATCACCAGCTACTAGGGATGTCCAAATCATCCTAAGTCCCCATGGCAACTCAGAATGGTGACCAGCTTACAGGGCAAGGGGCAGGAGCTAAGGGAAACTGTGCAAACTGCCACGGTTTCCATGGAGCTGGGCATGCTCCAGAGAGTAGAGAACTTCAGGTCTGCACATGGAATGGACAGATCAGTCTGGCAGGCAGAATTCGGCTGGGATTCCAGATAGCTGATGAATTCAGAAAATGATTTAAGACCAGGCCGGGCAGCAGTTAGTGTTGAGAGATGGGTGCATGGTGGACAGGGGCAGAGAAAGCAGAAGTGAGCCCTAGAAGGAAGTTGGCAGCTCAGGCAGAGCTACCAGGATCCTCAGCCATACTCTGAGGCTAGAGAAGAACCCTCTGGTTTCCTAGGCAGCATAGCTAGGGGCAAATTTCATGCAGAAGACCCAGCCCAGTGTGTCCAAGTATCGTCAAGGCCCCCAGCCACATGGCTGCTGTCATTGCTCTCTTGAGGGACGTCCCCTAAGGAGCTGACCGAAGCCCTGACAGCTTGAAAACACTCCTCCAGGTTGCCCCAAAGGTAAGCAGGAACACGGGAGTGTTATTTGAAAGAACAGACTGTCTCTCCCACTAACCTCTCAGCACTTATAATTTATATAACAAATCATCATACATGCCGAGGCTTAGGACATTCATTTATTAGCCCACAGTTCTGTAGGCCAGAAGTCCTGGAACGGAGTGACTAGGTTCTCTGTGCTTCAAGCCTCACAGGCTAAAATCAAGAAGTTAGATAGTCTGTGCTCCTCTCTGAAGGCTCAAGGAAGAATTTATTCCTAAACTCATTCACGTTGTTGGCAGAATTAGGTTCTTTGTGGCTGTAGGACTGAGGTCCCTGTTTCCTTGCCACTTATCAGCTAAGATCACTCTCAGATCTTAGGCCTCTCACATTCCTTGCCAGATGGATCTCTCCATTTTCAAAGCGAACAGCAGAGAATCTCCCTCACATCAAAATCCCTCTTAAGCCTCGAAACTTTTTCTTAAGGACTCACCTGATTAGGTCATATCTACCCAAGATAATCTTCCTTTCTTAAAGCTAATTGTGCCATATCATATACCTAATAATGACAGCCATCATCCCATCTTATTCACAGGTCCTTGAGGGTTTTGCAGGGTATATATACCAGGGAGGCAGGAATAGTAGGAACCATCTTAAAATTCTTCCTACCACACTGTCCATCTCTACATAACACAGACCTGAAACAGATCCTTTGTTCTCCCATGTGCAGCTTCCCAAACATCCAGCCCATCAACTCTCTAGAGCTTCAGCTACACACGCTGCCCTCCTTTGGCCAAAGCCCTCTCACCTCCACAGCCCCAACTACTCTGGCTTCCAAGTCTCCCCAGCTTCTTTCTGATTACTCCCTATTGTCCTCTCCTCCAGGGCTCAGGGAACCTAAGTCTCTCTGGCCCACAGCCACACTGGGGAACCTCCCGGTCAGATGCTATGGGGTCCCCTGCCCTGACAGCTGCCTGTGCGTCAGCAGCGACTTAGCCTTTCTGCTCCGGGGACAAATGCAATGCCATGCTCCACAGGTTATGAAGGGGGCAGCCTGACGAAAATCCTGAAGGACATCGAGCAGAGCCCCTTGGTGATGCTGGACCGCTGGCATCTGGAAGTTATTCCCAGAGAGGAGGTGGAGAATGGGGACCAGGTCCCATACAACATTATGAACAACTATTTCTCCATTGGTGTGGTGAGTTGGCCAGGGATTACCTTTCTGCATGGAAGAGAAATGACTGGGTGGGCAGGAAGGGTTCTAGTCCTCCATTGGCCTCCTCTGGGTCCCCACTTTTACCTCCCCTGGCTGCCTGCAGCCTTGACCTGCATCCAAGCATCCTTGCATCTGGGCTGGACATGGACACCCTAATTGTACCAACTCCCCCACAACCCCACCTTAATTATGGAGGAAATTCCTTCCGCTATAATTTTAACTAATACAAGAAGATGAGAAATTTTTCAAAAGACACATTTACTCTTTGGATAATTTGAAGTAGTTAGAGAAAAGCAGCACAAAGAAATGACCAAGGGGCGAGGAGGAGAAGACTCTCCCATGAGCTTCCAGAGTTGGGCTTTCTGATCCCCCAGGAGGACTGAGTCGTCCCAAACAGGCTCAGCTGGCTTAACTCTCAGAATTCCTTCTCTACTGTTTTCTCCCCTCATCTCAACCTCATTCCCCGCATTCCAAGAGCTCAGAAACCTCTGGGGCATCTCCTCCTCGGGCTGAGCAACATGTTCCCGTTGCATTCACAGCCTTCGGGGCTCAACCCGTCAGTGAACTCCGCATTAGATTGACAGGAGTGGTTTAAAGTGCTTGTTTCACACTCCCTCCAACACACACACACACACACACACACACACACACACAGTACAAGGACAATGCCATGTCCCTTTTTCTCTTCCCAGCCCCTAGCACATCTAGCACAGCTTACTTAGTTTCGCTGAACTCAGCTTTTGGTCCAAAGAGGATTGGGGTGGACACTGCTTCCCAAATGGTGAGGGGAAAATGGGGGAGAAAAGGGATCTGGGTTTTGGGAGGAGGATGCAACAAAGACACTAGCATTTACTGAGCACCTACTGTGTGTTCTCCACCCTGCTAACCTTTATATATTCTAGTCCTCACAACAATCTCACGGGCATCACTGTTTCCACCATCCCCACTTCACAGATGGGGCTTCAGGACTTGACTAGTAAGGAATGGACCCAGCCCAGGTGCTTGCGGCCTTACTCCGAAGCCAGATTCTTTCCTCTGTTTCCCTGTCTTTGGAATTATGCTGCCCAGTTGCATATGCATATGAGTCCATCCAGACCAACCCTCTCCCCAAGACTGAGTGACACCTGCACTTGTCAACCATCCTCACCTGTGCCTCTGTTGAAAATGGTGGTGGTATTAAAAAACAAAAAAGAAAGAAAAGAGGAAAGGATAGGTAGCTTAAGGGAAGAGCAGGATTAAGGAAAACCTTTTGTTTTTAATAAGAAGACTAAAAGGAGAACTTTGGAAGAGGAAAGGATTTTCTTAAAATAATACCTTATATTTACAGTACTTTAAATTTACCATATTTACAAGATATTTTCTTGATTCTTATGGCTATGCTGAAGGGCAGTATTATCTGCATTTTATAGGTGAGGAAACCAAGTCAGATGAAGGGATTTGCCTTCATTTTCTGACTCCTAACCCAGCATTCTTTTTCTGTTAGTAAAACTGAAGAGAGAGGCATTGCTGGACCATCATCAGGGCCGAGAGAATAGAGGCACTGGACCGGGACCATACTCAGGGCTCTGTGTGCCCTGATCTGGTTCATCTCCCCAGCTCCTCTGGTCTCAGTTTGAGGAGACATCCCCTAGGCCTCTTCCAGTTCCCCACTCCAGTGATGTAGGCAGACAGCTCCCTCCTCTCCTAGGGTCAAAGGTGCCTCTCCTCTTTGGATTACCTGCTTAGGCTCCACTTCCCCCAGTAGAAACATGCAATCTTCAGCTATTGCAGATCAAATTGGCAGGTCTGGCATTCAAGGGTCGTCCAAGCATGGGCTTCCCACGTTACAGTTTCACAAAAACTCTTGTCTTTTTTCTATGGTAACCAGAGCATAACTTACTAACACCTTTTGAGTACATGATGCTTACCAAGCAGTTTTCCTGTTGGTAGCTGCTGTCATTACCTCCTTTCATTTCATAAGAAGGCTCTGTAGCTTAGGAAGATACAAAGACAAGTCCAAGCTGATGAGTGGGGGAGCCAGGAATCACTAGAGCCCACTGAGCTGTGGACCGTGAGCCATGTGGCCTCTGCAGAGCCCCTCCCCCATCTTCAGGCTGCCAAACGCTGCAGCCTTTAGCTGGTGGGACTCTCAAAATTTAGTGTGTCATGGCTCACCAGAGCCCTTTGTCAGAAATGCAAATTCCACCCCCATGACAGATCCTGATTTGTATTCTGATTCAGTTCGTCTGGGCAGGGTCTGGGAATTTGCATTTTTAACCAGCTCTGAGATCATTCTCATGCAGATGGTCTGGCCCAAGTCTTCAGTGAGTGGAGTCAACATTAGAGCAGAGAAGAATAGTCACAGGAAGTAGTTCTCAGAGCAGCACAAACTAGACCTGAAATATATGGAGGATACAAAAGGTAGAAAGGAGGGGAAGCCAGCACCTTAACTTCTGGACGGCATGTTACAGCCTCAGCTGCCTCAGAGTCTTCAGCCCCAATCTTCTCTTTCTTAATACATCCAGCTCTGGCTGTCAAAAAACAACAAAATTCCTGACACGTCCCTGTCTATCTCTACAGAGTGCTATATATAAAAAATAACACTGGCTTAGTATTTGCTGCCCCAGTAGATAAACACACCAAAAAGGAATAGACAACCTCTCCTCAACTAGACAACCAAGTCTTAATCCCAAGAGCCAAGACTGATCATGGTTTTAATTCCTTCATGCACATAAGTAGAAATGAAGGAAGACCATCTAATTGTCCCCCAAGGAAATACATATAAACAGATTCGCCATCACACTCAGTGGTCAAGGAATTTATTTGCCCTGGGCTGATTTATAATAAGCCAATCTGTTCATATTTTCAATTACAAAGAACTTCACGTTATCTTCCTCGTGATTTATTTTCATACACCTTTACCTTGTGCTTATTTAATATTTTATTGCAAAGCAATAAAGAATCAGGACTATTTTTTATCTCCTTGGCATACCCATAACCTTCTCTCAATAAAATGTTTGCAGGGTTTGTGTGCTCACTCTTTAAAAGTTGGAAAGGGAAATTCTTGAGAAAACAAGTAGACAACACGCTACCCTAACAGAATCTGGGGCTGACATTTGCAGAAGCTCTTGCTCCCTATTTGACTTCCCAAACTTTGTAAGAGGAGAAGTAGGCATGTAAACCAACCCACAGTTTTAGTTCCTTACAACGATTAGAGTCAAACACTTTTGGCAGAGAGTCTTGCAAAGTCTTTGCCTCTTGTGAAGGACCTGGAATTTTTATGTCTGGAATATCAAATGTCTGATGCCTTGCATGCATAAAGGTGATGACTGTTGCTGTGGTGCCCCTAAGTGGCCCTGACAAGTTCACCCAGTCCTCTTGGTGCCAACAGACCCCTTTAACAGTTGGAGCGGTTAACAGGGCAGCCCATCCTGGACTGTCTAGGGAGTGACTATACCCTCATTGTCACCACATTCCCATCACCCACATGCATGCCAGCTCCCCACCAGTGAAGAGCTGAGATAGTTGGCCTCTGTCCCCCTGACTGATAACATCCATTGGCAGAAGATTTAAACAGTCATTCAGGACACTACTTCCTCTGACTTCTCTGGCCTCCTCATCCCTGCTCTTTATTTTTGGATTTGCAGAAATGTCAGGATGCTCAGGTATCAGTGACAGGAAGTTTGGCACTGCAAAATAATTCCTTGGGTATGTGTGACTCTGCCTCAAAGGCTCTGCTTTCACTGACCCTTAACAGGATGAGTGGACAGCTAATCCCTTGATTCAATGAAATCTGTTTCTGATGCTAGGGGAACCCAGGGGCCAAGGAGAGGCCACAGTCATCACACTGGCCCACACACCATTTTCCACCTTACAGATGGTACTTATCAGACTTCCGCCAAGTTTCCACAGTGATAAGCCCCCTACCTGTTAGGGAATCAACAGATCATCATTTTCCCTGCAAACTTTTGGATTCCCTCGGCCTCAGGTCTGTGTCTGTCACCTGTGAGAGCCATGGAAGTACTAAGACGATGAGACCCACTGAGAGGTATATTACACCAAGGGGTCTATACTCTTTCATCTCCAATCTGCCCAAATGCTTCATAACAATCCACATTTCAAATAATCTAACTTATCATCTCCTTTGTCTTTTTATCTCCACAAATTGCCAAAGTGACTTAGACCTGCTTTGTCCAAAATGGTAGCCATTAGCCCCAAGTGGCACTGGGCCCTGGCACTGGGGCTGGTCTACAGGAGAGATGCTCAAGTGTAAACCACACGCCAAATTTTTAAAATGTGGTATGAAAGAATTTTAAATATCTCAGTAATTTTTATGTTGACCACATGTTGTAGTGATAATATTTGTTAATTAAAATATGTTATTAATTTCATCTGGGTTTTTTTTCACTTTTTTAATATGCCTACCAAAAAATCACACATGTATTTCTACTGGACAGCCCTGGCCTAGACATGCAAATATCTCCGAATCCAAAAGACTGCTGCTTGTATTTGGAAGGGGCACAAAAATGTTGTCCAACCATGCTCTTGGAGTTTTCATTCGGAAAAGAGTAGCTCACCATCTCCTCTTTACCCGGCCCCTCACCGCAGGGACCCGGGAGAGTGAGGCTGTGGAAATGCCATCAGCACATCCATGGCTTTGCAATCCCCATCTCCAAGCTCCTCCCCCCTCAGAAAAGACGTTTCACGGTGCTGTAATTACTACCAAGAAAGGGTTTGAACCTTTGTAATTCTGTTTCCAAAGTTTAAATGAACTCACTCCTGAATGTAAATACACCCCAGCTCAGTGGCTGACACAGAGCTCAGCCACTGAGCTAAAGGCCCATCTTGACTCTCTTTTTAATCCCCAGGTAGAGAAACGTGGTCAGAGCCTTGCCCATGATTGCCTTTCAAGACTGAACAGCAAAGGAACGCTCAATTCTCCCTTGCTACTTTGTCTATTTACCAAGAGATTTGATTGTCAAATTAGGAGCCACATGCTTAACTAATAATGTTGTAAAGACTGGTCTTTGTGAAAAGAAGCTTTGCAAAACCTAGTTATGAGAAAACCAAGGATAATCAGAACTACGCAGAAGAAGGGGCCTGTGCTCTTATCCTGGAGAAGAAAAAACCCAGGAGCCAGTCACAGAAGTATTGGGGTGGTGGGGGTATAGTGAAGTACAAATCCTGCAGGCAACATGTAATTGCTTTTTCCTTCATTTTTCTTCTACTTTCTTTTCTTTTCTTTTTACTGACAGAAGAAAATTAGTGCTTCAAAGGAACACAAGTAGATGTAATGTTTTCCTGAGTTCTAGAGAAGCATTTGACAGATGTCACATGAATCATATTCAGTGTTCACTGAAACTTGCTGAGAGAGAGGGAGGTGGGTGCAGCCTGGGAGCATGAAGCACGGTGCCTGGAGAAACTGTGCAGGCAGGGCAGGCCCAGGGGACAGAGGCCTCCCAGGCTAATCTCCTACTGTGTGTCCGCAGGGCCACTTGACCAAGACCTTCAACTCTTGATGTGTCTTAAAGGAAAAACTAAAAAGTAAATTAATAATAGAGCTTAAATGTTAAATTCCCAAGACATTATTTCAGCAAGGAGGGTTGGCCAACCACAAAATAAGCCCATATCCTTGACTTGCCCTCTCTGGTTTTCGGTAGTGGACTGCTAGCTGTTTTTACTCCTCTGCCAAGTGTAAATATTACAAAAGCTCCTCTTTGCCCTCTAACTTGCTTCTGGACTTTCTGTCCCCACCATCAGCCTGTACATTCCTCACCACACACAGCACATGCTCAAAAAAAAAAGGCTTTTTGCTAAACTATACCTTCTTATGTCAAAAAAAAAATTCGGAGATTTTCTTTTGTAGAGTTTACATATTTAAAAAAGGAATTAATATGCGTTAGCTGAAAAATCTCTGTATGGAAGCTCAGTCAGTTCTCTTTTAGCCGCATATTCCAATAGATGAGTTTCTGTCTTTCTCTCCTGTACGTATCTGAATCGACTCCCTTGTTCCTATGTCACTAGCCCCACCCCAGGCCCATTAGCCTGTTTCTTTCTAAAGCCCACCACCTAAAGTGCTAGCATGGGGCCTACGCAGTGAAGGGGGGTTATACATTCTTCTGCTGGAAAGCGAGGCCATTAACAAGGGTAAAAGACCAAGTTCAAGAAGGAAAGATGAGTTCAGTGTTAAGTCTGAAGCTCAGGTTTGGTTCTAGAGCTGAATGTTGTGGAAACATCAAAGATGCTAGCAATGACTGTGAGAGCTCAAGATACCCACGGTTTGGAATATAGGCTGTAGAGATGATCCAACCCTGGACTGGGAAGTTGGTCACAGGATGGAGCACCGGAAGCCTGGTGTCCTGGGAGCCTTCCTAATTGTGAGTTCTCAGGAGCAGGTGGCCGATAGTGCAGGAAAGGGGTGTACCAATAGGAGGATAGCAAAGTGTCCATAGAATGCAGACTCTTATTGACCTAGGGGAGAGTTGTTTCTGTAGAGTGATCAAAAAGCAGAAGTTTAAATATTTTATTATCTACTACACATGTTATCTAATGTTACTAATGATTTGTATTGATATGGATGATTAAGAGTCAATATCTACAGCATCTACCAACATCAGTTTTCGGCTTTGACAATGTGCTACAGTTATGTAAGGTATTATCAATGGGGGAAGCTGGGTGAAAGGGACACAGGAACTCTCTGTACTATTCTTGCAACTTCTTGTGCATCTTAAAATATTCCAATATAAAAAGAAAGTTTTTTTTAAAGAGTTAATACAGGGAAGCATTTCCAAAGCCTCGCCATCAGCCCCAGGCATGGGCTTCCGCACCCTAACTGCTCACAGATCCAGGCACCCTCTCGCTCCTGCAAGGGCAGCGGGTGTCCCCTTCACTTCACTCCCCTGGCCTGTGGCTGGGCGGAGAGTGAAAATTGCAAGGAGTCAAGTGGAATGAGCTCTTCCAGCTTCAGTGGCACTAGCCCCTAACCTTGGACCTGGTTCTTCAGCCTTTGGGGCAGCCTTGGTGTTCTCACCTGGAGACTGATTCTCAGGGTTTGGGGGATTTCAGTGAGGGAGCGCTTGCTTATTTCTTTCTACAAGGCACAGTCATGACCGCTAACCAGGCATCTGTATTCCCTTTTAGGATGCTTCCATTGCCCACAGGTTCCACGTGATGAGAGAGAAACATCCTGAAAAGTTCAACAGCAGGTAAGAGGGCCTGGAGGCTGCAGCCCGCTGAACTGCCCACCGTGCCCTGCCCCGCCCCGCCGCCCCGCCAGACCCAGGCCTCCACCTGGTCTCATCCAAACTTTATTGACCGGGCTGCCCAGGGGCGTAGGTTTCCTGCCACGTTGCCGAAAGGAGGGTTTCCATTTGCAAGAAGAAAACAGTGTCAGAAACCTGCTGCGGCTTGGCCGCCTGCAGCCTCCCAGAGGATGGGATGCAGAGGGAAGGCGTGCTGTGCTCGCGTTCCGTGGTTGGGGGTCTGCTCTTGGCTAACTGGAAACCCATCCTGGGCTCGGCCGCTTTCTCTGAAAGAGAACCTCCCACCCATAACCCCAGCCTCTGAGCTTTCTCTGGAGAGGCAGGCAGGGTGGCAAGTGCCTCAGCTTCTCATCTCAAAGGGGTAGGTGGCGGCAGCTCGTCGGCCAGGCCCGGGAGCGCCGAAAGCGCGTCTCCTCCATCTCCCTGACAGCAGAGGGCAGCAGAGGGAGGGCCCTGCAGAGGCGGCCAGCCTAGGAGCCCAGCCCAGAAGCCCACCAGATCCCAGCATCAGCCTGCGCATCCGGGGTGATGTCTGGATGTTAAGTCCAAAAATGAGAGAGAAAATCAGATTATTTGCAAAAACGAAACCCTTCTTGCTGGCGGGAGGGAATTTGCAAAGAAGTGAATTGTGACATATGCCTACCCATGGAATTGTTAAATTCTCTTTATCCATTCTTCCTTCTTCACTTTCTCTACTCTTCAGTTAATTTCCATCCTTTCCCCTCTTTGTTGCGCCATTTCAAGATCACCACTGGATCCCACCCTGCCGTCAGGCAGGTGGAGAGGAAGGACTCAGACTGAGCCTGAAGGGAGTGACTTAGCCCATGGGATTCTCTTCAAAGCAGAGGTCCTGTGTTATCTAAAGACATTCATATAAAGCCCCGCACCCATGAAGAGCTCGCCATTTCCATTCCTGCTCCTTCCCCCTGTCCCCACAGCCTGGGAGGTTAACTGGAAAGAAGAAAGGCTTTTTAGGAATCAGAAACTGAACATAATGAAGCTACTTCAGCTTCCGGAAAATGCTCTGTAGGATCTAATAGCCACTGAACTTAACCTTCTTAGGGTGGGCATTATGTCACAGGCAGGTTCCATCTTGCTGTCTCACACACAGACCAGGCACACTCTTGCAAAACAATTAACATGTACGCTTTCAGCCACTAATCCTACTATATTCACAAATTTACAAATCAACTGAGTCTCCTCTCACAATCTTTTTCACTCTCCTACGTCCATTGCATCACTGTTAAATACTCCTTCTCTTCTATACATTCCAGACTTCTAAAATCCTCTTTTCACATAGGTACCCTTATGCATACTCACGCATATATGCTTGTTAAGGTGCCAAATCCTTGTGAAATCCATGGGGCTTCTCTTCATTCATTCATTCAACAGTATTTTTTGAAAACATACTACAGTAACAGGCACTGTTCTGTAGGTGTTTTGGATAAACACGTGTAGGAGACTCACAGTCCAGTGCTGGAGACTAGAAAGCAGATACAATGCTTTGCATTAAGTGGTATGAACTGAGATGACCTAGAGGAACACAGAGCAAGGGCATGGAACTTGGTGTGGGAAGTCTTCCAACCATAGAGATCCCCAAACCAAGACACAGAAAACAAGTATGTATCTTCCAGGTTGACAGAAAGAGATGGGCAACCCAGGGAGAAGGAGCCAAATATCCAAAAAGATAACAAGGAATGGGCAAATGCAGCCTGCCTGGGGAAGAGCAGGCTGTGTAGTGTGGTCCGCATGAGCTCTCCTGGTATGGGAAGAAGCAAAACCTCTGCAGTTTGTGGAGAGCAAGGAAGCAGAGGGAGGGAGAGATTTCACCATATTCTAAAAATCAGTAGATGGGTTAACATATGACACAAATAGAGCAATCATCAATCATCCACATGATTAAGTACAATCAGAAAATATTGTAATTGTGCATTTCACTGCAAAGTATGAGCAAATGCATTGTGATCTGAATGGCTGTTTTCCTTCCCACTCCCAGTTCCATTAACAAGACTACTCTTTGTAGTTAGGTGCAAATCTCACCCTTCACCTGGCTGAAGTCAAGGTAATGTGGTCCCTGGGGTGCTAGGCACAGGGATTTGCAGGGCAATGCATGTGCATGCCAATCAGTGAAGACAGAGTGGTGCAGAGGAAGACCCTGTTTCACAAGGTCCCAGAACATTTCTTATTAAGAACTTTGTGTCCATGAGGCTTCTCCCTTGCCTGCTTGCTCAAGTTGAAAATACCCTGGAGTGCCCCGTTTGTCCACTGAGAGGCAGGCAAGCAGCCGTTTTCTCCAGGCTTCCTTATTTAGCTGTGGAGATGGTTTTAAAGAGGCAGGTGGTTGTCGCCATGGTTATCCAATTACACCAGTGGCTAAACTTAGGAAGGGCCACAAGGGATAGGAAGAAAGCTTGATACCCGGGATTTGGAAATGTAAACGGTATCATCAAACAAGGCTTCATTTTACTCAGCTGAACTTAGTTTTCCACAGAGTAGTCCCTGCTTGGCTAGATGCTCTTACCCTTCATGCCCCAGACTGGGCCCTAGGGGGTAACCCTGAGGTTAAATCTAGGGAGCTGTAAATGTTTTGTTTTGCTCTGAACAAGGGAGAGTGACTAGTCAAGGCTAGAATTTATCAAGAAACTTGAATCGTTCACACTGCTCATTCCGGTTTCTGGGCTTTTCTAACAAGAATTCTTAACTATACAAAGGCTGCAGGAGCTCTGAGAACACACTGTAATTATAAGAAAGACTAAATATATTTTTTGGGAGAGAATGTCCATAACTCTTAGAAAGTTCTTGAAGAGATCCATAACCCTCAAATGGTTAAAAAAAAGTCACAGTTCTGAAGCCTCTTTGAATCCTAAGAGGTATCAAATTATGGCTCAACTGTTGGGGTTTCAGGAAATTCCCCCAGTGGCTTTTCTACACAAGTTGTTGCCAGGGAAGGTGGTTGTTTGCACAAAACTAAGTTATGTCCCCTGGCAGAGTAACTTAGTTAATGGATTGAGAACCAGAACCAGGGATGGAAGAAGATGAGACAAATGTGGTGAGCAAGGATAAAACGACCTTCAATGGCAGAGATTCTACTTCCTAATCATTGACAGGCTAATTATCAATTGCTCATTTAAAAATATGAAAATTATCATCTCATTGCTGGCATACACAACAGAAGAGAGATTTAATTCATTGAAGATTCTAACATGAGTTTGAAGGTGTTTGAGGATACAAGGGTAAATAAGACATGGTTTCTGCCTTCAAGGAATTCACAGTCTAGCAAAGATGGAAAAATGATCCTCAAATATGTTTTACAAAATGATCTTCACATACAATGAGGTTACATTTTGTAGGTTATATAGTATGCAGGAAGTTATATAGTGTAAGACACTTATTCATGGTTGTATCCCAACATCACTTGTAAATGAATTGTTTCGAGTGCAGAAATAGTGGCATGAGGGAACCCAACAAAGAATTGTCATTTCTTGAGCTCCTACTAGATGCCAAGTGATAAATTAGGCTCTTTAACTACATTAGATTATTTTTAATCCCCAAACCACCTTACAAAGTAAATATCTGCACTCCCATTTTACAGATAAAGGCACTAAGGCTGTTAGAAGCCAAGTCACCTACCCAAGGTCATACATCCTTTTTAGTAGTGGGACTGATCTGATCCTAAGCTTGCTCCTAATTCCTCCAGAGTTCAGACTCTGTTTTCTGCACCTGCTGTCTCCCATAGATTTCATTTCAGACACATATTGTGTATCAAACACTCTAATGAGTACTTTATACACAATCCCACTCAATGCTCCCAATAACATGCAAGGGGAAGCGCTACTGTCCCTATTTTAGAAATGAAGAAAGTGAGACTAAAGGGGGCACAGCTTTTATTGGCTGCATCCACCCTTATGGATTGCCTCTGTGGGAAACTGCCTGCTGAGTTCCAAAGGGGGACCACAGGTACACCACTCACTCTTAACTCGTGTGCTATGACTCTTGTCCTTGTCTCAATGACCAAGTGAACAAGGAGGACCGACTACATGATCTGCATGGCCCATTGCAAAGGTAAAACGTGGGGCCCCTTGTTCAAAACTTATTATGAATTTCAAGTTAATGACAGTAGAGCATTAAACCAAGCATAGGGCCTCTCTAAAGGTGGGGACCCTGCAGCTATACATAGATCCCAAGCCCATGAGCTGGCCCCAGCAGGGAGAGAGCAGTTAATGAAAAGAAGACCCATTTGCCAGGGCTTACAGAGTGGGGAGTGTGCAATAAAGGCAAAAGAATAGAGGAAACAGGGTTTCAACTGGGGAAGGAGGGAGAGGGAGTATCAGGTCCTCAAACAGGCAGTAGTCAGACTAGCTAATGAGTGAGGATCCCACCAAAGTCTCCCAGAAATCCAAGAAACCAGTGCCCCCGGAAGTTTCTGAGTTTTGAACAAGGGGTCCCATGTTTTAACTCTGCAATGGGCCATGTAGATCATGCAGTTGGTCCTCCTTGTTCACTTGGTCATTGAGACAAGGACAAGAGTCATAGCACACGAGTTAAGAGTGAGTGGTGTACCTGTGGTGCCCCTTTGGAACTCAGCAGGCAGTTTCCCACAGAGGCAATCCATAAGGGTGGATGCAGCCAATAAAAGCTGTGCCCCCTTTAGCCTCACTTTCTTCATTTCTAAAATAGAGACAGTAGCGCTTCCCCTTGCATGTTATTGTGTATTAACTCTCTGTGAAGGGTTTGGTATATATGGTGTATACACTTATAAGCTATCTAATTCCAAAGTCACCGTGGGTGACCATCCAGAAAGAAAAGTCTAGCTATGGGATTTTTTCGTTGTTGGTCAGAAACTCAGAGCACTTGAGGAATGTGTTATTCCAAACCTGTTGAGTGCCATCCTCTTGACTATGTCCCCCAGCAGTTTGGGCTGAAGCAAATATTTCCTGTTAGGCCCTTCAAAGGGACCGACACAGTGCTTCATTCCTACCAAACGCTGACCACCTTTCCCAAAAGTCCTTGGGTGATTAACAAGCTCTGGAGTGTTAGCTTTCTTGGAGCCAGGCTCTTGGAGTAGCTGATGAGGGGTTCCCCAGAAGCCCTAATGTAGCCTGAGTCCTTAAAAGGTTAGAAATACACCTTGCAAATAACTAAGCTCTTAATAGATATTTATAGAATGAAGCAGCAGGGTATAGTCTAAGTTGGCATCAAAACTTGGCTCTGCCACTGACTAGCTGTGCAACCTTGGGCAAGTTAATCTCTTTAATCCTTTGCTTCCTATCCTGAAAATTTTGCAAGACTGCTAAAAGTACTTAATGAGATCATGTTCATAGCGCATAGTAGGTTTTCAACATTTGTTGTTCAACACAGTGAATGACAAGCATGAGGAAAGCATTGCCTTAAGTTGCCAATAAAGCATTAACATAAAAGGCTTTTCTGATGGAATGGCAAGTGGGATTCAGTTGGCAGAAGGTTTTTGCTTCATTGATGTGGTCCTTGAACTGAAAAGTTGAAAAGTTGGAGGAGAACTAAAAGTTGACCCCAGTTGTGATACATTGAATCTGTCCCAGTCCCTCTCCTAGGGTGTGGGACGACAGCACCAACTAGTCAGGAGGGGGTTGGAGTCTACAGGACCGCAGCTAGAGAGAAAATCCCCTTCACTGGCTCCATGGGTGTTCAAGAGGCAGGGGTTTGTGGTCTGACTACCAGAGATCTTAACTCCAAACACCAAGTCCAGCTAGAGGCAGGATCGAAGTAGGGGTCACCGCTCCCAGCTGACATGGTAACAGGAGGAGCAGGGTGAGAGTGAGTAAGGACAAATGCCCTGTGTTCCACGGAAACTTAGGGCCTACCAGCTGGGGCCATGTTGTGCCCGGTGGGTGGGAGGTGGGTACGTGGCAGCTGGTGGGTAGCCCAGGGCACTCAGACAAAGGAAATGTGACTACCCTTCCTCTGCTAATGCTCACTCTCCCCTCACCCACAGAGCATCTCTTCTCCCACTTGAGATACACACAGAGATGGTTATGGGAGGCACAAAATAGGAGCTAGAAAAGCTCAAGTCATACAATTCTGGAAGTGAAAGGACCTCCCCTCTTGAATACCTGTAGTATGCCCTGCAGTCTCAAACATAAACTGTGCCACCATTTACATTAAATTGTCTTTTTTTAATCTAAAAATGAAACCATTCTAAGTTAGTCTTTCCAGGAACCCTGTGAGGTAGCCCGATGCTACAGCCCATATGTTTGATGTTCCCAAAGCATAAAGGTGCAAGAGCAGTAAATACAGCAGGGTTAAAATCTACACTATTGGAGCCTTCATTCTGCGCCCTGAACTGGGTTTTGCTTTTCCTCATCTTATGCTTGACACCCCAAGAGAGACTGCTGTAGGGACCCAGAGGTCCAAACTGTCTGCACCTGTTTCCCTCAATATGGCAAACTATTTTCTCAAACATTTGGGATTCAAAGAAACCCCAAATGAAGATGATTGTGGCATTTTCTGTTTTTTTCCTTCTCCTGTAGGTAGTTATAAAGGAAATGCAAACCTGATGTTTTATGTTCAAGTACCTTTGGCTCTTTAAGTGAATCTGACAGAGCAACTTACTTACTCACCTGAATGTTTATGTACTAGCCCATAAAAAATGTTTTAGCCCCCACCCTCCCCACCCCTCCTTGGGAGAGATGCAGAGGAAAATGAATGAAATATGGGTTCATGTTTTTTTCTCTAGGCATTCACCATATCAACTGCCAAAAGACCAGGGGGTTTTGCTTTGTTTTGTTTTGTTTTTTGGCTATCCTGTTTATTTGCAGTCAGCCCTTGATTATTTGCAAAAACGAGGGAACAGCAGCATGGATCATTTAAAGCTGTGGATGATCAAAGATCTCAGAAGGCTGTTATTAATGTTTACGTGCAGGTCTCTCTGCCTAAAGAGTCCCAGTGTTTTCGATAATATGATGAAATCACATGTCCTTCATTTTCCTCCTGGCTCCCCAGTCCACGTTGATAGCACGACCTCTCGAACTGGAGTCCACCCTTTTGGACCAGGTGAGCAGCCTATGATACCTCAAGGCTCCTTAGGAAGTTGTTGGTTCACCAGAACAGCTCCTTGCTGTCACTTAACAGGCCTTTTCTTCTAACCCCTGCCAGGCTAGAACAAGAAAGGTATGATTCATGTCAACAAAGAGTGGAATCAGCTTGTGATAATATCAGAAGGAACTTGAAAGCCAGCTATGTTCTCAAGTCTTTAGGCCAGATAATCTAAAAGTCATTTATTGATCTCTAAAACTATTTCCATCAAAGAGCTCAAGATGTAGTATATAATCAAGTTCAGAAGGGTTGAGGTCAGCATGATAACCTCATGGAAGAAAATCAAAGTACATAAATTCAAAGAAAGGTAAGAACTGGCTAGGACCTCAAACGTGTGTTGACAGTCTGGATGCTTTCCAGAAAGGAAAGGTCAGGAAAGTGCTGGAATTTGATACCATGTCGTATAAAAAAAAAAAAGGCTGAATCTAGGATTGTTCCACCCAAAGAAGAGAAGACTTAGCAAGAAGTGAGGAAAATGAAGGACATGTGGTTTCATCATATGGGCCTCAAATATTTAAAAATGCATCCCATAAATGAGGAATTAGGTTATGTTGCCTGATAAATAATGAGAAAAGTGACTGCAAAGACCAACGTGAGCTCCAAATAAAGGGCGTCAGTCATGCCAGTTAAAGCCTTCCTCAGTGCAGATGGCTACTGGGGATGATGGCGAGTTCATGTTCAGGCAGGGGCTGGGCCATCATTTTGGTGCTCCAGTGGAACCAAGTGCCCAGGAGTCAAATGCTGGCATTGCCACTACCCACTTATATGTGACCTTAAGTTACTCTACTAAATCTCAGCCTGCTCACCTATAAAATTAGAATGTAATACTATGCTCATTTCCTACGGTTGCTGTGACAAACCAACACGAACTTAGTGTCTGCAAACCACACGGTTATGATGTTACAGTTTTGGAGGTCAGAAATCTGAAGCAGGTCTGGCTGGGCTAAAATTAAGGTGTCACCAGGGTTGCACTTCTTTCTGGAGACTCCAGGGAATAATCCCTTTCCTTGCCTTTTCTGGCATCTAGAGGCTGCCTGCATTCCTTGGCTGGAGCCCCCTTCTATCTATAAAGCCAGAAATGGCCAGTCAAGCCTTCCTCATGTGGCATTCCTCTGACAGTCTCTCTTCTACCTCCCTCTCCCACTTAAAAGGACCCTAGTGATCACATTGGACCCATTCAGATAACCCCATCTCAAGGTCAGCCGACTGCCCATTTATTTTTTATTTTTTACTTTTTCACTCCCCCTGCCAGTTTAAAGTCCATCTGCAAACTTACTTGCCCCTTGCCATGTGACCAGACATTTATTTTCGTAACTTCCAGGGATTAGAATGTGGACATCTTCAGGATGTTATTCTGCCTGCCACAAGCACCTTACCTCATAAAATTATTTTGAAGATCCAGTGAAATAATGCATTTAAAGTTCCTACTACACTCTTGGCACATAAATGTTGCTATTATTATTAAGATTATTAGTATTTTTGTTATTACAAAGACACATCCAACATCAGTCATGTTAGATGACTCAGAAGCCCTTAAAACCCTGATATTTGATGATTGTCTAAGAGGAACCTGTCAATATCTATTGGTCATAGGGTCTGAGTCATCAATGTAACAATATATGGCATGGTTTCTTCTCTTCACTTATCTTGATACTTTTTTTCAATAAAATGCTGATACATTTATCATTCTATAATTTAATAATAGATCACAGTATGATCCCATGGTACCTTGAAATATCATAAGCAGTAATTTGTAAAGTTCAGAAAAGTTAAAGAAAAAAACAAAAAATTCAGTCCCATTACTCAGAAACACAATCCTACCATTTTGATATATTTCAGCAGTTTACTTGATATGCGTATTTTAAAGTATTTGAGATAATATGTTTTATAAGGCTTATGTGCTATTTTTTAACACTTTTTCTTTATATAGGTAATGAAGGCTTATTGTAGAGAAATAAATCATGCTGCCCCCCCCCAAGAAATAAACAATATTAACATGATAATATATTTCTTCCAACTTTCACTGCACAGTTTTATTTATTTGCGATCACACTGTGCACACTGGGCTTACAACACTATTGCACAGTAGCATTGACAGGCTACGAAAGGAAGATCCTATAAAGGAGCTTATTGGAGTGAATTTATCAGCCATGGTAGTTTTATTAGTCTTTTCCTGTTGAAACAACCCCAGTGATTTTGTTCAGTCAGTCTGAGAGTTTTAAAGATATCATTACCTGAGTCCCTCTGCAAGTAGAATAACTATCTGATATGTTGTACAGCTTTACTCTCTTGGAGGATAAATAAAAAGATTTAATTCTCTTAGCACAGTTCCTGGTCCTGTACATAGTTTTGCTATATCTGAATAGGATCAGTGCATGTTGTATTGTGACCATTAGAGGTTGTAAGAATTGCCATCCAAACTACACAGGGGTAGACTTTTTTAAGCATACATGACTCTCCGAGTGTTTTATCAAAGTGCTTGACAGGTGGTGTTGCCAATATAATCAGCAATGCTCCAGCCCATAGGAACAACAGGAGCCATCATTTCTTGAATGCTTTTAAGAATTTCATGTACATTATTTTCAACTGACACAGTTCTCAAAGTATAAGGTAAATATTATTGATCCATTTTACAGGTGAGAAAATTGAGGTTCAGAAAGATTATGCAACTTGCTCAGGAACATACAGCTAGTTTGCTATTCAAACCTAGGCCTGATTCCACAGCCTCCACTTATCCTGCTACACTTCCCTGCCTCTCTGGATGCCCAATTTGGCGCCCCATGACCACAGAAACACCGAAGAAAGAGACCAGAGAAGAGCTCCAGAGACAATCAGTGACCCCATGAAGAAACCTTAAATAAATAAAATCATTTTTCTTGGAGAGGAGAAGCAGGCATGTATTGGGAGTAGGCCTCAAGTGAGTGAAACATTCACAACAGGAAATAACGGCCACCTGCTTAGTCTTCACCTTGGCTCAGGAAAGAATGGGATTTGGGGAATCAGCTTCTAAAGTGAGGAATTGCTATTTTGGATGGGAAGTAGAATCTCCTTGCCGGGAGACATGTTAAAAGCTAAAATGAGTTATTTAGAGAGATTGTAGAATATCTTGCGAAAGTTTCTAAAAATCGAAGACAGCCTCATTTGTGAAGGATGACAAACACATCATCATCCCTGAGCCCAGGGCGAGTCCATCACAGCTACGCACGGGAGCCTCCTGCCTCCCAGCCAATCACGGGCCGGGGCGCCCTGTGCCGCTTCCCTGCTCCTCTGTTCCTCAGTTCCCAACTGGTCCCCAGATGTCCCCTCCTCAGGATTTTCTCAGCAGCCCCATGGCCGGTCTTGATGCTGTTCCCTCTCAGGCCCACCCTACTCGGAGCTGCCTGCAAAAACCTGCTGCCACAATCCACATCCCATTTTATAGAATTTAAACTTACCTGCTTTGCATTCAGGGGCCTTTACAAAACTCTCCTTCCAAATGCCAGCCCAGCCTTATTGTGTTCTGGCTCCATCACTCTCACCTTCCCCGCGCATGGCCTCAGCTCTTCAGTCTAGGGTGACATCTCCTTCTGAGGCCTACTCGTCACCTATTATTTCAAAAGGCATACCAAAATATTCGGAACATTCCCTCCCTGACCAACTCAACCCTGGTCTCTCCTTTCTCTTAGAATCTACCTACAAGGTTTTTAACAAATTTTCTCCCACTTTGACTTTTCCTCTTTGCCTCCTATAAATCATTGTTTTGGTGCTAATCTGTTATCTCTCCACTTCATTTTAAGCTCGCTCACTCAGAGAAATGAAACCTTTCTGGGATCCACTGAACTAAAAGCAGAAGGCTAGAATGGAGCACATTCCTTCACTCATCGAAAATGTGTTGAGCATCCACTTGGTTAGCATCATGCTGATTACCACAGGCCCTATTTCCATGAGTCCCTGGGTCTAGTTGGGAAAATGAGTACATATAAAAGCTATTATCAACTGTATTCATTTCCCAAGGCTGCCATAACGAATCACCACAAACTGGGTGGCTTAAAACAATTGAAATGTATTCTTTCACAGTTCCAGGGGCTGCAAGACTGAAATCAAGGTGTCAGCAGGGTTGATTCCTTCTCAGGCTCTGAGGGAGAATCTATTCCATGCCTCCCTTCTTGTTTCTGGCGGCAGAAACAAGATGCCACCAATCCCTGGCCTTCCTTGACTTGTAGCTGCATCCCTCCAATCTCAGCTTCCATCTTCCCATGGCAGTCTCCCTCTGGGTCTCTGTGTCCCTCTGTCCAAATTTCCCTCTTCTTATAAGAACACCAGTCATTGGATTTGGTCCACCCGATCCAATATGACATCATCTGAATGTAATTACATCTGCCAAGAGCCTTGCCAAATAGTCACATTCACAGGTACCGGGGTTAGGACTTTGAATATCTTTTTGGAGCATACAATTTAACTCATAACACCAAGCCTCCCTCAAGCCCTCACAAAAGAAGGAAATACAAAATAATATGGCAAGCTTCACTTTAGCAGAGGGACATGAATAAGGAGCATGTCGTGGGAGCACCTAACTGAGAAAGTGGGATCAGACTTCAGAAAGGAGGTTACGTTTGAGTGTGAGTTTGAGAGAGAAATGGGAATTCATGGAGGAAAGGAGGAACTGGGTGCATGCTAGGAGGAGAGAAGCAGGCAGGGCAAAGGACAGAAGAATAAGAAGACCCTGATGTGAGAGGCAAGATGAGCTGTTCCAAGGTGAGGTGGGAGACAGCTAAGCAAGATCTTAGGGTCTGCACAGGAGTTTGCACGTACCCTGTAGGTGAGTGAGTGGGTGGTAAGCTAGTCAGTCAGCAAATATTTTTGAAGAGGTCGATGAAAGAAGGAATTACCTTTCAAAGTATTACCAGAGCCAAAATTTGGGCCCCAATTCAGAAACATGGGGACATGTACATACCAGGCCTTGCTGAAGTGTTAGAATAGTATAAGGGGGTTCAGTCAGACAGAGACCCAGGGAAGGAGGAGAAGAGGTAACTCCCAGGGGCGAAACAGACAGGAGAGGGTATATCAGGAGGGAGATAAGGGGAACCAGCTCAGCTAACCTGGTAGAGTCAGTACATATCAGGGCCAGAAAAACTATGGAAGCCAACCAACCACCGGGCTTTCTTTAAAACCCTGAACGGTGAGGCATGCTATTTGATTGTGGAAGTAGAATTCCTCATTGAAAAACAAAATCTACATGTCATTCTCTCTTCCTTGCCACCAAGATTTCAGCTTCTCTTATGCAGAAGTTGACAGGTGACTTTTAAACTTAGCTTAATATGTTTTTCTGTTTGTTTCTACCTCCAGAGAAAAGAATATCAGAGTTTATTAACCCTCTATTATACTTCACTAATTAAAACTTTGGAGAATTACTGTCCTGTGGCATAGGGGGCATTTCTGTGAGGCATAGCATCCATGTTTATATTTAGAGCTGATGTGATTACCATATTCAGTCTGATACATTTTCCTTAAACTGTTCATACTTGCACACTTTTTATTTAAAAGAAATTGAAAAACAAGGTGGAGCAGTAATAGATATTCTCAAGAAAGATTCAGGTGGTTAATTTTAGTTCCTCATCTAGCATTCACCAAAGAAAATTTTAATGCGTTTATTACTTGGCCAAAGGAAATTTTGAAAGCTGCCTTTTTGCTGTACGTACCAGGAAACTCAGTAACTATCTTCATGAAATAAGGCACTTATTTCTCAAGAAAACCTGGGCAAATGTCTTTACCACTCCATATGTTAGGCTGTATCACCCTTATGTGGAATGGAGATACTAATATCTGGGATTCATTGCATTCAAAATCAGAAGAGCTGTTTCAGCTCCCACGCTGCCTCTTCCTTACTCTGTGCCCTTGGGGAAAGTTACTCACTTCTCTGATATTTAGTTTTCTGGTGCGTAAAATGCAAATTGTAACTACCTCACAAGATGCTTATGAGAATTAGAGTAGATAAATCAGTGGATTTGAACTGTTTGAGGTGTTGGTATGATGCTGTTGACCACTTCAGGAATTTGTAAGGAGAACATGCAGCAGCATGTAAGTGAGTGCAGTGTGGAATTTTTTATTTAAATCATAGTGTTTGAGTCTTACATGAACAATGACTTATAGAATGTTAGCTTTAAGCAGGACCTTAGGCTCCAGCCCCCTTCCGAGGATAAGCCTCCCTCTGTCAACATCCCTCTGAGAAGGGTCATCAAATCTCTACTTTGAAGATTGAGGAGTGTTTAATTTTTTTTTTTTTTTTGCCTTACCACTTCACATTTCACTAAGAAAGCATTTTCTCAATCTTCTAATGCTCTTCAATGAAAGAGGGGCTCTCCTCATTCCAAGGATGTACTTATATCCTCAAGTTGCTAAACATCAGGTACTTACATAATTGCTGAATATTCATGTTAATTGAACCTGCACTTAGATTGAAATTCCTCGCTGTCTAGCTACAAGATGTTTTCTATTCTGTTGAATGAAGAGTCCCTTTAATCTTGAAAGTGGGCCTTTTTGGAGAACATTCCAAAGTGCCAATCAAGCGAAGTACCCTAACTTGCCTTTGAACTCAATGAGCTGAAAGTGTGTCTGTAATCTCCAGCTTTGGGTTACCATAGGGCAAGAGGTAGTAGGAATGTTGTGCATAAATTAAAACTCCTAACTGTTAGTCTTAGTGGAACTTTTCTTACAGCTGTCAACAGAGAACGTCCTAATCAATCAGATTCTCCCTTTCCTCTTCTGTATCACCTTGTCCCAGAACTTTGGCAGGGAGAAGGATGAAAGCTGCGTATAATCCGGGTTTCTGCAGACCTGTGCAGGGTTGGGGTGCAGATAACACAACAGGATGCACTCTGACTTGAGCTGATGGCCTAGTTAATGCTGTACTTACAATCTTGCTCCCCTCCAAACTGGTGATAAGTGTCCTAAAGACAAAAAAGTGGTCAACAGTAAGCGGAAGAGTTGGAAAAGAAGAAGAGATTTGAGGACTAGATAATTTGTCCTTAATAATCAAGACATGATAGCATAATGTTAACATTCATAATAACCACTCATGTGTGCAAAGTGGAAAACTCAGGGGAAAGGTAAATATGAGCTTAAGCTAGCTACTTCTGCAGTAATTAAAGGACAAGTTCATTACTCTGTGTTCTGTGACTACCAAACAGTTGATAAACTGACCAGGTTGTGCCTGACCTACAAACACAGAGCAACTGAAAATATTTTTCCCCAGAAGAATTAGACTTGGGATTTTATTTCTGTGCACATGATCATTGCAAATGCCGACAGCTTCAACTCTTACCCTGCTGCAGCTGGTCAGCCCTTGAAATCAGATACATATTAGCACTCATGACCAAAAGTACCAGTAGCTCGGATGGTAAGGCTCAGACTTGGAAGGAAGTAGGGCAGGCATTTTTGAGGCAGCTTCTAGGAAAATTCCCAGGAGGAAACCATAAAGCTCTTTATGAAAAGTCACAAATCCAAATGCTAGCAGAGACCTTAATGTAAATTAATGTAAATGAGGGAGTAGGAGAATGTGAGGCCTTAAGGAGTGGTGGGGACTCCAGCAAAGTGGAGATCATATGCCCTGTGTAATGGAAGCAGCCAGCACTCAGCTCCAGCCAACTGTTGCCAGGTAGAAAATCCAGTATTAACAGATCTGATTTCTCAAGAGAAGCTGAGCTCCAGGTGTATATGCAAAATCTTCCAATTTTAAAAACCACTGTGCAAGTCAAATAAACTTATTTCCAGGCCTTGTAAGATCCATGGACCTCCAAGCTGTCACACTGATGCCCAAGAAACATAACCTTACAGATGAAACTGGGGCCAATTATTTATTTTTCTTGCTTGACCTTGGTCAAAATATTGGTGGTGCAAATGTAAACTGGTCACCAGAAGAGAGAATGAATGGGCTTGGGGAAACTTCAGATGTTGTGTACTTGCATTGATGAAGGGTTCCTAGATGTCTTAAAAGAAATTACCCAGAAAGAAAAGGGACTCAGAAGTTTAAAGATAGCACAAAGCAAGGTCAGAGTCTGATAAATAGACATAACATGGAAATAAAGAAGTGCCCAGTCCCTGTTTGGGGAGAAAAAATTAAAATATGGGAGTACACCCAACAAGGATAGATTTGGATCTTCCGGAGAAGAGAAAGCAGAACAGTTAACAGACTCATCATAGGATCTAATGAGAGCCTATGGAGGTAGCTACCCAGGTTGTCCTCAAGCATGTCTCACAGTAACATTGCTTAAAGGGCTTCCACGGGATGTTAGAAGGACATTCACAGGAAGATGGCGGAGGGAAGAGTGCAATCATCAAAAACACTTGGGAAACTCTAATTAAATATATTTATTTTCTGTATGATATTGTAGAGCCTTTAATATAGATCCTAACCTATTGCGACCAGGCAGAAGCAGGATAAAGTAGTTTCCCAAATCTACTTGACTACAGAATCCCCCTAGCCCAGAGCATGTTATGAAACCAGTATTTTGCTGTGTTCACATGGGTGCAAACCCATGTTAATGACAAAAAGGAGTACACATACTCCTGTAACCCATAGACTATGCCTCCCTCCTGTCTGTGGATGCTGGGGCAAGGAACTGATCTGGAAGAATCCTGGTTAGTAGCTCGAGTGACTCTGGTGTCCTGAGTAGGAAACTTAGGAACGTGGGGGAGAGGAGATGCTTTAGTTTCTTCCCAGCCATGAATCATAATTTAGGAAGAAACAGGCACGTATGGGGAACACAAAGTTGCTCTATAGCTGATCTGAGAACTCAATGCTGGAATGACAGGCCCCTGGCAAGGAATTGGGAGCTTGTCACATAAACCAAGAGGAATATTTTTGGCCAGAGACTTGAAGACCAAACAGGAGAGCTTTAAAATGAGATTTAAAGGGGATAAAGTAGAATGTTCAAATGAAACTCTAAAATCACAGCCCACAGAGGGGCAGCAGGTGTGAGCTAGAAATAAGAAGCCTGGTAGAGGTGGTGCCAAGCTTCTCCCAAGGAACTGGCAGGGTGGAGCAGAGGTTCACATCCACAGTGGGGACATGTTTTTGCCAATTGCAAAGTGAGGGGGCAAAGTGAGGGGGTTGTGTTCATTAGTAGACCTCCAAGATAGCAGAGACTTGGTGGGTTGAACACACAACCAGAATGCCATGCTAGGTGAGGGTTACAGGTTCACATGATCACAGTCACTGAAATGGGTGTTAGGAGTATAAGAAGTCACAGATATCAGAGTGGAAGCAACACCAAAAGCATATGGATGAGATTTGCAAAAGGACAAAATAGAAAGGATTTTGCTGGCCATGTTTACTACTGTCCTCTCAGACAGAGTAAGGCTCTGGCTGATTCTTTGCTATTTAAGATGTTTTAAACTAGTTTAGGAAGAACAGGGAATAGGGATGGGAAGGGGTATTTTTCTAGGCATCTGCCCCATGATGAACTGTTGACTTGCCTTGCTAACAGTCTCATGACTTAAAAGGTAGAGGAAGCAAGAAGGGAACTACTTACTCTGTATTTAATTCTGGCCAGGAGGCATCCAAGGTTGAGGGTGTGGAAGGCACGGGAAACTTGGGAGGAAGTAACGAGATGGTCATGTGGTTTTATGACAGCAAAAGGAAGAGCTATGATGTCTACTTACACTGTGCCCTTACTCACCCCCCCACCTCAGCTACTGCTCACCTTCCCTCTGGCACCCCCAGTCCCATTCTAATAACTCCAGCCCAGACTTCAGGGTGGCCACCAGGAATCTGGGGGCAAAAGAGTCGCCATGTTTCTCTCCCAGGAAGTTAAAAAAAGTAAAGATTCCCCAATCCAAATTCTTCAGGAAAGACATGCTGCTGGTATTTCAAGTTAGAACTCAGAAGTTGTGAGGCCACAAAGACAGCTTTATACATGGCAATGGAAACCTATTGCACCATATGTGAGTGTATATCATATAACCCATGCATACATTCTCAGCGAATATTCCCAACACCCCCTGTAAGGTTGGTAATATCATCCCAATTCAAAGATGAAGAAATTAAGGGCCAGAGGCACAATGCCTTGCCCAAGGCCACATGACGAGTAAGTGACTGGCCTGTGGCTTGAACACAGACCTTTCTAGCTTCAGTTCCACCAAGCTGTGTCCAAAACTAGACATTGAATACCTATTGGGTTAATTGGCTTTTGTAGGTTAGCCTGGGAATCCAATCTCAACATACCATTGTTTCTATGGGGAAATGTGCTCAGGGGGACAAACAACTGGCTTACCCAAGGAACTTTTGAAACCTGACCTATGATAAATCGGGCACCGCCTCATGTTCAGAAAGGCTGCTTGTGGGAGGGAGAGAGGAAAGCAGGCTCATTCAGCCTGCATAACCTCAGACACGATGATACCATTCCAGTCCAGCTTTGCGTTTTCAAGGAGCAGTAGTCTCAAACTACCTATAAAATAACCACCATTGTACCTGCTCAGAAGGTAGATGTGAGGCCCACAGGAAGGGACCTTTGCTTTGCAAGGCGGCCAGGGCAGTTCCAGCATGCAATAAAAATTAGAGAAGAGTGGACTGGGATGATTCCCAAAAGATGGAGGGTGAGCTGAGAGGAGGGACTGGAGAGGGAGGCAAAGCTCTGCTCTTTCAGGGCCCACCTGGCCATTACAGGAGGCTGTGGGTGGGGGCCTGCTTCAGGAGTTTGCCTCTGCTCACCCAGACAGTTCCTAGCTTGTGGGCTTGGTGGGTCAGGACCCAAGAAGTGGCTTTCTGCACCGGAGCTCAACTCCAGCAGAGTGACACGCCTTCTCTGAGCATTCGGGGCTTCTGTTCCAGTCAGCCGCCCTCGCCCACCTGGGCCTTAACCGTCCCCACCCCCTCGAATCCCAGCAGCCTGGGCTGATGGATGTGTGAATGCTGAGAAGAGAAAAGCTAAGCAATCATTCAGAACCTTAGAGACACACATGCCCATCCGTCTTGGCCTTTTCTCTCCGGGCGCAGGATTTCTTTCTGTTCCTGTATTTGACTTTGCTCTCTGAGAACTGTGAAAGCAAGCTTATTTGGAGCCCTCTAGCCTCGGCCAAATCAACCTGAAGGGGATTTTCTTTCCCCAAATAAATCTTCAAAGGGAGAAAGGTTTGCTAAAAGCAGCCCAACTCTTGAGATTTTTTTTTTTTACATGGGGGAAGGAAGCTATTCTCTCTTGGGAAGGACAGATACTGACTCGAAAAACACTGCAGAGACTCAGGTCTCAGGAGAGGGAAACCCTGGCTGCCTCATCTGTTGTCCCTCCTGAGGGTCACCCCCAAAGTGGCAGGACCATGTGGTGGCATGCATATACCTGTGGCAGTTCTAAGTTGGGCTGCGGGGCTTCGGAGAGCCCCTGTGGCCTCTGAGAGGCAGTGTCTGTGAGTGTGCTCGGTACCTGCGGACCGGGATGATGGGAGAAGCCTCCCTGGTTTGGCTTGCATGTGTCCTGCACATGCACACAAGTGGCCCCAGGTGCCACACTGGGAGAAGATCCCATTTCAGACCTTGGCAGGCTATGTGCTGGAATCCTGCCCCTAGAAGGAGAAGCCGTCAGGTCCCAGACAGAATTTGGAAGAGACTACCAAGGGAGAACATGTCCACAGTCCACAGAAACAAACTGTCTTGTGTAGAAGAAAAGGCATTATTCAGAGGAAGTAGATTCTCTGGAGCTCAGACTTACCCTTGAAGGGGTGGAGAGGCTGCTCCAAACATGAGGCCAGGGGGGTTGACCCTTGGTTATTTTGGGGCAAGAGTGGAGACCAGAGACCAGTAGGGAGGCCCAGACCACAGATGGTGGTGTGAAGTGTCAGGGGGTCCTAAGCAGCCAGAGCTAGCCAAAGTACAGCTGGGATTTCACAGCTGTGACCGTGGCCTGAGTCGCAGAAGTGAGCAAAGCCAGCCCACAAGCACGAATGAGAATGGCCCACAGTTGTACAGTCACCAGCTCTGGTAAGTCTGGCTAACATTTCCTCTGCTCAGCTACCCCTGGGGCATAGCAGGAGGTGCTAGAGGGAGTGAGCTGAAAGAGATAAGGACTGGAAGTTGAGAGCTGGGGTTTGAATTCCAGCCAGTACCTCATCAAGGCCTGCTCTCAGTTTCCTAGCCTGCACCATGAGAAGGCTGCTGTGGCTTAGAAGAGAACTGCCCTCCAGAGCTGGAATGGAGTAGTGGATCTGCATGCACCCTTTGACCATCTGAGGGTGCACTATTTTTATTCATTCCTTGCCATCCCCACCATGGGTGCCATATTGAATCACACTCCTGTCAGTCATAAAGTAATAATTCATTTTCCCATGTTTATTATTCAACAGCATCCATTTGCCAATCAATCAGTGCTCTGGTTACCAAGAGGTAACCAATATAACGGATTTAATTCCATTCCATCTCAGAAAACTTTAACGCACTAGTTAGCCTATGCAGGCTTTATTATGAGTAAATGCACAAACTCTATTCCACCTGAAGAAATGTTGACAGCAACTCATGGACTCTTTTCATGCTTTGGAAAATCCCTTGGAACCTGTGATCTCCTGGCTGAGAATCCCTGGACCCCAAAGGTCCCTTAAGTGCAAATGATCTGCCATCTGTGATTTTACATGTAATTTTTAAAATGACATAAGAAGTATCTTCATAGGTTATTAAGAGGCTCCCATGTTTATACTATAAAATACATGCCAGGTAGGTTTCTCCCTCCTTTCTCAGTCTTCTTGTTTTATTCAGCCCCTTCTTGAGCTCTCTCCTCTTTTTTGTTCCCCACATTTCTGCCCACCCCATCCTGGTCTCTGGTCTCCAGTCCTCCCATCCATTCACCACCCTAGGTTTTTCTGAGTGCCATGGACACCAGTCTTGTCCCCAGTATGGAAAAAAGCCAGGGAATACCTTGCCACTTGGAGCTAAAATACACTGAGCCAAGACAAATCTATTGGCAGGAACAGCGGGCACAAGAGTCACATTCGGAGAACAAAAGCAGCTATTTATAAAGCCTCCCTCCTGGATGCTGGGGGCTTTCACCTTCCCTTGTACCAAAGGGCCCACTGCCCCCTCTTGGAAAAGATCCTTCTATTCACAGCCCCGTGCCTGAGGTCACCGAGTGCCCATTCCAGTGAGCAGTGAGAACAGGGGACAGCATGCAGGATGGATTAAATGTGGTGACAAGCCCTCTGATGGGCCAGGGCAGCTGGGTGTGCGGGTGACACAGATGGCCTCTGCAGCACCTGTGAGGTGACAGTCCGGGCCCCCTTGGGGACTTGACATCCTGGCCCTAGAATCAAGCCCACCTGCCCCAGCTTTTTTTTTTTTAAACCTTTGGTCTAAACTCTGGTTAACACAAAGGCACTTGGGATTCAAATAATATAAAATGTTAACAGATAAAGAATTCTCAATATTATTACAAACACAAGTATAATTCAACTTAAGTTGCATTTGCCCTTTCTCTGTGGCCCTCATACCTATTTGATTTTGCTAGATTATTATTTACCATAATAATCTGACTCAAGTCTCTACTGTCTTCAGTAGTAGAAGCAATAACACGAACAGTAACCCAGCAAGCCCATAAGAGAATTAAGTGAGATCATTTGTTCTGTTTTTTCACTGAGATGAACCTTACGACAATTTGTAGTTAATGTACTGAAGCAGCCTGTTGGGTAGGCAAAGATTTCCCCAGCTTTTGGCCTATAATACAGTGTTCTTTTAAAAAGTTGAATTAGTTGCCAACTCTAATATTCAGGATATTTGACATAAAAACACTTATTTCTGGCTTCTCTTTAAAACCTGGCAGCTCCGGCAATACTTGGGCCCACACTCCTACAGGGCACAGTTGTGGAGCACATGGGCGCCCCACCCTCTCCTGTGTAGTGTTATCTCGAGGTGTTCAGGGAGCTTGGAGAAACCTTCAGAATCAATTGTTTCAAGCCCTTCCCTGTAGCATGGGGCAGCTGAAGCCGGGGGACACACTTACTGTTTGGGAGCCGCTGAAAGGCAGGTCTCCCACCTGCTGGCCCAGCGTGGCCTCCACCGCATCTGCCTCCTCAGCACAGCACAGACCAGCCTGCGGGCGGCATCGTCACCGGCTGACTCAGCAGGCCTGAGTCATGACCTGCTCGGGGAACCTGACTACCGAGGTGCAAACGCCAAGAGGAGCACCTTCACTTCAAGGGCTCCTATTTCTACAAATAGCTCTAGTGCCCTCCTTGTGTTCTTCTAAATCCAAAAATATGTTTTCAGCTTTTGATGACTTTAAAGTCTATTACCCTTAAAACTTCCTAGGTTATCAGAAAAAGGCCGTTAAAGCTTGTTGCCTTTGCTGGTAAAAATGTCCAGCAGCTAGCTTGGTTTTACTGTGGACATCCTTGAAAACAGGCTATTCATAGGCTGTCGGAATGATGACTGAATCCAGCCCTAAACTTCTGACAAATATAAAAAACACTTTTAATTAGTCTCATTTTTCCCTCATCTGTCATATGAAAAGATTCGACTAACTAGTGTGCAATTGATGTTATTTTCTTATAAAGCAGGGGAAATTAAGAAAACCCAGAAATAGAGTCCACCCACGGTGTCACGGCTGCCGTTTGCCACTTCCAGGTGCCTGAGAGTCCCTTGGAGCCCAGGCGAGGGCCTTCTGCCTCACGAATGGGTTCACCTGGGTAGTGTAGAGGCTGACAGTGAACCTAGGAGTTCGTGGACCTGGAAACCAACCTCAGGACAGCTGGTTAAGGATTAGTCATCTCCAGCTGAAAGGTGATTATGAGAAGGAAAGACATGGTGGGCCAAAGAAAACTCAGGAAGAGAGATGCAGAAAAAGCATTCCAGAAGTCATTAAAACATGTTAGTTTTGTTTTCTTCAAAAAATAGTGGCTGCCTGGGATAGACCCCCGCACTACTCCTGCCCCTCCCCCTGCGCCCACTGGGGAAGCCGGCTCCCCGTGACTGTGTCTCCTAGCAACGAGCAAGAGCAGCTGGGGAGCTCTCACCATGCATTAAATGCTGCTTGAAGCTTCACATTTGCCTCATGGGCTTCACAACTTTGTTGGGTAGAGAATAATATTCCCATATTGTAGAAGAAGAAATGAAGGATCTAACAACTTAGAGCCTTTGCCTAGCCAGTAAGCAGCAGAGCCAGGCATGAGCCCTAGTCCCTCAGATCCCAGACGCTATATTCTTGTACAGCTGAGGATGAAACTGACAGAAAGGGGCACTACACGCGGCAGCCGTCACCCTCCAGCAACGGCTCCGCGAGGTGGCTGGGAAGACATCCTGAGAAGGGAGGCGGGAACCCCGGCGTCCAGGCCCTCTCGCTGTCAGGGGGTGCGGGCTGCATCTCCCGCCTCAAATCGCAGGGCAGCACGCGCCTGTAGGCCTCTACCTAAGGCTTGCAAAATGTGCTGGTGCTGGCAGAGGAAGAGGAGGAGAGGGAAAGTGAGGCAGTGGAGAGTTCACTTCAATCCGTGAATTTTCTTATTTGTAGCAACGGTATCTACTCATCAGGTCCTTCTGAGAGTGGAAGGAGATAATATATGTAAAATGATTAGCAGAGTGCTCAACCAAAAGGCCAAAGCCTTCCTGATGAGGGGCCTTCTCTACTGCCAGATCAGCCAACTCCATGCTCATGTACAGACCAGCTCTGATGATGGAGAAAGATCACTGCTCCCCTGGAGGCTTGGTATGCAGTGACGGTAGGTGGGAGTCCGGTTTCCTTCCTGATCTCCTAGCAGCTGAGAAAGGAGGCAGCCAGGAGCCTGCAGAGAATCCTGCCTCAGGACGTCCTTGGCAACACCCACCATATACAAAGAAATGTTCTGTCTTATGGTCTCTTCTGTCAGGTGGCCTGAAGCCACCTCTACCTCAGAGCCCACCATTAATGGCTTGATCATGCAGGGCCTGGGAGGCATCTTTAACTGATCAGCCTTTATCCCAACAGGAGTCTCTTCCTTTCTCTGTCTCTACCCCCATGGTCCCTGCCTTTGTACTGTCAACTATCATGGTGGCTAGGACAGAGAAAGCCAAAATAATCCCCTTTTATATTATCTCAAATAAAGGCTGCTGGCTATTTTTCTGAGTAACCAGATAAGTGACCTGCATTAGGAAGAGAGTACTTTGTTGACAGGGGATCAACAACATTCAATCAACAAACCTTTAGTGTATATAGGGGATGAGGGCCTTCTATAGACCAAGACCTGTTCCAGATGATTGTAAATATCTCTTTTAATACTTATACCACCTTATGAATTAAGTATTAGCCTATATGATACATAAAGAGGCTCAGAAATGTGAAAAATTTGCTCAAAGTTACATGACCCGTAAGGGCAGGGGCAGGTTTCTGAGCCCAGGCCTCCTTGGCCCTGGTCTGGGGTCTGTGCATTATGAGGGGCTGACAATGGCCCATGTTGAACCTGAAGTGGGAAGCGCTGAAGAGCAGTTTATGTTTGTCTGCAAGCTTTCCCTGATTCCATTCTGTGCTGGGGATGGTCTGGGGGCATTGCCTCTGCCCCATTTCTGGCTGAGCTGAGAGAAGGAAAGGTACAGGGTGTCTTGGGAGCATCTGGCTTTGCCAGTGGTCAATTCCAGTCTTCCTGACTTTCTGAGAATTTGTAGATCCAAGACCAAGAGGTTCCGGTGACAAATCCATTTCAAACTCCCCTAGAACTCCCTGGCCACTGAGAGTTGGGAGGGTCTGGCACTCTTTATCAAACACAGCACTAACATCCCAGGCTCCCAAGTGCATCCATTTAACAACCTGGTGAAGGAGAGCCGTAGCAGTCTGGTAAGTATAACACAAGCACAAACACCACACCACAAAATAGGCAAAAGCAAGCTAAGGTAGGGTGGCGAGGTAGCAAACCACAGGCTCTGGGGTCAGACAAGTTTCAGTGCCCCCTCTGACCTAACTTTCTCTGCAACCTTAGGCAAGTTACTTACCCTTCCCAAGTCTTTGTCTCCTTATTTGTAGCAACAGTGCCTACCTCATAGGGTTCTTAGGAAAACTGAAAGAGATAGCAGATGTAAGATGTTTAGCAGAGTGCAAAAACAAATAGGAATAGAATGTATTTACTTCTAACTAAAACAGGCCAGAGTTAAAAGAAGAGAAATACAAGTTTTTAGATTTTGAACACATAATCTTTCATGGGTCAAAAGTCAGATGTCTTGATGAAGCTGTTAAAAGTATGTAAGCTCTGTGAGGGCAGAGATCCTACCTCTCATATCCATTACATATATCCAGGCCCTATGCAGTACCTGGCCTATGGTAGAGCTCAGCAGATGTTCTATGGATGATGAATGGATGCATGGATGCAGATGCATGGATGGACAGATGGATCAACAAACAAAAGCTCTGTCCTTAAATTACAAAGAGGACTGCCACTGAAGAATTATCTCCTGTGCCCTTCTTAAAGTGAATGGCACCTGTCATCTCTCATGCTAAGACAAAAACATGGGTGTCACTTTGACTACTCTATCTCACTCAGTCCATATAACCAACCAGCCCTGTCAGTTCCACCTCCTAAATTTTAGCTTGTGAATCCATTCTCTTCTCCCAAACTCTACTGTCACTACCTTTATTCAGGCCCTTCCCAATTCTCTCCTAGATTTCTACACCACCTCCAAACTATTCCCCAGGCCTCTAGTCTGTACCCACCCCTTCCAATTCACTCTCCACATTTGGGACACAGCAATGTTTAAAAAGCACAAACCTGACCAGGACCCTACTGCCACCCCACCCCCACCGCCAATACCACCTGCACTTGAGGATGGGCCATGACACACTACAGACTGTAAGATAAAGCCCAAAGGCCTCTAAACATGGCATCCCCGGCCTTTACAGACTTGCTCCTATCTGCCTCTCCAGCCTTACTCGGCCAGTCACCACCCCTCTTGAGTTCCAGGTCCCCTCCAGCAGGTTTATGTTCTCTTTTTCCTTTGCCATTGCCTGGGCTTCTTTGCCTGCCTGGAATGCCCTTTCTCCATTTTTTTCCATCCCCTTCACAGCCTTCAGAACAACCCTGGCATTACCCCACCTAGGATGCTTTCACGACCCCAGCCCCACTAAGAATCGGATGTCCCTACTCCCAGCACTCCAGTGCTGACTGCTTAGCCCATGACATTGTGATCTGTTTCCTTGTCCGTCCTTCCCAGGGGCCTGACTCATGGAATGTTGTGTTTTGTTCTTCATTATACCTAATATGCCCCATCTAATCTGGGCACAATGAGTGTATCTTTTTGGGGGGAGAGGGGTAGGATTCTATTTTTTTTTTATTTTGGTATTGTTAATGTACCATCACTTGAACAACATTATGGTTACTAGACCCTCTATTATCAAGTTGCCCCCACATTGCCCACTACAGTCACTGTCCATCAGTGTAGTGAGATGCTATAGAATCACTACTTGTCTTCTCTATAAATACTGTGTTTCCCATGTCCCCCACCGCTGTATTACGTGTGCTAATCGTAATGCCCCTTTTTCCCCTTTATCCCTTCCTTCCCACCCATTTTCCCCAGTCCCTTTCCCTTTGGTAACTATTAGTCCATTCGTGGGTTCTGTGAGTCTGCTGCTGTTTTGTTCCTTCATTTTTTGCTTTGTTCTTATACTCCACAAATGAGTGAAATCATTTGATACTTGTCTTTCTCTTCCTGGCTTATTTCACTGAGCATAATACCCTCTAGCTCCATCCATGTTGTTGCAAATGGTAGAATTTGTTTTCTTCTTATGGCTGAATAATATTCCATTGTATTATGTACCACTTCTTCTTTATCCATTCATCTCCTGATGGACACTTAGGTTGCTTCCATTTCTTGGCTATTGTAAATAGTGCTGCGATAAACATAGGGGTGCATATGTCTTTTCCAAACTGCACTGCTGCATTCTTAGGGTAAATTCCTAGGAGTGGAATTCCTGGGTCAAATGGTATTTCTATTTTGAGTTTTTTGAGGAACTTCCATACTGTTTTCCACAATGGTTGAACTAGTTTACATTCCCACCAGCAGTGTAGGAGGGTTCCCCTTTCTCCACATCCTCGCCAACATTTGTTGTTGTTTGTCTTTTGGATGGTGGCCATCCTAACTGTTGTGAGGTGATATCTCATTGTGGTTTTAATTTGCATTCCTCTGATGATTAGCGATGTGGAGCATCTTTTCATGTGCCTGTTGGCCATCTGAATTTCTTCTTTGGAGAAGTGCCTGTTCAGCTCCTCTGCCCATTTTTTAATTGGCTTATTTGCTTTTTGTTTGTTGAGGTGCATGAGCTCTTCATATATTTTGGATGTCAACCCCTTATCGGATATGTCATTTATGAATATATTCTCCCATACTGTAGGATGTCTTTTTGTTCTACTGATGGTGTCCTTTGCTGTACAGAAGCTTTTTAGTTTGATATAGTCCCACTTGTTCATTTTTGCTTTTGTTTCCCTTGCCCGGGGAGATATGTTCATGAAGAAGTTGCTCATGTTTATGTCCAAGAGATTTATGACTATGCTTTTTTCTAAGAGTTTTATGGTTTCATGACTTACATTCAGGTCTTTGATCCATTTTGAGTTTACTTTTGTGTATGGAGTTAGACAGTAATCCAGTTTCATTCTCTTACATGTAGCTGTCCGGTTTAGCCAACACCAGCTGTTGAAGAGGCTGTCATTTCTACATTGTATATCCATGGCTCCTCTATCATATGTTAATCGACCATATATGCTTGGGTTTATATCTGGGCTCTCTAGTCTGTTCCACTGGTCTATGGGTCTGTTCTTGTGCCAAAACCAAATTGTCTTGATTACTGTGGCTTTGTAGTAGAGCTTGAAGTCAGGGAGCGTAATTCTCCCTGCTTTATTCTTCCTTCTCAGGATTGCTTTGGCTATTTGGGGTCTTCTGTGGTTCCATAGGAATTTTAGAACTATTTGCTCTAGTTCATTGAAGAATGCTGTAGATATTTTGATAGGGATTGCATTGAATCTGTAGATTGCTTTAGGCGGGATGGCCATTTTGACAATTTTAATTCTTCCTAGCCAAGAGCATGGAATGAATTTCCATTTATTACTGTCCTCTTTAATTTCTCTTAAGAGTCTCTTGTAGTTTTCAGGGTATAGGTCTTTCACTTCCTTGGTTAGGTTTATTCCTAGGTATTTTATTCGTTTGGATGCGATTGTGAATGGAATTGTTCTCCTGATTTCTCTTTCTGCTAGTTCATTGTTAGTGTATAGGAATGCAACAGATTTCTGTGTATTAATTTTGTATCCTGCAACTTTGCTGAATTCAGATATTAGATCTAATCGTTTTTAGAGTGGATTCTTTAGGGTTTTTTATGTACAATATCATGTCATCTGCAAACAGGGACAGTTTGACTTCTTCCTTGCCAATCTGGATGCCTTGTATTTCTTTGTGTTCTCTGATTGCCATGGCTAGGACCTCCAGAACTATGTTGAATAGAAGTGGGGAGAGTGGGCATCCTTGTCTTGTTACTGATCTTAACGGAAAAGCTTTCAGCTTCTCACTATTAAGTATAATGTTGGCTGTGGGTTTGTCATATATGGCCTTTATTATGTTGAGGTACTTGCCCTCTATACCCATTTGTTAAGAGTTTTTATTATAAATGGATATTGAATTTTGTCAAATGCTTTTTCAGCATCTATGAAAATGATCATGTGGTTTTTGTCCTTCTTTTGGTTGATGTAGTGGATGATGTTGATGGATTTTCGAATGTTGTACCATCCTTGCATCCGTGGGATGAATCCCACTTTATCATGATGGATGATCTTTTTGACATATTTTTGAATTCGGTTTGCTAATATTTTGTTGAGTATTTTTACATCTATGTTCATCAAGGATATTGGTCTATAATTTTCTTTTTGGGGTGGATCTTTGCCTGGTTTTGGTATTAGAGTGATGTTGGTCTCGTAGAATGAGTTTGGGAGTATTCCCTACTCTTCTACTTTTTGGAAAACTTTAATGAGTATCGGTATTAGGTCTTCACTAAATGTTCAATAAAATTCAGCAGTGAAACCATTTGGTTCAGGGGTTTTGTTCTTAGGTAGTTTCTTGATTACCAATTCAATATCTTTGCTGGTAATTGGTCTATTCCGATTTTCTGTTTCTTCCTGGGTCAGCCTTGGAAGGTTGTATTTTTCTACAAAGTTGTTCATTTCTTTTAGGTTATCCAGTTTGTTACCATATAATTTTTCATAGTATGCTCTCATAATTCTTTGTATTTCTATGGTGTCCATACTGATTTTTCCTTTCTCATTTCTGATTCTGTTTATGTGTGTAGATTCTCTTTTATTCTTGATAAGTCTGGCTTAGGGTTTATGTATTTGGTTTATTTTCTCGAAGAACCAGCTCCTGCTTTCATCGAGTCTTTATACTGTTTTATCTTCTCAATTTTATTTATTTCTGCTGTAATCTTTATTATGTCCCTCCTTCTACTGACTTTGGGCCTCATTTGTTCTTCCTTTTCTAGTTTCATTAATTGTGAGTTTAGACTGTTCATTTGGGATTGTTCTTCTTTCCTGAGGTAGGCATGTATTGCAATATGTTTCCCTCTTAGAACCACCTTCACTGCATCCCACAGATTTTGCAGTGTTGAATTATTGTTGTCATTTGTCTCCACATATTGCTTGATCTCTGTTTTTATTTGGTCATGGACCCACTGATTATTTAGGAACATGTTATTAAGCCTCCATGTGTTTGTGGGCTTTTTCATTTTTTGTGTGTAATTTATTTCTAGTTTTATACCTTTGTGATCTGAGAAACTGGTTGGTACAATTTCAATCTTTTTTCATTTACTCAGTTTCTTTTTGTGGCCTAGTATATGATCTATTCTTGAAAATGTTCCATGTGCACTTGAGAAGAATGTACATTCTTTTGCTTTTGGATGGAGTGTTCTGTAGATGTCCATTAGGTGCATCTGTTCTAATATGTTGTTTAGTGCCTCTGTCTCTTTATTTATTTTCTGTCTGATTGATCTGTCCTTTGGAGTGAGTGGTGTGTTGAAGTCTCCTAAAATGAATGCATTGCATTCTGTTTCCCCCTTTAATTCTATTAGTATTTGTTTCACATATGTAGGTGATCCTGTGTTGGGTGCATAGATATTTATAATAGTTATATCGTCTTGTTGGACTGACCCCTTTATCATTATGTAATGTCCTTCTTTGTCTCTTGTGACTTCCTTTGTTTTGAAGTCTATTTTGTCTGATACAAGTACTACAACTCCTGCTTTTTTCTCACTATTAGTTGCATGAAATATCTTTTTTCATCCCTTTACTTTCAGTCTGTATCTGTCTTTGGGTTTGAAGTGAGTCTCTTGAATGCAACAATCAAAAGAACTTCATGTCTTTTGATTGTTGCATTCATACCATTTACATTTAGGGTGATTATCAATAGGCATGTACTTATTGCCATTGCAGGCTTTAGATTTGTGGTTACCAAAGGTTCGAGGGTAATTCCCTTACTATCTAACAGTCTAGTTTAACTTACTTCATATGCTATTACAAACACAACCTAAAGGTTCTTTTTTTTTCCTCTTTTTTCTTCCTCCTCCATTCTTTGTATGTTACGAATCATATTCTGTACTCTTTGTCCCGCCCTTGGGTGACATCTGTTTAGCCTTAGGAATACTTCTATCTGTAGAAGTCCCACCAAAATGCACTGTAGAGGTGGTTTGTGGGAGGTAAATTCTCTCAGCTTTTGTTTAACTGAAAGTTGTTTAATCCCTCTTTCAAATTTAAATGATAACCTTGCCGGTAGAGTATTCTTGGTTCAAGGCCCTTCTGCTTCATTGCATTAAATATATCATGCCACTCCCGTCTGGCCTGTAAGGTTTCTGTTGAGAAGTCTGATGATATAGCCTGATGGGTTTTCCTTTGTATGTGATCTTTTTTTCTCTTTCTAGCTGCTTTTAAAAGTCTGTCTTTATCCTTGATGTTTGCCATTTTAATTATTATATGTCTTGATGTTGTCTTCCTTGAGTCCCTTGTATTGGGAAATCTGTGCACCTCCATGGCTTGAGAGACAATCTCCTTCCCCAGATTGGGGACGTTTTCAGCAATTACCTCCTCCATGACACTTTCTATCCCTTTTACTCTCTCTTCTTCTTCTGGTACCCCTATAATGTGAATATTTTTCCATTTGGATGGCTCACACAGTTTTCTCAATATTCTTTCATTCTTAGAGATTCTTTTTTCTCTCTGTGCCTCAGCTTCTTTGTATTCTTCTTCTCTAATTTCTATTCCATTTACCGTCTCTTCTACTACATCTAATCTGCTTTTAAATCCCTCCTTTGTATGTTTCATTTCAGATATGGAATTTCATAATGGTTGAGTCTCTGACTTAAATTAATTCCTGAGTTCTTGAATATTTTTCTGTACCTCCATAAGCATGTTTATAATTTTTATTTTGAACTCTCTTTCAGGAAGATTGGTGAGTTCAGTTTCATTTGGTCCTTTTTCTGGGGTTTGTGAGATTTTTGTCTGAACCATGTTCTTTTGATGTTTTGTGTGGTGCCCACTAGTGCACAGAAACTCCAGTCTCTGGAGCTGCTCAGCCTCTAGAGTGAGGTTGGGGGTCGTAGGGGAGCGGAGCTGGTGCCTGGGTGGAGGAAAGATCTATTTCCTGAATCCCTCTGTGGTGCCTGTCTCCAGTGTCAGAGGCGGTGGGCCAAGCACACACGTTAGCCTCTGTGCTTTGCGTCTCTAGCTGTTGTAGGTGGGGCCTCCCTCTGGCTGGCCTGACACCAGCGCAGTGACTGCTGTTTTGCAAGCAGGTGCCAGTAGGCCAGGAAGATGGCACAGCAGGCTGTGTGTCACAGTGGGGGGGGCCTTAGAGCTGAGTAGGCAGCCGGTGGGATGGAGCACCTGAAGCTCCTCAAAGTTCCCAACCAACTGGGCAGAGCATGCCCAGACAACCTTGTCCAGCTCTCCCTTCTCCCGCACAGCAAGCTCCATGCAAACCCCGCCCCTTCAGCAGCTCTCTCACTGCTAGGAAGCCTGTCAGACCACCCGCCCTTCCTGACACAGAGCGGCCAGATATGGGTCCTGTCCTCCACCAATGGCTGGAATGTCAGTCTCCCAGGCCCTCCACCCATCCGAGCTCCCCAACGTCCAGCACACCACACAATATAGGCATCCCCTCACAAAGCAGATCTCCAGGGCTAGGTGCTCAGCATTCCCAGGCTCCCACCCCCTCCGCACTCCGTTTCTCTTTCTCCCACCCGTGAGCTGGGGTGGGGGAAGGCTTGCATCCCGCCGGATTAAGGCTTTAGTGCTTTATCCTGTTTCTTGAGCTCTGCTCTGTTCGTGAGGTCTGTATGCAGTCTGGTTCAGCCTTCTTTCTTCTTGCTGTTTTAGGGTTAGTTGTATTAATTAACTATATTTTTGTACTATTTATGGTTTTGAGAGGAGTTCTCCGTGTCACCTGTCACACCACCGTCTTGAATCTCACAATGAGTGTTTCTTGAAATGATACTTTTTCTCACATCAAACATGCACTTTCTCAGAAGCATATTTGCAATCAGCATCATAGCTTCGGACAATCATGTGACCAGTCAAGGTAATTAACTAAGGATTAGGATGTGGTCTATGACTCTGAGGAAAAAAAAATCTGTTAGTATAGGCATGTGGGGAACACATGTTTTTAACCAAAAGTCAAGATACATGATCTGATAAACATGATCACATATCTTTGTGTCCCAAATATTTTTGAATATAGAATGTCTATGGCTGCCCAACCTAATCTGCCATTTTTGCCTTACCCTGTTATCCAAATAGGCCAACTCAAGACATTAACTTAATAGTTAATAAGTAAGTAGCTAATATTATTGGCAAGCTTACTATGCAACAAGCCTTATGTGAAGTGCTTTGCTATTGTCTCAGTCTTCTCAACTACCTTTGAAGCACATCTTTTTATTATGTCCATTTTACAGATGTGGAAACTGAGGCTTAAAAAACTTGCTAAAGATTATGCAGCCAGAAGTGGGCATCTACCCAGCAATGGGCAAATAGTCTGTTCGATCCCCTCAGTCATTCTGTGATACTGACCTAACCATGACCTCATAACCTTATTAGATCATCAGAAGAGCCACTTCTGGGCAAAAATAGCTTGTAGCTTTCCAAAATTTTTTATTAAAACTCTAAATCTCCTGGCAGTAACCTTCAAAAGTCATGATTCAGACCAGCAGTGATAATCAAAAATGGAATCACAATGCAGGTCTCTTGGCTACGAAAATTCCAGAAGGAACGCTCAACCCTGACATTTATGACAATCTGTATTTTCCTGTTACTGGGTCATATGCCATTGTTGTTTATTGAAAGGCACCAACTCTCATTCTGTCCTCCCTTTCAGGTTTAATCAGTTTGTTCTCTACCTTGGTTGTCATTTCATTGGGATCTAGGGCAATGTTTCTCAAAGTCCTGACAGCTGACCACCTGCATAATGACCGATCACTTGGGCACTCATAAAAATGCATATTCCTGGGCTCCATCCTACAGCTGTCACATAGAATCTCCATGGATTGGAGCCCAGGAAGCGGCATTTTGATCACATTCCCCAGGTAATTCTTATGAATACTAACATTTTAGAACTGCAGATGTAGTGTCCAGATTATCACAACTCCAAATGTGATCCCTGGACCAGCATCAGCAGCAACCAAAAAGCAAGGAATTCTTCAACCCCCATCCTGAACTACTGAATCCAAACCTGAGTTTTAATGAATCCCCGGGTGATTTGTATTCACATTACTGTGCCTACAGAGAACCAGTGATCTACAAGAGTGTTTCCCTATTTTTCACATCATGGCATGCACAGGAAACAAGAGCGTTTGTCCAGCAGGCAGATGAGAATGCCTGCTGTGGTACCGGGGCTGGGCCTGCCCCGGACCCTAGTGGGTGACCCTGAAGGTGGAGGAGACTAGTATCTCAGGCACACCTCTGCCACAGCACACTGGTTGAGAAGCCCTGGTCTACGTGAAGTACTAGCTTTCTTCATGAGGCATGACTCCCAAAATTTGCTTATTCTCACTTCCTTCATGATTTATCCTGTATTTTCATGCAGACCAGGAGTCAGAAAGGTTACATCCCAATAAACTGGGTTTTAGAAATCTTCATGCAATGGAAGACCACAGTCACATCTTTAAGTTCTAGAGGGACTCTGAGAGATGCAGGAAGAGTTATGCCTGTTATTCTGAGGAGCCATCTGCTGTGGCCTAAGGTAAACTGGGAAGAAATAAGAGCCTTCCTCCCTCTGAAGAATGCTCTCCTCTTAGTCCACAAATCTGAGGTTGGAGGATCAACAGTGTGTAGGGTGGCTTCCTCTCTCCTGAAGAATGTGCCAACAGGAATGTGGTTCTGTTTAATTCTCCCTTAGCAAAACCTGCCAGCTTGTAAACCAGACAGGTGACCCTCTCCCAGTCAGCTCCTGAGAGTGGGACAATAGTTGGGATGGAAGGAATGGAATCACCTCAGAAGCGCTTCCCGGTGAGACCATCTGATCAAAAGGATGCAGTGTCAGGGCACATCGTCTGACTTTGCAAAGCCCCCAGCTACTTGGGAATTCTATTTTTCCCCCAGTAAGGAAAATACTGAAAAATGTTAAAGCTCAAAAGGGTAAGCTCTTACTATGAAGCAAATACAACTAAATGAAGGACTGCCATGGCCTAAGCAAATATAGTGAGAAAGAGGTGGGGGACTGTCACGACCACTCACTTTTCCTCTCTTTCCACCTTGCCTGCCAATCTGTGTCTAATGCTCTCTTCTCTGCCTCCCCCAGTCAAAGTATAGACAGAGTAGCACATATTTTGGCTGGTTTAGTGTGGGACTATTCCTCCTCTGTCCTGAGACTATCCATCCCTTGAGTCCCAAAAAGGCATCTGGTCTTCCCTTTGCACCCCAATTACACCCAAGAGAGGACTCTGCCTGAAGTCCCTCTGCATTAGTAGTAGGAAAGACAGTGACCAGAGCATGCTGTCACTAGCCACCGCTGACTGATTTTCATGGAACTCTTGCCTCGATCCAGGTAGAGAGGCAAGCAAACATGTCTCCTGCTCTGACCATGACGTGCAGAAAGCAGTTAGTTGGCAGTTCACACAGAGTAGCCATGACGTCTAAGAAAGAAATAGGTCGTTCTCTGAGTATGTATCAAGAACATTCGGTAAAAAAAATTTCCATCCTTGATCATCTGATTAACAAGTGCTGAAAACCTAAGACTGGGGAATGCTGAGGGCCTGGGCCTGCCAGCCTCAATGGCACAGCTATTTCACACGGCCGTTTCAGACACAGAATATTGAGCCATCTCTCTGCTTCATGGTCCAGGATGAAGAACAAGCTGTGGTACTTTGAGTTTGGCACCTCAGAGACCTTTGCAGCCACCTGCAAGAAACTCCACGACCACATAGAACTGGAGGTAAGTGGGGAGAAGGCTTCCCAGACCTTGGTTCTGCTCCTGGACTGTCACACAGATGTGTCGCCTTGGGTCCTCAAAAAGTGAGCCAGAGTGTAGTCCCTTAGTTGTACTTCTATCCTGTTCCCACACATCTCCACGACCTCGCTCAGAGGGGCCTTCAGTCACCAACCTGCCTTTCTCGGCCTGTCCAGGGAGTCCTGGGGGCTCTGGGACCTAGAGGCCAAAGGACCCAGGGCCACAGTCCATTCCTGTCCTCCGCCCTCAGCCCTTTCCCACTGTGGCCTGCAATTCCCCTTTTTCAGAGAGGTGAAGATTCGGTTGTCACCAGCTAGATGAGAGGAGCTGTTCTTGGGGTACAAGCCATGTTCCAAGCCTGGTAAAAGTCTGAGAATTAATGGCCACAGGTAGCAGGGTTGAGGGGTGTGGGGGTTGAGGCCAGGGGTGATCAGACATCCCCCAGCTCACCAGGTCTCAGCATTTACAGCTGCTTTAAGGACCAACTCATAGGACCTAGGCTCAGCTACTTGTGCAGTTGCTGAGAAGGGCCCTTGGCTTAATGCTCTTTTGTCACCATATTGAAATTCTTGATAAGTTTTTAACAAAGGGCCCTGCCTTTTCATTTTGAATTGGGCCCCTAAATGATGTAGCTGATTCTGCTGGTGCACTCGTGTTTTACTAACTCTGTTGTAGCGGCCTGCCTCAGACAGTTTGCCTGTCGGCTTCCTTCCCTTGGTTAATAAGCTGCCCACTTCCCACTCCCTCCACTTCTGCTGGGTTCTCCTGAAATCCTGAAGTCACTGCTACCAGAAGGTCTCCCTGGTCTCTGGCCACCTGAAAGCCAAACTTATGTGCACGCCAGCTCTGTCCCTGCTCGGGAGGACCTCAGGCCTGCCGGTTCCCTTGCCTATAGTTCTCAGCTACCAACCCCACATTCCCAGGGGATTCAGGCCTCAAGTCTGACTTTCACTTGAGAAAAACAAGTGAAAGAGGCAGCCAGAGAGTTCATCCAGGGTGGGCTCCTCTTAGCCCACCAGCTTTGTCCTTCCGTCTGCATTAGCAGTCAAGTGGGGCCTGGACATCCCTTTGAGGAGGAGCATTTGGCCTGAAGCAGTGGGGAACCCCACCACTCCCTGCCGGAAGGGAGCCTGCCCTCACAGGCAACTTTCACAAACAAAACACAAAGCCAGAGATTCTGTGCTTCTTCTATTTGACTCATCTCCCCTAGTTCCTGGGTTACCACCCTCAGTGGGGGAGGAGCCAGTGTGGCTAACCCCCTGAACTTGTGGCCAGCTCGGTCAGAGGGCAGAGAGGCCTGGACCTAAAGGTGTGCCCGCAGGTGGTACCACCCACACCTGGGAGAGACTGAGGAGCCAGGCGTCCTCTGTTGCTGCACAAAAGCACTGCCTCAGAGCTGCCTCAACGGAGAGGGCTGGCCTGGAGGGGCCGAGGGAGGCCAACAGAGATTTATGTGTGCATTTTTCCTGTTGGCATGATCATCTGGTGGGGTCTCTTTAAATATATCCCAAGTGAGGGACAGCCCTGGCCTAACCACTGCCAGCTGCAGGCACACAGCGACTGCTTGTTCTCCCTGCAGCTGGCCTTGAAACTGTGCCCGGAATAGAGCAGCTCAGCTCTCCTGCCTCTGTGGCCTGCCCTCCCGGCTCCCGGCTCTGGATCGGCAGTGCTGACAGACCCCTCTGGGTCCAAGATGCAAAGGCTCTTCCAAAACCACAGAGGCAGAGGGGGCTGATGGCCTCATTGCTAAAGCTGCTGGTGGCCTTTGGAGGGGGTGCAGTTGTTCACTCTGTGGGTCCTCGGGGGCTTTCAGGAGCACTTCTTGTTTTCCTTATCTCCCCATAATGAGTCTTTTTAGTATTTATTCATGAGGGTGAAGGGGGAAGGGTCATGTGACAGCCAGGTTTGGGGCAGGCACCATTTTTGCATCCAGAGAGTACTGGGTGGCCGGTCCTGCGCCTCGTGATCCAGAGAGGAACAGAGAAATAGAAGGGGAGAGGCATGCAAGGGACAAGCGTTAGGAGGCTGCGGAGAGCCACGGGTAGACGGGGGCCTCCTGAGCCTCAGGAGGAGGAGTGGGAGCAACTACACAAAGCGGCCTCTAGGTGCGGTTGCCGCACACGGCAGCCCAGGCCAGGGAGGGTCAGCACAGGCCTGGGAATGACTCTGCCTACACAGGTCATGCTACATATCACCATTTTCGAAGCCCTAATCACAGCCTTTCTTCCCAGTGCACGACACCCCGGGGAGCCCTGTAGACCAGGCATTATTATCCCCATTGCATGGAAAAGCAAGCTGAGGCTCTGCGGTTTAGAAGGACACACATAAGGAGAAGAAAAAGGGAGGAGGAAAAAGTCCCATCTTTGACTGCCTACCATGATATGTCCTCATTTAATACAGTAACCCCTGAGCAAGCATTACACATTTTTTAAAGGAGGAAACTGAGGCTCAGGTACATTCAGTAACTTGTCCAAGATTTCACTGCTGGAAACTGGAAAAAGATTCTAGGTCTCCTGGAATGAGTTTAGCTTAGAACGCAATCAGTAGAGATCTACCTCACAAGGGCTAGAAACGCAGAGAATTCTTCAGCATCCATGAACTCTTTCTCCTTCCTTTACTCAGGGTGGGGCCGTTTGGTTCCCTCTTGGCTGAGGCACCGGGGCAGGTCTGCTGAGAAATGCTCTGAAAGAGTGGAAGGCACAGTCCTACTGCTTATTTGAGGAAGGAATGGGTTTAGGGGGGACGGTAGGAGAGAATCAGAGAGGAAGACTGCCTTAAAGTTTACAAAAGGTTTTCCCACACAGCATCTCATTTTATTTTGATCACTTGTCAAACATGCGGGCAATACTAGTGTCCTCACTCTATGGGTGAGGAAACTGAGGCTGGGAGGTCCAGCGACCAAGAAAGGGCACAAAGTTCTGGGGTTCAGGGGTACAGATAGTAAAGTCTGTTTAGTTTCTTCTTCTATGTGTGTGTCTGTGTGTCACGCTAGTAAAAAGTTGAATGTTGAAACTTAAACAAAAATGAGATTACGGAGGGAACATGGCCAATGAAAGTCTGTCATGAAATACGGCCTGTTTCTCTGAGGTTCGTGGCTTGCTGAGAAGGACCAGGAGACTTGGTCGCTCCTCTGAAATCAAGCTTACAGCCCACTTTACAAAGCACCACAACAAGCTGGTTAATATAGTTCTCACCTAACTAGCGCTGAGGAAACTGGATCCAGGAGTCCTGGGAGCCACGTGAGCCAGATCGATCTGGACACCGTTTTGGGGGCTCAGAGACTCAGCTACGGGAGAAGGCGACGCCACACCTACCGTTCACCTGCAGACCCCCAGCTAGGGCCGGCGCCGTGAAAGGGCCGAGGCCTGGGTATGCAGGACGTGGGCTTAGCCCTGTTCTGCAATTAGGCTAAGTAACTTGCTGGACTATGTGTCTGGACCTCAGGATTCTCATCTATGAAATGGGAAGAAAGGGGTTAGCCTACTTCCCAAGGCTATAATTCAGATTAGAGTTTTCAGGGTTTTTTTTTTTAAGTAACTAACAAGGGTGCCAAGTGCCCTATGGAATCTGCAAAGCAGCCCAACTGAAGCCCCTTTCCAGAGAAAGGAATAGAAGCTGAGAGGAGGCAAGAAGCTCACCTGAGGTCTACAGCCTATGCGTGGTCAGGCCAGGCTTCAAATCCAAATTTGCCCCAAACCCAAGAGTTTCAGGGCAGTACTGGCACTTCAGCCTAGAGAAGATTCTCAACCAGGTATGGGCCCTATCTGGCCTGCTTTTATTCACATGCTTTTGTTTATTTTTTCATTTCAGATAAAATTAAAAGCAGGCATGAGATTTTTACATTTATCAGAAAGAAAGCATAAAAACATATGGCAAATGCTTGCTCTAATGACTCCTTTACAGGGACACAGAGGAAGGCCTAGGAAAGCTAGTGTAGTGCCTGGAAATGGGTGCTCAGTAACTGTGGCCAATTCTAATTAAGAGGCCAGCACGTCACCCACACGGCTATCATCCTGGTCTAAGGCAGTCTCCCAGGGTCTCTGAGAGTCCCTGACTCCCCTTCCAAAGCCATCCATCCCATCATGCTCATTCTAATCTGATTTCTCCTGCATAAGCAGGTGGGGGATGAGGTGAGGGAGGGACACAGTGAGTCACCTCCCCAACCCCAGGCCCAGAATAGCCCTGCCAGGGTTTTTAGACATGATCATAGTGAGGTGAAGCAAACCAGGCAGGCTTCAACTCAAACACTTATTTTACATGCTGTGGAAATTTTTCATTCTACTTGCTAAAAATAAGAACTTCCAAGATTCCTTGATATTTTATCTACTTTAAAACAATGTTCACAAGAGAAGACTAGCCAGCTCCACTAATATGAATCTCTGCATGGGGAAAAGTGAATCCAAATTTGCTCAAAAAAATCCGTTATCCAGTATATTTTGGGACTCTCCCACACTGGTTCCCCCCTTTCAACTGAGGATATTTTAAAAAATACAATGAAGTCCTGAAAACAGTCTATCAAATTTCCCGTATCAGATTGACATGTCAATATTTTGTTTTATTCCCCTCAAGCATTTTTTAATCAAAGGAATAAAATATTACAGATAGAACCGATCTCCACACTCCCTCTGTGCTCTGCAACTTGCCTTTTTCCCTCCCCATTGCCTTCTTGAGATCCCTCCATGCTGATCTTGGTAGAGCTACAGTCAGTTCATTACTCTGAACTGCTCTGGGAACCCCACGCTTCGGTGGTGAACAGGACCACCTACGGAAACTCTCAGACACTGTGGTAGGAACATAAGTGGTAAAGCACTTTGGAGAGTAGCTTAGCAATATATGATGAACCAAAAACGTGTTTGTAGGCCATATGACCCAGCAGGTTCTTCACAACCTAGGCCTAGAGGATTTCTTGCCTGTGAGCTCCCAGGGGGAGAGCACGGAGATGGAGTGCACCATTTTTTTGTTACAACTAAGTGGAACCAGTCCAAATGATGTGTTATCCTAACACTTAAAAAAGAGTGTGAGTAAAAGTACTAAATGTCACTGAATTATATACTTTAAAATGGTTAATTTTGTGTTACATGAATTTCATCTCAATTTTCTTTTATTTAATTTTACAAAAGAGAGTATGCTGGGCACAGTGCTAGGGATATTTAATCCATATCATGATATGAGTCCAGTCTATGAGAATCCTAAATTCTAAAACTAACATTTAACACAACCATGTGCATCTTAATAAGTAATGATTCAGATTACTTTAAGATTGGATGGGTACCTGTCCCTACTCCAATCCAATCAAGTGCCATTGTTTTTCAAAAGAGAACTCAAGGACTCTACAGGTTAAGTAGCTTGACCAAGTTCACCCAGCCAGTAAATGGCAGAAGAGAACCCATGCCTCTCAAGCTCCATCTGGGGGCATTCTCTTATTCTGTCTTGGTATCCACCTGCAATACTGCAGTAGACCTCTTCAGTGAGAGAGAAAGAGATCTTAAGCACCTTGGCCTCTGCTGGTGTCATTTAAACCTCATCTTGAGCAGGCAGAGCCTTTCAGAGCTTGGAGTAAGGAAGGTGGGACCTGGCCAAATGCTCAACCCATCAGCCCAGCCATGGTGATTCCAAGAGAGATGAAATGAAAATCTCTTCATGGAGAAGGGGAAGTTGAGAAGAGCAATTGAAGGGGATTTTGAGTTATTGGAAAAGAAAAGGTGGCAGCCTGATTATGCATCAAACCCTACAGTCAGAAGAAAGTCTGGAATGGGGCTCAGAAAGACATCCTCCTTCTCGCCTACTCGCTTCCTCAACCAAGCTCAGTGGCTCTGTCATTCCAGAATTGTCCTCACTGTACAGCTACCCAAGGCAGCGCTTGCCCCTTCAAAGGCCTTTGTCCTACCCATCCTACAGTGCTCACGGGACCAGATACCACACCTCAGTCTCTTCCTTCTTCTCCTACTATGTACACTAAAACTCTTGTACTGATTATGAAAGTAACCCCAATTCATGTAGAACATTTTAAACTATAGAGGGGCAAAAAAGGAAAGAAAAGTAACCCACAGTGTCTCCAATGCGGGATGAGCACTATGGTAATGTTGGCTTTGTTTCAATCCTATAATAATATTAGCTGTTGTTTCTTTAAAATCAGGCCGCTGGAGGATCTCTATAATTCCTTTATTTCTTAGATCCTCATCCATTTTTAAACAGAGTTCCATCCTCCCTATCTCTCTACCTCTTTCAGCCATGCACTGAGTACAAGTTTTCTTTGCTGATCCTTAAAATCTTTCAGCCTACTAAGAGGAAATTGTTTCTGTAAATTTTGTGTTATAAAATCCCATTGTTTGTTTATACTTTCTGACACAAACTTTTTCTCTCTTAAATGACCCTCTTTTTTATTTCCTACAAATGTGTACCCTGTATGTCACTTCAAGCCTCCATTCATCCACGTGCTTTTATATTCTTGTTCTTTTCCATTTCCTTTGTTCTTTGTGAATTGCTTTGATTTTCTTTGTCTTCAGACTCCTGGCTGTACATACTTTGTGTCTTCCAAGGACTTTGGAATAACTTTTAACGATGAATTCTCATGCCTACATTTTCACAAAGCAGTGGGGGGATACGCAGCACAGTGGATAGACGAGGCCCAGGGTAGGGGTCATGTGACTCAGCACACTGGATTAGAAGGCACCCTCCCAACAGAGTCCTAGAAGATTTCTAGGCTAACTTCTGCCCCAGCAAGCTTAACTTTTCTACCACCAAGGTCCTTTAGTGAAAGAATAACTTACCCCAAGTAATGCCTATCCTATCAGTGGGAAATGTATTGGTCTTTTAGAATATTGAAAAGAATCTGTGATCTTCATCTCCACACTCAGGAGATTCAGGGACCTCAGAAAAAACAATCCCTTTCTGCTTCTACAATTAGGTCATGAAACAGAATATTATATACAAGTACGTCTTCTTAGCTATAGTGGATAGGTGTGTTCATCTGTCTTAGTCAGTGGGGTCATAAACTTGCTGACCCAAGTATACAGAAAAGGAATTGAAAGGGCATATGATCTAACAAGGGACTGGGTGAACACCAGTGCACACATGGACATCTTATATCTCTAGGGTATTAGGTTCAACAAACTAATAACAATAGGAGTCACTTACTGAGCACTTACCTGGCACTTTCTTACCTTATTTTACCCTCATAACAACTCTCCACAGTGTATATTATTCCCATTATTTACACAAGGAAACTGACTAAAAGATAAGATCTTTATCTCCTGAAGATAAGTAAGTACTCCAAGCTCAGATGAGTTTCAACCCGATATGCCCCTCACAGTGCCACAGAACTCCCCCTAGTAGATGGCCTCAGCATTACACGTCTGCTTTCTACCTAATGCGTGTGTCTATTGAGTTGGTCGTAGGGCTCCAATTCAAGACTTGACATATCTATCAGGCAGTCAGCTGTCTGAAGCAAAGGCTGTTAATCATTCTGTATCCCCAAGCCTACCACCGCTCCTACTCTACAGTTATTCATTGTATAATTGAACCAAAGTGTGAAAATTCCCATAATTAGTGTGAACACTAATAGAAATTACCGTCTGACCAGCCTCAAGTGATACCTTTTTATTGGAAGCCACCAGAATGAAAGGGACCCACCTCGCTCTGTTTGTCACACAAAGGGGGAGATAGCTGAGCTTGCAGCCTGGCACTCTGGCCTTCTCCCAACTGTTTTGTAAGTGGCAAGACCTCCCACACCCATTTCTGAGCTATTGCTGGGACCTCTGAAAGGAGCAGAGGGTCTGGGACAACTGTGAACCCAGGACAGGAAATACCAGAGATCTCCCACCTCTTTCCCACCAGAGTTAAGACAATGAGTGGGTAGAGCCCATATGGCAGCAAGGGTGCCAGGCAGCTCTAGGGTCAGAGGAAGTGACCCTAAAAGGCAGAATAGAGGTCTCCACTATGAGTCCTCTCCTGTGGCCCAGAGCCTACCTGCCCCTGAGCCCTGCCAGTTGCTATAGCCAGCAGCCCTGCTCTGTCTGCAGGAAAGCTTGGCCCCTCAGAAAGCCCCATGTACCCCAAGTTGTCCTGAGCTCTCCAGACAGACAGCAAATCCTGTTAATCTGCATCCAGAGCAAGAAGGCCTCAACACACCAGTTGTTTTTTTTTTTTTTTAGCTTGGAGAGGGTGGAGCAGTGAATAGGAAATGGCTTTGCCCTCTGTCCAACTCTGAGGTGACCCACCACTATGGGCTCTGAGAAACAGCAGTTTTGTTTTGGAAACTGGCACCCAGTGCAGGCTTGCTCCTGGAAATGGGTTTGGTGCCCCCACCCCCCACCCCCAGCTGCAATGTTCTACTTCTGGCCTCCCTGCCAACTCCCTCTTCCAGCTGCCCCTCTCAAAGGCACTATTGTGCCCGCCTGGCACAGCAACAGAGGAGGGCTAAAGAGGAAAAAAACATTTTCTGCCCATGGGATGTCCTTAAGCAGGTTGTGGGTACATGGCTTCAATGTTGCATTCCTTAAGCCCACACAAACCCGCCAAAACTCCATCATCCCTGTCACAGATGGAAACCACTTTCCAGTCTAACTGGCCTACCACAGCTCACTGTCAGAGAACGCAGAGCTGGGTGGGCCAGGCTGGTGGGGTGCAGGTGGGGGTGCCATGGTGATGTTTCTTCAGTACAGCACGCTACCCTGCCAAAGCAAGGTGGAACATAAACTCCCATCTCTGAACTGCAGGGGGGGTTAGTTCTCCTTACCACTCAAGAAAAAGATTCATTATGGCACATTCTGATAACTGCACATCTAGCCACCTCCTGAATACTGTAAAGATAGGAATCTCACTACTTTTCCAGAGCCTGTTCCATTGCCGGCCAGGTCTGACTTTTAGAAAGTTCCTTCTAATGTTGAAAAAGGATGTGTATCCCCTTCATCACCATATTCTTCCTTTGTCAGCACTTAGTACCTATGCTTGGAACAAAATGGGTGCACAATAGTTGTTTGCAAGATGCATGACTGCATCTCCCATCCACTGGGCCTATTTTACCTCTTGGAGTACAGAGACCATGCCTTCTTACTCCTCTATATGACTGCCCTTCATAGGGCTGAAGATCTGTCTTCCATGTCATCTCCTATTGGTCTTCACTGAGTAAACATCCCTTTTTCCTTACGTGACTCAATGTACGGATCCATGACTATCCTGACCACTCTTTTCTTGATAGAACTTATTTTTTCCCAGTGTCTTCACTCGAGGAATCAAATCCCTTGTACTACCTAGAATATTCCAAAAGTGGTCTCATAGATAACAAAGCACAAGATTAACAGGCATCAGGTACATGCTCTGTAAGTTAGACTTGTCATCTGCATCTCATGTGGGAAAGCAGGTCCGTGCAGCCTACCACAAACCTGGATAAATTTGGAAAAGAAGGACCTTCCTTAGTTTCATTGAGTCAATGTTTCCTTATCAGTAAAAACAAGGATACAAACATCTCAGGGTTGTAAACATTAAACATAAAATATTTGCAGTGCCTGGTTCATAATAGTTACTCAATAAATGATATATATTATCATGTAACATATGTATGTAAAAGCACCTAACTGCCCACAATAGACATCAGCATCTAAAATGATATAAAACAGCTCCTTTGCGTGCAGGGGAAGCCACTGGCCTGTAGGATTTACCTACAACTGCCAGGCCATTTTTGTTTTCTGTAGATAGTACTGGACTGTCTTTCCAATAATGCCATCGCCGTTCATCAACAGCAGTCAGTTTATCGCCTTTTCTTGCCTCAGAATACACATCAGATTATTGACACTAAAAACATTCTCTCTAGTTCTTCTCTAGGGAAAACAAACATCATTGTCTGCCCTGGCCGCTTTTCTTTCACTCCCAAATTTCTTTATTCTGGCTATAGGCCCTGCAGATATGCAGATATCTACTCCTTCTCCAAGGTGGGAGGGAGCCAGCTGGCCTGCTGGCGCATCTCTTCTCAGCCCCACTTTCAGTGATGTCACATTGGTAGCTTGAAATTGGCCTTAGGGGGAGTATTTACAACACGGAACATCACACTCGGAGCTTCTTTCTGTTTTTTTTCCCTGGAGATCCTGCTGTTAAGCATTTAGCTGCACACCCCTGGCTATAGCATTCACCTGCCGTGAGCACCTTGAATACAGGGACTGTGTCCCATTTCCGTTCCATCCCCAGAGTCTAGCACAGAGTAAATAGGTTCTCATCATTCCTAATGGATGAAGGAATGCTTTTGTCATCTGTCTCTTAATGTTTCTGTCATATAAACCATGCCACATTTGCCCTATTCTTGTTACCAGCTGTTCAGATATAGAGTTCCTTTACCTGTGATCAGAGGACAATGTCTTGCAGACTTGGATTAACTTTCCATATCTCTCCCTAACCTGGATATGCAGTCCTCTTTATTTGGTCGATATATTTATCTTAGGAAATCATGGGGATTCATCTGAAAGGAAAGAAACCTTGTAAGATTTCTTGAAGAAATACCTTGGTTTACATTTTGGGATTTCTCCACACAGTCTTTCTTCCAATTAACAAATAGTTATATTGGACAATACGATATGGGTAAGAAATGCCAGGAACTATGGAGAAGACAGAGCTGTGTAGCATATGGTCCCTACCCACTGGGAGCTTAAAGCCTCCTGGGGACAAGCAAATATGTATGCATAACACATGACAGAATATACATTCCTTACAAGACAGAAAAACAAAGCAATGAAAATTCAGAGGAGAGGATCAATTTATAGCTAGAGCATTGGGAAAAGCCTCATAGAGGAGATAGCTTTTGGACTGGAAAGGTAGGATTTCAACAGGCATAAAAGAGCTGATTGGCAGTTTAGGCAGGGAGGACAGCAGAAACAAAAGCAAGTGGGCCTAACTCTGGTCTGTATGTAGACCAGTACAGACTAACATGACCCACCTTTGCTAGGGCCCAGCTAATGCTCTTCCTCAGCTAACCTCCTCTTTCCAAACCAAAGGGAACCTTGGATTAGCATCGGTCTTCCTCATAGTCTAATTCACATTCCAATCTGACAAGCCAATTCATAGACCATCATCCCCACCTAGCAAAGCAGAAATGTTCCCACTGTAAATGAACATTACCATCCCCATCTTTCCCCAGGACCCTATGGGACCCTGTAGCTGTGCAGGGTGGTGTCCCCATACTTTCCTTTCATTTAATGCCTGTTCCCTCAAAAAAATGGGGGAAGGGATCTTGGTCAGCTCTTTATGTCAGCTGCTCCTCTGCCCTGGAGTGTATGTCTGAGGCTCTGACATGAAGCGCGGGGGTCAAGGGAGGCAACCCTCTCCTCTTGCTCATCCTCCTTTCAGCCCATCAGAACACCTGTGCAAGTGTGTCCAGATGTTGTCCATCTCTTCCTCAGCCTTGTCTCTTCCTCCCCACTGTAACTGAAGTATTGTTTTCCCTAGACATTTCCTAGCACCTCCCCACTTCCCTCTTCAAAAGACTACCCCACCCCCACCCCCATTTCACCCTCACTAAGGAAGGGAAGGACTCCAGTATCTTCCTCAGACCAATGTCCCACCATCGTCATCAGCATTTTCCCTTTCACCCCATCTACTTCCCATCCTAGGCACTCCCAACTTCCTCCTGTCTCTATGCACTCACCCACCAAGTAAGTGTTCACTGAGGATCTTCTCTGCCTCAATTATCCATGAAAATGCTTTTCCTCAATCGTGTTACCATTTTCAATCCCATCTCCTCTCCCCAGCCTCATCTGCCACCAAACCACGTAGCTATTCTGACTCTGTTCCCTTACTACCACCCCTACTAACCCTAGTTAAGCCCTAGCTCTTGCAAGAGATAGCTGTGAAATCTAAGGTCACTTACCAACTTTAGACTCTCACTGTTCTCATTTTAGTAATTAGAAATTACCAATCTAATATTCCATCTGGCTTTCCCATTCTAAGATTCTATGCTTTGGCCCTCATCCAGCTGCCAACATTTCTGTTTACAACATAACTCATGACTTCTTGGTTACCAAAGCAAATGACCAAAGGTCTAATTCCAGATCTACCAACTCTAATTAGCTATGTGACTTTGAGCCATTCCTTTCACCTCTTTAACCTACATTTTTTTAATCTATAAAATGAAGTAATTGGACTGAATGGCTTTCCAAGACTCTTCAGGTCTTTGATTCCATGAGAACACAGGTACAGGGAGAGCAAGAGACCCTTTATGGAGAGCGGACAAAGAATTCATGGAGAAAATAGCATTTGTAGAGATTTAGAAGAAAAGCACAGAAGGGGTACTAGGGTGTCCTCAGAGTGTCCTGGGGACTATAAGAAAAGCATCATGATCCACTGATTTAAGAACTCTATAAAAAATGGAAGATTCAGGCTGACAATAACTAAATCCACTAACCAATCTAAACATCACTGAAAAATGACACAATCTATGTGCCTCCTAATGAGACACAATTAGAAATACATAGCCCCATTTGATAAAGCGTTCTTGCCAAAAAGTCACCCTGAATCAAGCCTCTAGATCTAAAAGTACCAATTTTAGTGAAAATATAGGATCTAGACTGTGAACGTGTTTAAAAGACACCTCATGGATACAATCAGCAAATTTTGGACCCTGGGAAACACTCAGCCTTACTTCTCAAAGCGAATGTTGCCCTCGCGCACAGCGTCAGCATCCCCAGGGACCATGCAGACATGCTGAGTTTCAGGCCCCACCTCAGACCTCCTGGATCAGAATCTGCATTTTAATAATCCTGAAGTGATTTATATGCACATTAAAACTTGAGAAGCCCTTCTGTGTGGGACAAATGACCAATTTCTTTCAATAAATATTGAAAGACAAGGAAAAACAGGATGGGGAATTTATAGATCAAAAGAAACATAAGAGATGTATCAATGAAATTCAATCTGTAGCTCTTTCAGACCAATTATTTTTTTAAATGAGACTATCTTGGAAGTTTGAACAGTTACTGGTATTTATCGATTCTAAGTAATTACTATTACCTTTTACAAGTGCTGATAGCACTAGGGTAATTCTTTTTTTAAAGAGTGTTATTTAAAGATACAGGTAGAGGTACTTACGGATGAAATGATAGAATATCAGGTATTTACTATAAAATAACTCAGTATGGAAATGGGAAAACAAACTAGGGTAGAGTTAAGACAAGAGTAGCTGCAAGTTGCTAATTGCTGAGTCTGAGATTTGAGGTATGTGGGGTTTATTACTCTTCCTACTTTCTTACATGTTTGGAAATACCTATAAAAAAAAGATTAAAAAAAAAAGACCAAGGAGTCATCAAAGATGGGAGGGGCAAATCATGATAATGCAGTGTAAGGGAACCGGGGAGAAAAATTCAACTTTAAAGGGGAAAAATGCTCCCAGAGCCATTGAGGCCTGGGTCACACCTGCGATCTGGCCTGGAAGGTGACATTGCAGAGAGCAGGCACAGCCTAATGGCAGGACTATGAAGCAACGCAATCCGCGTTCTAAACCAGAGAAAATCGACGTAATCCGTGTCACAGTCAATCGAGGTTAGACGAAAGGAGAATTTCCTACTTGCTAAAAACTGAAACAGGTCATCAAATAAATTAAGGGATCTCCTTCTCTGAGGACCTTCAGAAATAGGTTCGACAGGGCTGAAATGGCAGCGGCCTCGCTCATCGGGGAGGGGTTCTGATCCGCCAGCTTTTCCAGGTCACCGAGGCCAGCAGGCACCCGGGCCGTGGAAAAGCCCGCAGCCCGGGCAGGCAAGTACCCATGCCTTCCCTCACCTCCTCTGCTCTCTCAACCTCTCAGGGAGCACGACGAACTTGGCGGGTTCTGGTTCTGCCCAGAATTATGGGGATTTTTGGGATCCAAGAGAGATCAAAGCGGGGAAAGGAGGCTTGGTAGGGAGCGGCTGAATACGAATTCCCAGTATTCTTTTCACTTGCACCTGAATGAGCTTCGGCTTCCTACCCAGTCCCCGGTTATCTAAGCGCGGACCCTCCACCAAACAAACATACCATCCCAGGCTCAGAAAGAAACCAGAACTATGGATAGTGCCTTTGCTATGCGGACCAAGGTTGAACGTGGCCGACAGTTGCGGACAGGCGCAGCGGGGACGGGGAGGAGGCGGGAGCGAGCCGCTCCGGGCCTGGGCTCGGGCAGATTCCTGAACCGCTTCCAGGAGGGCAGGAGCGGGGCTGGCCCCCAGGCACCCGGCCCCAGCCGACCCGGGGCCGGCAGCGCCGCCTCGGACCCAGGCGGCCCACGGTCCCTCACCTCGCCGCCCGAGTGCTCCATGGGCATGACTTAGGGCGTGTGCACTCTCGCTACCCGGGACGAGGGCTCTCTGCTTCCGTCCCCATACCCAGCTGTAAATACCTGGGTTCAGCGTGGCCTGGGGTTGGAGAGGAGCCTCGTAATCCAGGGCCAGGTTAGGGGTGGTTAATGGGGCGCGCAGGGACCGCCGCCCTCCTTGCACTCTCCCCAGGAGTCCCCCAGGCCCGAGCAGGGGGAGAGGGCCCGATGACGGCATGGAACTGTTGGAGGATTTAGCTCAGGAACCAGCCGGAGAGGCCCTGGGACGCGTGTTCCATTTAAACCGACAGTGTACTATTCTCGGCTCCATTTTCCCAAATCCCGCATGGCACATTTCCAGCTTTCCCGAGACCTAAGCGGGCTTGGGGTTCTGAAGGAAATCAATACGTGCAGTCTAGGCCAAGATCCCCGGAGAATGAGCTTGCAAGTATGGGCTGGCAAGGCTCACTAGCATGGGTTGGGCCAAGAGGGCATGAAAATCTCAGGTAGTGGGACGATTTCAGGCCAAAATATGCCTCATAGCACAGGTAATGTTATCATTAACTGTAATAACAATGCAGCCAGCTAAGGAATGCTGCCGTCTTCCAGAGACCAGTCAAACCCTGAAGTAGATGCTACCACCCCGCCCCCACCCGCATTTTAAGGATGACGAATTGAAGCTCAAAAAGGTTAGGGAACCAGCGGGAGATCACACAGCCAGCAAATCACACAGCCAGCAAATGACAGAACCCAGACTCAAGCCCCATGTCTTAGTCTCCAAGCCCAGGCGTGCTTTTTCCCAGACACCACGGTTGCCTCTCAGTTCTCAAATAGGTGCATTCCAGAGGCGGGGGCATCCTCCTCGCACAGACCCCAGGCTCCTCCCACCTCTTCTAGTCTATTTGACCCAGTCTGTCTACGAACCAGCGAGGTAATGGGGGAAGGGGACAGTGCACCAGACAGCAGTGTGGCCTCTTTGCGCTTACAGAGCAAGGTCAACGGTTTACAAGTTAATAACTAACACTCCTAGCTGGTTATGACTGGAGATGGAGGGGACAACCTACTCTGAAAATTGCAGGTGTTTTTTAAAGTTACTTTGTAGAATATTGTGTGCCAAAGACTTTGCTGTGCTAGTCCTATGTGCTTTGTTTTTTTTTTTTACAGAGCTGGTACAGAGGCAAGAGGTAGTAATACTGATATCCAACACTGATGTGCCAGAACTACTCTTAAGTACCCTACAAGACAGAGAGGTAGTGGGAAGATTTCAATTATTCAAACAACAGTAGAAGTTTAATTTTGCTATAAGTCTAGCATCAGCAAAAGCCCCAATTTGCCTCACTGACTCTTTCATCTCCAGAGTGGGATCTAGCATCTGACTGCCTGGGTTTGCATTCTTGCTCTGCCAGCTTGTAGAGTGGCAAGTTCTGTAGCCTTGAGAAGGCACCATAACTGCTGTGAGACCCTCTCACTCGGGGGTAACAATGGTGTCTCCATGCTCACGTTCATATAAGGATCCCAGGAGAGAATGTAGGGGAAAGACCAACACAGTGTCCAAGGAAGCTCTTGCCAAACATGAGTTGCTAATATTATTATTATTACCTCTAGAAGGGAGGGAGCATTTTGACCAACAATGAATAAATTGAGGTGCTGTCGAAGTAACTACAGCCAACAAGGAAAGTGGCCATGTTGTCGAGGAGGTGATAAGGGTAAGGGTATATGTGTATAAAGGATGGAAGACACTCCAAAATAAATTTTTAATAATTCACTAATTCTTCTGAGAAAATAAAGGAGAAGAAAAATTTTTTTAACCCCATGACAACAACAGGGCGCTATGGGTTGAGCCCATGCTTTCAAGAGACTGCACACACACATGTGCAAAGACAGAGTAGGCACATGCAGTCAAGTGTGAATGCACAAAAGCAACTCAGCCTTGAAGCCTGGTTTAGGCAAGCTGTAGGCTACACAGAATGTTAGACAATGTCTGAAGCAAAAAAGGACATGGAAAACATAGCTCGTTAGGACTTTGCCATTCCAAAAGAGTTTTTACTTTTTCCAGAGAGTAGCCCTCATGAAAAATGGAAGAACAAATGTTCAAGGTGGGTACCAGAGTCCAAAGTACATCCATAGAGAACTGACAGGCCTTGGAAGACACACACACATATGAATGTGTGGAAAATACACATATTTGAATAAGTTGCTAGACAAACCTAAATATGTCATCCAGGGACCACTTTGACAAATCTAGAAAATGGAGTGGATTCCATCCAATAAGAAGCAAATAGACAAATGTCCCAGTTTTTTAAAAATTAGAAAAGGATGTATTCTGGAAACGACAGACATATATTTCATCCAATCCCTGGCAAGATTCTGGAATAAATCATGAACCAAGTATTTTCCATTTACACACAAATATTCATGATTTAAAAGAGTTCTCTTATTCCTTTACTAGTAGAGGTTATAGGGTGGTCATTTAGGAAATGCTGTTTGATCTCAGAACAATGTCTTCTGCTTTAGTGGAAAGAACATGGGACTGAGGTCTGGAAACCTGGATACTAGCCTCGCTCCATCTTTCATAAGTTGAGTGCCCACAGGCAAGTCCCTTAACCTTGCTGTGCCTCATTTGTGAAAGATAGGGCATGTTTTCTTTGCTCCTTCTTATCTCTAAGTTCCATGATTCCACAGCATGATGAAAAGTGAGGTGAGTGAAAGTCCAGACCAGAGGCTGCGGCCCCAAGAAAGAAGCCACACCTGAAAGCTGTCTAATGTGCGATGTCAAATGTGTTAAACTGACTAAGGGGGCAGCTTAACAGGTTTGGTCCCTGTTTTGGCCCTTCATATACATGTATTAATGACTTATTCCCCACTGGAGTGCTATGGCAAAGGGTCATAGAATACAGATTTAAAATAAATGGACTGGAGAAGGCTTACGCTGAATGCCAGATGAAATTAACAGACATAAATTTAAAGCCCTATGTGTAACTTATAAAGCAAAAATACCTACATGACTTCAGGATAGAGAGTGGCTGAGAAGTAGATGATGGGATGAGGTCTGGGTGTCTGAGATGCCCACCCATTCAAGCTGAAGTGACTAAAGCATCATCCAGTAGCTAACAAAAGAGCTATTGCAACTATGACTGCACCTAACAGTAAGGATAATGATAATGGGGGACACATGTTGAGTGTTTACACGGGTTCCCCATGCTATCTCATTTCTGGGACGTGATCGCGTGACAGGCTCCCAACCCGGGGCAGTGCTGGTGCCGTGGCCGCCTGTGCCATCTGATTGTGTTGGGGTGTTGTTTTCAATGCTGAGGCTCTGTGGTGTAGGAGAGTAACAAACCGTAGTGTGTGCAGAACAGGACAACCAAGATGGGAAAGTCTGAAAACCAGACTCCTCAGGAAGGGCAGAGGTAGCTGACAGCGCGTGGCCCAGAGGAGGCACAACAAAATGGTAGTGGGAGAGGGAGGAGGAGTAAATGAGTGGCTAAGACTTCTGCTCTGACTGCCTGCCTCAAATCTGTGTGCTGCCACTTGTAAATTGTGTGACTTTGGGCAAGTTATGTAACCACCTCTGTGCCTCAGTTTCCCCAAATGTAAATGGTGGTAGTCATCGTAACGAACTTGTAAGATGATTATGAAGGTAATGAGTGTGTGTAAACTCTTACCTGGCAGATGGCTGTGCTTACTACATATGCTGCTGTGATTGTCATCTTGTATCTGGAGAGCTGTGCCCACCGACAAAGGGAAAGCCATTCTGTCTGGCTTCAGAAGGAACAATAGGACCCATAGGGGAGAGATTTTTCAAATGATCAGAACTTCCCAATGAAGAAATGAGTTCCCAATCCCCAGATAACCTCATTCTATTCCATTTTTTAGTTCGTGAAAGGAGTCATAGGGATGATAAGATACCATAAATAAAGAACTTCAAGAAACCAAGAGATACGCCTATACAGATGGCAATAAGTTCTGCCTTTCTGTTCCTCCTCTGCTGATTTCTCAAAGACAGTGAGCTTTTCTTACATGCTTTTGATTTTTCCTGCCTCACAACAAGCAGGATAAAGAGCTTGGGCTTTGCAGTCAGATTCCTAATTTTGAATCCCTACTCTGTTATTTAGCAGCTGTGCAACTTCGGATAACTTAGTTCACCTCTCTGGTCAAGGATTTTCCTTCTGTAAATGAAGTAAACTACCTACAATCCTGAGGAACAAGGATCAGAGCTAATATAGTTTTTGCTGCATTAGTAAACATTATGCCAAACTCGGCTGAGCTTATAGCTATTTGAGACAGGCAAATTCAAGCCTTCTGGCCTTTTGTACCTGGCACGGCATGCGGGTGGTGGAGGTTGGACAGAGAAACTCTGCTACATCAGCAAGCACATATGCCAAAATTGCACTTACGATACAGACACTGGAGACAGGCAAATTCTGAAAGCCTTCCAAATCTTAAAGTCTTGTACTTACCACAGAAGTATAAAATCAAAGGGAGTAAAATAAAATTTTTCTGTCATTTGTTGAGAATCTACTATGTGTTAAGTTCTGGACTCAGTGTCCCATCAAATCTTTGCAATGGTTAAGAAGGGGCAGAATTGATGATAATGAGGTTAGACTAGAAAACAGGTTTGCAATTGTCTTGTGAACCATCCCTAAAGGCCCTTTAGATTTTCGCAGGATCCCTGGAGCCTCTGTCTTCCCCAGAGCTGATCAGGATGGCATCTCGCATCTCACTACAGTGGCCAAAGCTTTGAACTAGAGCTACTTTGCTCAAGATTCAGCTTCTGACAGGGGCAGGCTGGTGGCTGAGGGCCTGTCACATCCTTCATGAGAGCCCCCTCCCCACCCCACACACACATATATACACACAGCCCCTTGGGGTTAGATATGCCGAGGACACTAACAGGTGACCTTTTCTCTCTGCCCCACAGTGTGATGGGGTTGGGGTGGACCTGAGCAACATCTTCCTTGAAGGCATTGCCATTCTCAACATTCCCAGCATGTACGGTGGCACCAATCTCTGGGGAGAAACCAAGAAGAACCGGGCCGTGATCCGGGAAAGCAGGAAGGTCGTCACTGACCCCAAGGAACTGAAATTCTGCGTCCAAGGTAAGCCAGGCATGAGGAAAATCACTGTAAGTCAGCGCCCTGGTGGGAGGAGCATTTGGGGGGGGTGTTGGCAAACTGCATCAGATTCTACAGCCTGACAAGGACCCATTGTCCTGGGGGTACACTGACAAATTGTCCCTGATGTTGCGAAACTTACGACCTAACTGAGAAAAGAAAATCAACAATAAGGGAGCCCTAAATGATAGTCAGTAGTCAAACTGTGGGACTCCATGAGGTCAGGAGTCAAATGCCGCTCCTGTCAAGGTTACCAGTGTCCTCCAGTAAAGCCAATAGACAGTTCTCAACCTTGATCTCACTTCACCTGTCAGCAGCATTTGGCCCAACTGATCACTCCCTCTTCCTGGAAATACTGTTCGCTTGGCTGCTAGGTCTCCACGAGTCCCTGGTCTTCCTCCTACTCCCTGGGGCGTCTTCTCACTCTCTTTTGTTGATTCCTCATCTCTCTAAACTCCTTGCTGGTGGGTCCCTAGGCAAGGATCGGGACCCTCTTCTCTTTTCTGTCTGCACTGACTTTCTTGATGACCTCATCCAGTCATGAGACTTTATTTAAATACGGAGTATTGATGACTCAGCATGTCCAAAACTGAACTCCTGCCGTCGCTCCGGAAACCTCGCCACCTGTAGCCTTCTCCATCTCAGCTGATGATTCCAACCTTCCCCGGCTTGAGGCAAAACACTTGGCATGATCCTTGGCTCCTCCCTTGTCGCACATCTCATATCTAATCCATCACAAAATCTGTTAACTCTACTTTTAAAAAACATCCAGGACCCAATCACTTCCTACCACTGCATTCCTGACCCCTTCATCTGAGCTACTGTCCTCTGCTCCCTGGATTCCTACAGATCCTCCTAACTGGAGTCCCTGCTTCTACTTCTGCCCTGTACCGTCTATGCTCACCACTGCATCCGCGTACACCTGGGAAAATATGTCAGACTAGGCCACTGTCCTGCTCAAAATCCTTCACTGGCTCAGAGATCTTCACGTGGCCTTAGAGGGCCACAGAAGCCTTCCATTACCTCTGAGACTTTATCTTCTACTTCTTGCTGATTCCCTCTGCTCTGCCACCCTGCTCCTCCAATACAGAAAGCTGTTTCCATAGACCCTCTCTTCTTTCTGCCTGGAACAACTGGATAGGGTGCCTTAGAGGCCATCAGGTGGGCCTTTCCCTTTTAACCCCACAGGGCATATTCTGAAAGAACCCTTAAAACCACCTCCAGTCCTACATGTTCCCAGCCATTTCCACCAATGAACCAAGTGGGGACTCAGTCAGAGTTCCTGGTAGCTCTGATTCCTCTTTGAGTGGACAAATGACCCCCGCTGACCCTCAGGGGCTCTCAATAGACTGGTCAGCTGGGCGAGAAAAGCCGGGTCTGGGGCATTGGCAAAGACACCATACTAAGAGGCAGGAGACAGGGTTGGAGTCCAAGTGCTGGCATGACCTACTTTTTGGCATCTCAGTTTTCTTTGCCATAAAACCAGCATCTCGTGTAAAATTGTGAAGCTGAATGGATGGGGTTAAATGGCATCATCAGTTCTTAAACCAGGCCTCAAACTTTCATTTGTTGAAGATGAAGGTTCCTGGGCCCTCACCCAGATCTACCTAATCAATCTCTGGGTTGGTTCCTGGGACTCTAAATTGGTAATGAGCTCCCCAGACAACTCTGATGGACTGCCAGGTTTAAGAAGCACTGACAGACAAGTGTCTGTGAATCTGGGTCTGTGTTCTTTGATGTCCCAGACTGTTCGTGCTAAGATTGGATGTGATCCCACAGTTGAAGGAGACAAACTTGGCTGACTATCAAAGAGAGGGGTTACTTGCTTATTTCAGACCCATCTGTTAGATTGTTATATTCCAAGGTGAGGTCATCAAGAGGGTTTGTCTCCACACCTCTGTCCTTTAAGACAGGACTTGGGAATTTTTATTTCTCTGTTGCCCTCTTAAGTCCCCTTTATTTCACACAATAAACTTTCCAATTTGTATAAATTATTAAACTGAATAATGGGTTCCTCCTTCCTCCCTTGACAGGGGAAGCAGAGGGTGGGGGAAGCACTGGAGGTCATAGAAAGTTTGTGCAGATTTTCCCACCCTGGTGCTCCGACCACAACCCCCACTCTGGCATCCAGCCCCATCAGAACAGAAGCAGGGTAGGCTCCTCCCCCGCCCTCCACCCGGGGCTTGGGGAAGCTCTTGCTGAGGACCTGCTCTAGTTTGGACTCAGGGGCAATCTTCATCTTCCCCTTCAAGCAAGGATGATGTGTCTGCTGATCGCTCTTGGCCATCATGTACCGGAACTCTCTTCCCCAAATCCCCCTTTCCCACCCCAAGAATGTGCTTTCAGAGCTAAAAATGAAGCTACTTCCTGTTCTTTAGATGAGGACATGAGCTGATCAGAGCAGAGGCCAACGAGGGGGCCTGGCTTCTGGACTTTACAGAAACACCAACACTGAGCTTTTTTTTTGAAAGGGCCATGATCTCATTTAAGTTGAGATGTTAATGGGGAAAAGCTAGAGACAACCTATCTTAGCAAAAGCATTGCCCTAGGTGCCAAGAGTCCTGGGTTCCAGTCCAGATGCTGCTTCTCACTAGCAACATTGGGCAAGTCCTTTCAGTTGGGGTTTCAGTTTTCCTTATCTGTAAAACAGGCAAATCATAGAGGTTCCTATAAATCATAGGTTCCTCCTGGCTCCACAAAATTAAGGCATGGCCAGGTTTTGGTCTAGGTGGACTCCTTGAACAGAATTATATGACGGGTTTCTTTCTTCTTTCAGTGTTTTTTGTCCCACAGTTTATTGGCCAGCAGCTGAAAAGTCAGGGATCTCTGTCTGCAGGGCCTTTGTTTGTTGGGATTCTTTATTCTGGCAATTTCAGTGGGATTGGAGGTGAGGGAGAAGTCAGTAGAGAGTAGTGGGAAGGAAGTGACTTATCATGAAAAGTGTTAGAGGAAATGACAATAGAAGGGGTTACTTTCAAATCTCTCTCATCACAAATCTGTCTTCTTCTTGCAAAAGCAATCCAAGAAAGGTTGTTCAAGATTACCATAGAATGAGTTCTATAAAAACACTGGCTGATTAGAAAGCAATAAGGGGTACTGGGTAAAGCACCAAGCTTACAGTTGAATGACACGGGTTTAAATTTAGGCTTTACACTTCCTAGTTTTGCAAACTTTGGGAAATTACACAAACTCCCTAAGTCCCAGCTTCCTCATCTGGAAAATGGGCATAATAATACCTAGCTTGTTACAAAGTTGATTCATGTGAAAGTGCCTGGAACATAGCATAAACTCAAACTTTTTAAATATTTAGATTTACACCATCAATTGTACTACTACTCTCTCCCTTCCTAGATCTTTCAGATTCCAAGGATGGAGTCTGGGTGTTATTCGCCTCTGAATCCCCAGTACACAGTCCAGTGTAGTTAGTCAAACAAAAAGGTTGTTGGATCAATGAGAAGTACATGGGCATTGATTCTTTTTAGCTTTTATAACACCAATGAGAATAGTGTCTCTTGTATTTATATTCCATTTTGGCTTGCAAATAGTTTTGCATGTATTAACTTAATGTGATCCTAACCAAAAACCCATGAGCAAGGTTATATCTCCTCCCCTCCATATCACTGTTGCATAGTTGGGGAAAATAGAGCTCCAGGTGGGTAGGACTTAAAGAATTTATGTCCAGTGGTGGCATCAGAACCAAGTCCATGATTCCTGACCCAGCCCCAAGAGGCTAGTGTCCAATTAGAAAATTTATCTAAGGTCCTACTGTGTGTATTGCACAAACCAGGCACTCATGAAACAGGAAACATCTATGACCCAGTCCAAGGAAAGGCTCTGGATATCCTTGCTGAAATTCTGCTCCCCCTGCAGGGCCTGCCCCAAGGTTCACCTCCTTCCTGGAGCCTATTGTGGTACCTCTGGAAATGAGCCCAGCCTCTGAATTCCGAGAGCACTTCATTTTGCCCTGTCTTGCAGTACAGTGATTATAGATTGCCTTGTTTCATGGGCATGTACATCCACATTGTCTTTCTCCTGCCAGTATTTGGAAAATGGGGAGCATGTGTTCTTTATCTTGGTGTCCTTTCCAAGCCTAAAATTCTACCTGGCTCACATTGTTCTATGGAAATGTTTGTTGGAGGAAGGGACAGAGGGGGAAGGACTCTTGCCTTTGGTCTGCCGGCACAGTGGACGGTAGATTCTGGAGCTGGACAGAAACAGGCATTTAGTGAAAAATCTTGGGGGAAAAAAAAAGCCTTATGAAGAGTTACATGTACTGTGAGACTGAGAATTTGGTTTCATCAAACAATTAGAAACTTTTTGATAAGTAAGATATGCCACTATCTTCAAATAAGGAATTGAAATATAGCTTAGAGGACTTGTAATTCAGAGTCAGCATGGAGTAAGGGACTAGACATTGAACTATAAGAAGAGTCAGGTATTCCCCTCACCAGCCAGGTGACATTGGTTGGGTCACTGAGCCTCTCCAAGGCTCCATTTCAACCCTTACAAAATGGAAACAATTATAGTCTCTCTCCCTCAGCATTGTTTTGAGGGTTAAAGGAGATTATCCACGTAGAACATTTAGCAGAGTGCCTGGTGTTAGCAGAGAACACGGTGAGCACTTGATCCATAGTAATCAGAATTATTGTTAAGCGGTGATTGGAATGTGGTATTTAGTATATGATAAGAAAGGGGCCAAATTTAGAATTTCACTATCTTGTCCTCTGCTTCAGGAATTTGGTTTAGATAAACTTTAAGTCACCTGTAGCTCTAACACCGTATAACTCTAACGTTCTTTGTTGGCACTGTGCTTAAATGTATGTGGCTGTGGCTGCCGGTGTGGGGTTACACCCGAGCTGGCTGTCCAGTGAAGTAAGGGGAGGGTAAAGGGTGCCCAGTCTTGCCAGGAAACCAGGTGAAGCACCCAGGGCAGGGCACAAAGCTGGATCTATCCCCACAGGGCTAGCGAGTGGAGCCTGAAAAGCTCTGCCATTGTTTCCCTCTGGCTCTAGCCTACATATGAATGCAGACTTCCTGCACATTTTCCCAAACTCTTCACTCAGCCTCATTTCTGCCCCAATCCAGCCTTCAGCCTTGAGCCAGGAACAGCCTTGCGGCTGCGTCACCCACACCTGGCCCCCTCCAGCTATCTATTTTAAAGCAACGTTCCTCTCAGAGAGCTAAAATGTCCCCAGACTCTCTCTAGATAATAATTTTTGCACTTCCTGGTAAACAAAGATAGGGAGCAGACACCATCAGTGGAATACATACTTCAGGCAGGAATTAAGTCGATTTCCTAGCAATAGGGACAGGCTTTCTGTCATTATTCAACACACTCGCAAAGCACCTACCAAGTGCCAGCTACCAGGGAACAGCCATGAGCAAAAACAGACATAGTCCTTGTAGCCATTAGGGCATGTGGGAGCCAGGCCTCAATAACATAATCCCACAGATAGGTACAGAGTTAGGATCTGTGATAAATGCGAAGAAGGATAAGGCTACCCAGGACCCCAGCAATGCCAGCTGGCCAGTTGGTAGCTCACAGGTATGCCTTGCTAGCCTGGTACTCAAACCGGCTGAGCAAGTAGGCATTCACACGGGCACCATTCTGGCAAATGCATACAGTCATCAATCCTGCCTCCCAGATGCCAAGGTCTTGCCTGGGAAGGGGAAAATCCTCCCACTGCAAAATCACCTAACTCCATTACTTTGCAGGCACATGAGGTCCAGTCTACTCACACACGGTGCCCATGTAGATTTTTGTTAATTGTACAGACCATACCTTGAATCTCAAAGCAAGAGAACAAGACACCAGCCCCAGCCGTCTGAGTCACACTCCCATGGTGGGAGCTAGAGCTCAGATGAGACAAAGTGATCGCGACACATGAGTTCATTGCTTTTCAGGGCTTTCGTTTCATTCACGTGAAACCCTAACACAAAGTGGCCTGTCGGATTCAGGAGCTGTCCAGGGTTTAGGTTCCCAATTTTCCCATTTGGTGATCTGACCGGTCAGCCACTTATGCTCACTAGGGTCGAGAGGAAATAGAAGTGCTCCTAAAAAGTATGCATTTCACAGAGGTCTCTCTGGCCAAGGTCTCTCCTGGGGGCTGAGACAGAGCAATGCGAGTGACCCCTGAGGAGCCTGGGGGTGCGGGCAGTGGTACTCCCCTCAGCACTGGAAAGTAACCATGGCAACGAACCTGTCATCCCTCTTAAAACAGTTTTCGGCCTAGAGACTCCACTTTGCTTTTCAGAGGAAATCACAGCTGTCATTTAGTGCTTCAAGGAATCAACATGCCCTGAATGAGTCCTATCTCTCCCGCTCTTTACACACCCTCTCCCCTCTCCAAAAGCCCACTGCCCCTCCGTGTTCCCTGCTTTGTTCATGGCACCACCTGTTGCCCAGGCTAGAGACCCAGAGTCGTGCATTTTCCGCTCACAGCTGGCTTGTGGAACTTTCCTATAATTATCTCTTACATGGTGTGTCTCCCACCCAACTGTGAGCTTCTCAGCTCCAGATGTCATAGTCCCCCTCTATCCCTGTGCCTGGCATAGTCTCTGGACCTCAAAAGGGCTTATTAATAGTGGTTGACCTAAATCACCCAGGTCAGGGACACCTGGAGTGGTGAGTTAGGGAATTGTGTTTGAGTTGATCTCTTGCTTTGAGATTCAAGGTATGGTCTGTACAATTAACATCAGAAAAATGGGATTTGTGTATGTGATGCTCATGTGCCACATTCCACATTCCTGTGTCAACATCAGCCTGTACAGGAGGCCAAGAGGTCCGCCTCTTGTCCTCTTCCCTTCCCCAAGCCGCTGTCTGTTCCCAGCTGACTCTACATCAGGCAGCCACTCTCATGGCATCTGTTAGGGCTGGGACTCTGCAGGTTAGGCAAGGTACGTTTCTGCAGCTTCTGAACAAAGGCCACAAAGCCTGATTCTCAGATAGAGAGCCTGTTTCTATAGAAACTATGGTGTTTTTTACGTAGTAGCGAAATCCCAGAATCACAGTTCTCTTAGAAATGTAGAGATCGTTTTGTCCTTTAGCTAAGGAAAGTGCAAGCCAGCAAGGTGACGTGGCCAAACTCTGACTGAAGTGCAGGTCCTTTAACCCACACAGGCCAGCCCTTGGTCCACCAGCGGGTAGGCTGGCAAACTTTTTCTGTGAAGGGCCACATAGTAACTATTAAAATACTTCGGCTTTGTAGGCAGTACAGTCTCTGATGCAGTTACTCAGCTCCATCCACTTAGCAAGAAAGCAGCCATAGACAATACACAAGCAAATGAGGATGGCTGCATTCCAAAACAATTTTATTTACACAAACAAGCAACAGGCTGGATGTGGCCCTTGAGCTGTGGTTTGCGCATCTGCACTAGAACCTCATGTGGTTCACAACCAGCAGCAAGGACGTCACCTGAGAGTGTCAGAAATGTAGACTCTCAAGTTCCAGGCCAGACCTGCTGAAACCCAATCTGCATTTTAACAAGATCCCCCGGTGATCTTATATGTGCTGGAGTTTGACAAGGACTGCATTGTGGGCCTGGCTGCTCCCCCTAAGAATGCCAAGAAGAAACTTCATGGATTAGAAAAATGAGACCAGGGAGATTAACCGACCTCTCCAAGGTCACACAAATAGGTGGATCTTGGACTAGAGTCCAAGTCCTAGTATTCCAAACACTGAATTCTTTCTACACACATGAGTGCTCACCCCAGCATCTCCATTTCTGGCTGTCTCCAACCCAACTCAAATGCACTAGAAATCCAAACCAAGCAATCCTTCATTCTTAGCTCACTCCTGAGTGACACAGCCAAGCTGTGTCTCCACTCCTCCCCCACTCCCAGCCCAAGAACTGGGAGGGGCCAGCGCCTCTGGAGGCTGCTCTGCATCTACAGAGGAGAAACTCGTTCACACAGGTTTAAGCTGGAGTTAAACTCCAACATAATTCCTGCCTTAGGAGGTTTGCTGCTCAAAATAGAACCACAGAGAGAAGGAACCTTTCGTTTTTCACATGCAGAAGAAATTTCTAGACTGACTCTTTGGCAGATCCTAGATGCCTTAGATGTTTCCCTCTTGCTTGCCCCATCTTGGCCCACACACCAGCTCCTGTACCCCTGTAGCAGCTTGTCGACCATTAATGCCAGGTGCCTCCTTAGACCAGCTGGCCACACACTCTGCACAGCCTGAATGTGGGTGTTCTACTTAATCTACTTCTAACTTGTGCAAGAAGTATTTCATCTCCTTCATCAATAAATATGTATTAGGCTGTTATTTACTGAGCACTTACTTACGGGCCAAGCCTATTGCATGTTTAACTACAGACCTTCCTTGACTTTTGATGGGGTTACATCCTGATAAATCCATCATAAATTGAAAATACCGTAAATTGAAAGTTAGAAATGAAAAATGAGACCAGGGAGATTAATTCACCTAACCTACTGAACATCAAAGCTTAGCCTTGCCAACCTTATATGTGCTCAGAACACCTTCATTAGCCTACAGTTTGGAAAAACCATCAAACACAAAGCCTGTTTTATAATAAAGAGTTGACTATCTCATGTAACTTACTAAAAGTGAAAAACAGAATGGCTGTGCGCTGGTACAGAACGGTTTTAAGTTTATTGGCTATTGACCCCCGTGATCACGTGGCTGGTGGAGCTGACCTGGCCACCACCGTGCAGCATCACGAGAAGATCCTACCACATTTTGCTAGCCTGGGAAAAAATCCAAATTCAAAATTCCAAGTATAGTTTCTACTGAATGAATGTCACTTTCACACCATTGTAAAGTCAAAAATTCGTAAGTCAAACCATTGTTAAGTCAGGAACTATCTGTATTTAATCCATTTTATGGCTGAGGACACTGAGGCTGATGGGGCTAAGTGACTGGCTCAAGAATACAGACAATACAATAGAGCCTGGATTCAAACCTGCCTTCAAGGATCCACAGAGCTCCAGGTACTGGAGAGGATGCAAGCAGGACTGCAATGTGGTCCAGACCTCTAGTCCTTCCCTGTCTACATATGAGAATGTGTAGAACAATCCTGTTAACACTGGCATGAGACGCAAGTACCCTGGAATGGCAGAGAGTATGACAAGGTGAAGGCAAGAAAAGGAGGAGCTTTCCTTGGGAACCGAATCCCCAGCTGCCCCTAGGAGGTGATCAGTAATATGTGGTGTATGACTGAAAGAATAAATGAACAAGACAGAATGAATGTGTGGTGGTTTGAAGCCGGTAAGGACTTGACACTGAGTAAGAGAAGGGGAACATGGACTAGAGCACTAGCACACAGAAGTAGCCAAAGGGAAGGCTGGAAAGATAGAGACCCTTGAGTAACATGCCACGGAGTTTATTCATGGTCCTTTAACTAATAGGACATGAATGTTTTTCAGCAGAAACCATAGGATGTGGGAGTAACGTGCAGTTTGGATTAGAAGAAAGGGAAAGGAATGGGCGGCAAGGAGACCAGTTAGGAGACTAATGCAGAACACAAGCTTACAGCACTCAGGCCTTGAATTGACAGTCGGTGGCCCAAAAGGTGCAACAGACACAAGCCAACAGGAAGTAGGGAATAGACAAAGGGGATGCTGCTGCCACGTGGTGATTCCTCCCTCTCCCCAGACTACCCAACAGGATCCCAGCTTCTTCTACCCACAAGCATAGCCTTCTGCCTGCCTCCACACCCAAACCCCTCCCCACCACCAGCGGCTTCTGTTGGCAGAACGGATGCCTTAAGCAGGGACCTATGTATTTTCCACCTGCAGTGTGCTGCCAGCACCCATCTCTTCCCATTTTCAGGCCAATTTGTCCAATACTTGTTAAACATCTGTGTGAATTATTCTGAAATATTTTACACTCATCATCTCATTTTAATGCCCTACAGCACCCTTGAGAGACACTTTCTAATTAGAAAAAAAAGGCCCAGGGAGGTTAATTGATTTGTCCAAGGCACACTAATTCGTGGATTGGGGACTAGAGCCAAGTCCTAGTATCCCAAACACAGCATTCCTTCCATGCACAGCACGATACCCTCCCCTACATCCCTATTTCCGGCCAATCCTGAACCGTAACTAGAAAAAAATCCCTCCGGATCACAACTCTCCTCTAGTTTTGACTTTCTGGGTCAGGTGGGTATTGTGTGTATCTCTGAGCTGTAATTAGTTGTGTTGGTGTAGATGTCTGCAGTGTACCTTATATGTGTCACATCTGAGAATATGGCTTGAATTGAGCTGGAAAAAAACCTCACCACCAATTGATGCATTTTATTACATACACTGTACCTGGAATTGAAGCTTCTTCAGCTCAGTGGGCAAAGTAATGCCAGATAATACACCAACTAGTACTGTACCTTCAGGCCAAGAAACTCAGAATTCCATTTAATAAGACTGTGTTCCTAAGAAGTCCCTTCTGAGAGTTGAGAAGAGGCTCACTGCTCACCTCCCTGCCCTCAGATGCCCTGTCACTCTAAGATACTTTGTCTCTGCCCCGAGGCCTTTATTCAGAGATTATTTTTGGAGTCAGACAGGCCTAGGTTTAAACTCCAGCTTTACCATGTACCAGCATTGTAACATTAGGCAAGTTCTTCAACCTCTCTGAGCCTCAACTTTTTAAAGTATTGGGATAATTGTTTAGTATCAGAGTTGCCACAAGGATCAAAAGGCCTTGCCTAGAGTCATGCCCAGTAATGGTGTCCTCACTGGGACCACCAAGTCAAGATTCCCTATACCCCCTGCCTCCCAGGCCTTATAAGACCTTCTCGCCCTGGGTTTTTCTTTAGAGGTGTGATGATGTCAGACCCTCACTTCAGAGCCATTTCCAGGGGATCACTTCTTTCTAAGAGATTCCCCAGCACACCAGTCTGCCAGCACACTGCCTCTCCCCTGGGAAGCAACCGACCCTCAGCATAGAGAGGATCAGAAGGCCCCGTCCCCACGGGACAGCTTTCATCTGAGCACTGCCAACCAGGACGAGAAAGCCATACAGAGAAGGGCCTGCTCTTCCCTCTGCTCCGCCACACAGGCAGGCTTTCAGGAACCAGTGACAATGGCCACTGTGAGCCGGCACTTGCTCTTCCCCTTGCCTCAGCGTACAGTAGCGCAGAACATCCTGTCTTCTTCTAGTGGGAGGAGCAGTGAGGACTGCTGACAATCTGCTCTTGATCCAGTCAGGAAAGCCAGCCGCCACCTTTGTGGAAGAGCTCAGATAGTCTTTAGGGGATACATTGTCCCCACCTCCAGTCAGGTAAAATGGGGGACTCAAGGAGGGAAGTGACTTGCCCAAGGTCACCCAACTAGACAGACAGAGCAGAGACAAAAATCCCCTACCTGCTGGACAACACATTCACTCTCCCTCTGACCCTGCAGCCCCTCTCCTCACGAAGTGGTGGCTCAGAGATGCTTCTCCTCCCTACATGTTTCCATCTGGATGATCCGGAGTCAAAGACCATGCCATATCCTCTGGCCAGTTTATGCCCTGATGGAGCATTACAGGTGCCCAGGAGTAGAAGAAATCTGCAGGCTAGTGTGATGAAGGCAGGGCACCAAGGAAGTCCCCTCAGAGTGGGTACCCAGCTGGGCCAGGGCTGCCAAACCATGCCTGAAAGATCTCCAGATCCTGCTCTGCAAGGAGGCTTGCCCAGCCCAGGAACAAGGGAAGGCAGCATGGATCCTATGGGATTGTGTAACGACACACACATACATACATACACACCCAGGCACACAAATGCAGGGGAAAGAAAGGAACTAAAGGAATCCATCTCCACACAAAAAGCTGAGTGTCCTCCCTTCTTTAGAGTGAACGAGGCAGAAATGGGGATGCTTTACCTTCCAGGAGGGGCACTTACCCTTAAAATCTCAAGGTCACGGCATCTCAGTGCTTCCTGGTAACTCTGCTTTTCTCTTCCTCAGCACCCTGTTCTTCCCTCGCTTCTCCTCCCTCTTTTCTCACCCATCTCCTCCTCCTCCTCTCCTTTGTCCCCCTCCTGCACTGCCTTCCCTGGGTGGCATTCATTACCATCTGCCCAAGGCCATGTACTTACCATGTAGCAAAGCCAGAATTTCCTGGGGACGTCCCTGTGTAAGGAAACAAAGTCACAGGAACAGCCAGGGTCCTGAGGGCCTCTGGGTGCTTTCTGCGCAGGGCAGGTGATGGCTTCCCCTGTAACCCGCACAGCAACCCTGCCAGTGAGTTATTAGATCTGCATCTCCCAGGTGAGGGGCAGACTCAGAAAAGCTCCATGACTTCTCCAACGTGATAGACCTAGTGGGTGCTGAGCGACAGTCCATCCAAAGCCTGCGCCCTGTGCTTCACAACTCGTCTCAGGAGCGCTTTCCTCTGGTGGGGCTTACACAGTGCCAGGGAATGAGCCCTCCTGTCTGTGTGGTGTGCCGGCACGGGGCCCTCTGCCTCTGCCCTGTGACTGAGTCAGGATCTCTAAGGAAAGCACTGGTCACAGATTCTTCTTCAGGCTCATTATGGATGGGCTACCTGAGGGCTGGGTGCTCTGAGAGGCCAGGTGGGAACGAGGAGGGGTGGAGATCCTATCTGTCCAGCGCTGAAGAACAGGCAAGGATCTCCTGGGGTTCTCTCCATCTCCCCACCCCCAGGATATTTTCAGGCTGCTATGCTTCTGAGCCAGCTTTGAAGCTCTTCAGCCAGGAGCAGTCTTTCATCTGCACAGATCTGACCCAGTGGGAAGCTTAGGTGAGCTGATCAGTGCCAGGCTTTGTTGGGCTCTGGGAGCCTGAGCTGCTAAGGGCACGTGGTCCATCTCCATGGAAATTTGGAGGCAGCAGAGGAGCCCAAGCTGACGCCTGCCACAGCTTTGGCGGGCCAAGTCTGAGAGAGGCCTGCCAGCTACCACTCACCTGTCTAGACTGTGGGGACTGAACCTGGCCTCACCACAAGGCAGAGCTGGGCTTGCATCCTTTCTCTCAGAAAGGGTAAAAGGACCCGCCTCTCCCAAAGCCTATCAGCTTCTCTATACTCAGAGGTAAGGGACGTTTCTAATTGCTGTTTACAAAGTACCTTCACATTCTTTATCTTTTTTGTCCTCAAAATAATTCATGAAGTAGGTTTTATTATTGTCCCTGTCATGGGCAGGGATATAGGGGGAATTTTGTCCCCTCCCCCCTCCCCACCCCAATTCATATGTTGAAGCCCTAACCCCCAGTACCTCAGAATGTGACTGTATTTGGAGATCAGGCCTTTGAAGAGGTGATTAAGGTAAATTAAGGCAGTTAGGGTGGGCCTTAATTGATTGGCATCCTCATAAGACGAAATTTGGCCACACAGGGAGAGACACCAGGGATGCATGTGCAGAGAGCAAAGACCACGTGAAGAGGCAGCGGGGGGGGGAGGGGGGGGGGCATCCATCTGCCGATGGAGGAGAGAAGCCTCAGAGGAAACCAGTTCAGCCCGCACCTTGATCTTGGCCAGCCAGCCTTCAGGACTGGGAGAAACTAAATCTGTATTGTTTAAACCACCCAGCCTGTGGCATTTTGTTACAGCAGGCCTAGCAGACAGACTCAGAGAAGACAACTAACCTACCCTGTAGGGACACAGCAATTAAGCTGTTAGCCCCGAGCTCAAGAGCTTGTGCAGAGTTTCTCAGGTTTTTTCTTGAACGCTGTGACTCCATATTTGTCTGTCAGAGGCCACTTACTAAGAAGTGACAAATTTCTTTTTGCATTTCTAATTAATCAGACACATACACCTTCCAGTAAGAGCTTCAGATCAGCATTAGCTAACTAGGGTTAACCACGGTACTGATCGGATTCCAGCCCAAACCCATGACACCTAACATCTCGGTTCCCCTGTGCTACTGTAGCCCAGGCATAGGAACAGTGCTCACAGGTTTTATTATTACACAGATGCCCTAGGGTGTAGGTCAGGCTTCCCCACCACTGTGGTGGGATGGTTCAGAAACTCTGATGTGGGTGCCATCACATAATCAGGGTTTCGACACCTCCCTGGAGGCTTGCTGATGCCCTGGGCCAGCCCTTTGCAACCCTCGGACCTAAATCCCAGAGCGCCCATGGAAGGCGGCAACAGGGTAGGGTTGGGATTGAGATTAACAAGGCATCCTGTTAGGCTAAGGATCTCCCACGTTTCCCCAGGGACCACAAATGAGGAATCCAAATCATCAATACATCCTGAGTTTTCTTGCATCTTAAATGACTGAATTTTTATTAATGTGGACCAGCAGCCAAAATGAAAATAAACATAAAAGTTGTACATTAAGGGAGAGAGGCAAAAGCTAGACTGGGTCATTGTTATCTGTTATATGCAGATTAAATCAATTCATTAAGTTCATGGAAAGCCTGTAACCCTGTTCAATCTAGGCAAGTAGTTGTTATGATTATTATTAATCATTATCTCTTTCTCCTTTTAAGTCAGACCTGTCAAGTCTTTGGCACTAAGACAAATAAGACACACGTCTTATTCAGTTTACTCAACAAACATTATTGGGAGCCTTCTATATGCCTAGGGCTGGGCTAGTTGCTAGGGATGCAAAGATAAACAAAATGAGAACACATCCCTGCCTTCAACTCTCAATGGAGTTGGGAGAGTGCGGTGCACGGGAACAATTGTGGCTGGGTGAGATCCGCTATCAGGGGAAAGACAAAGCACGGTGCCTGGGGTATCCGAGGAGCATAAGCAGCAGTCCTCCAGATGAAGAGACACCTGTGCAGGGCACAAGGCCAGATAGTGAATGACCTTGCACACCTGGCTAGGGACAGGGATGTTGTCTCTGGGCTTCCAGAGCCGCCGAAGGGTCTGAGGAAGAGAGTAGACAGATCAGATGTGCCCCTTAAAAACAAGGGCTCTGCAGCCTTTACCTGTGGTGCTCCGATCCCTCCTCCTGACAGTGGGCAGGACTAAAGAAAAGCTAAACAGGGCTGTTGAGATCAAAGAAGTGGGAAAGGGAACAGCGTCAGGGAAGAGATTAAAGAAGGAAAAGACCGACGGAGCCGGATACCCACTTCATCTAAAGTTCACCTTGATTTTTGGCCTCTGTGTGGAGATGTAAAACTCTGAAGAACATTGAAGGTTTTAAAAAATGTTAGCCCAAATATTGTGGTTTGGGGACTCTTCTACACAGCTCTAGGAAGGCAGATGAACAGGCTGTTGGGGGTTGTCAGGGTGAATGTGGCAGAAAAGGAAAGTGAAACTAATTAATATACCTTTGCGCCCACTCTGTGCCAGGTGCTTTCACTTACTGCTCTGCTATTTAATCTCCCTCTGCACTTTGAGGTCGGTAGTATTATTCCTAACTCCTAATTTTCAAGTGAAGAAGCTCTAGATTAAAGCAGTCCGGAAGTAACTTGTTTGTATTCTTCTCCATTCTAACTCCTGCATGTGTGCTGGGAAGTTTTATTGCCTACGGCTCAGAATCTCCCAGAGGGCTTGTTAGGACATGGACTGCCAGGCCTAGAGTTTCTGATTCAGTACGTCTTGGGTGCAGCCTGAAGATTTGTTGTGTTTCTAGCAAGTTCCCAGATGCTGCTGCTCCAAGATCACAGTTTGAGGGCCACGGGCCTATCCAGTAACCTAGCCTGGTGGTTCCCAAATTGTGCTGTATTTTGGAATCACCTGGCGATCTTTAAAAATAAATACTGATGCCTAGCTCCCAGGCCCACACATTCTGATTTAACTGGTGTAGGTGCATCGTTATTTGTAAAAATTCCCCAGGTACTTCTAACATGTAGCAAAGTTAAGGGACCACTGACCTAGCCTCACTTGTCCTTGACCCTAAGACTTACCACCACCCTCTTCAGCTGCCCACTGCTGGGGCTACAGGGGGAATTTGTCATCTACTAGCAGTGCTCACAGCACCTCTGTCCAGCCCTTCTGCTCCCACTGTCTCAGTACACCTGCTCTGAGAACTCATCACGTCTCTTGCTTGCCTTTTCCTTTTTCATCCAGCCCTTCATCTCTTTCCCTATTCAATAGTATGGTATAATTATTGCAACCATCCCTTGCCCACAGCCAATACACCATCCCCCTTGTTCTTTCTTTGACCATATCTACCCAAGAAAGTCTGAGGAGGAGTATCTAAATCAAACTGCACACATGGAAGTCCAAGGAGACTTCTCAAAGTTGATGATGATTGAGCTGAATTTTGATAGACAAGTAAACATGGAAGAGGGTATTTCAAGCAGGAGTACAGCATATGTAGTGGCATGAGGAGGAAAACAGCCAGGTTTACCTGGAGAACTACAAGTTGTTTTGGATATCTGGAGCAGATACTAACCTTACAGTGTCAGGAAATAAACCTTCAGGGGCAGCCTCTGGCTAGATGGGGACGGGCCTTGAGCATCAAGCCAAGGGGATTATATCATCTTTACAAGTATGAAGAGCAGGTGATAGGTTTTTTATGTGACACTTGGAAAAGCATAAAGTAGAAAATAACAGTCACCTTTTTTTCTATTCATATTCTTACATAGTTGACAGTATGCTAAATTTATATCCCACCTTCATACTTAACATCATATATATGCCTATTTATTGGTTTTGAGATTTTATAGATATTTTAATGGAAGCATAATACTCTATCCTATGGATACTTTAAAGTTATTTACTCTCATACAGGGGGAAGTCAGGGAGGGGGAAATTTCGCTGTTATTAATGATGCCACAATGTTCATGTTTGTATGAACTTAGCTTCTCTTAATGATTTCTTGTGACCAATAGTGAGAATGAAATTCATCAATCAATTTTCATGAATTAACCATGAAAGTTTTAAACAGTTACTGTCAAATTTCTTTCTAAAAAGCTTTCTGCCAGTGTACACAACCATCCTTTGAAAAGAATGCCCCTTTCATCTTCTTTTCCCAGGACTTGGTGTTACAGTTAGTGCCACTGAAGGAGTTTTGGTGTGGGGGTGACATGCAGATTTGCATTTATAAAATCACATACTGGAGTCTGAATCAAGTGGGCCAGACTGGGACTGTTCCTCCTTTGCTTCCACATTCTCCTTTTCCCATTTTCCCATTTTTAATCTTTTTTTCTTTCTTAGCATACATTGTTAACTGCATACAAGCACAAGACTTGTTACCAAGAGCAGTGCTGAAAATCTGTGGTGGTAACAAGCTTGTGGTGAGCCCAGAGACCCTATTTTCTAGTTCTGTCAAAAAAGAACCTCTGGACACTAATTCTCCATAGTTAGAAATATTTTTTTATATTTTCCAATGAAATTGTCAAGTGAGTTTACTCTTAAATTAATTTATTTCTGCATTCTGTGACTATCTAAGCCTGCCCATGACCATCCTCTCCCTGGGATGTCCTCCTCCTTCTCCTTCTTAACCTAGCAAATTACCTTGGCATTCATCCTTCGAGAACTTCTCTAAATGTCTGTGACACTTTCCTTCCATACCTTCCATCCAGACAGCATCAGTTACTCAGGCCTGCTTCCTATAGTTCAATTACAGCATTTTCTATAATTAACACTGTTTCTCCCTCTTGGCCAAGAATCTTTAGAGAGTAGAACACTTTGCATCCCCAGTTCTTAACACAGTGTCTGACACTTGGTTGCTACTCAGTAACTGTTGAAAGAATGAATGATTGAATTAATTAGTTCCTGTTTTACTAAGGTGCATGGATGAATTAATTAGTTCCTGTTTTACTAAGGTGCATGGACATTCCATCTTAAACACTAATGAGTTGAAGAGTGTAAAGACAATATGGAGATGGTATGAATTGCCAGAACCACACTCTGAATCATTGTTACCTAGGGTAAAACAGACACCTTGTATACCAGGTGTCCTGATCCTGGATTCCAAATTCTGAACATTAATTGTTCTGTATGCCTGGACATTGACTTGCACTCTGTTCTGTTTCATTTAACTCCAAATTTAATTTGTGCGTAAGTATCACTGTGCTAAAGGAAGTAAAGAGAATTAAGTGATTCCAGAATTTTCCAATGTATGTTCAAAGGAAAACTACCATGGACTGTTTATAGGTACCACACATAAGAAGAGTCTCATGGTCCAAAGTTGAATAGATTTCTTTACCTCCAAATTTCCTGGTAGGCATTCTAAAGAGTTGAAAGAAAGATCAGGTAGGCAATGTAAAGAAATAGAAGAGCAATCAAGTCTTCCTGCAGTAGTAGATTGGAGTCATCCTGCCTCTTTATGCTAGGGAAGATTCAGAGTCCAAATACAAAGGCAGAATAACAATAAGTATACCAAGATCCTGGCCCCTTCCCCTACATTTATCTCCTCAGTTCCACAGTTGCGTAAACCCCTGCCCCCAACCCACCCACCATGCTGATGAGATAATCCTTTATTACTTCTCTTCTACAGCCAGGAAGCAAAGTACTGTGTGGGAAGTGATAGCTGCAAGGTAATGTGTAGGAAGTGATAACAACTTTAGAGTTAAAGACATTCAACAGGGCAATTTGTTAAAAGACCAAGACATTGTAAAAGCTGAAACCCTTGAGTCCATTAAGTCCCCTCTCCTTAGAACATTTTGTTACCAGGGAAGGAGGGAAAGCAGTCAGAAAGCTAAGCCTGGTACAAAGAGCAACATTTTACAAGACATCTGTCTCACTGCCACTGGAGAAACCTCTAGAAAATTCTGCTCTTTTCTCCTCCTTTACTCTACCCTAGTAAACTCCCCCACCCTCCTCACCCCTAGACACACTCTATATGTTCCTCTCCTCACTTAAGCTCTTCCTCCTCCTTCCCCCTCATCTCTCTCTCATTCATACCTCACGTTGGTTTCACAGTTTAAATGACACAATAAGCTAAGACTATCCAATGGTTATTCAACACTCTTTGGTAGGAAGGGAACTAATTAAGTAAGTGACTAGAGATTTAGACATTTGTTGTTTATTGGATCCAAACATTCTCCTAAATAAACATTGGCCTTTTGTGGCTTCTCACTCCAAGTCTAAATGAGATGGAAAGTTTAAGAGACAGTATCTCTTCACAGATGTGTAAAAGAGTACCAGAGAAGGAGAATGGGAGTGTGGATGGATGTACACGGGAAAGCTACGTGCCTGTCACAGAAAGACTAATGCAATTTGTGTATCTGTTGGCAGCTAATTTCCATCAGTGATCATCAATAGGTTAGACTGCAAGATGGTGACCCATATACGGTCAGCCCAATGGTTTGTTTAACTGTCTTCCTTAGAAGTACATCCATCAAGAGAATGTTTTTTAAAAATAGTTTGTCTTCTAAACAAAAAAAAAGACAAACCCAAATATCTCCTTTCCAATCTCAACAAACTCTACTACACTAAACCAAGAGGCACCTTAGAAGACAGAAGCCATCTGTTAAATAAATAAAAGCACTAACGTAGACACAATTTTCTAGTGTGTGGATGTTAATAGGGTGTTAATGGTTAGCTACAGCCTATGAGAAAAGTACCTTTGAGTTAGTAGGCAAAGGAATGGAAGCTTTTAAAGAATCTGCCTTTTTATTCTGTTTCTGTTTTAAATAAATAAAACTTGTGTTGTAAAAGTGAGTCTTGGGCCCAGCACAAACTTGATCTGGCCATTGCTTTCACAGGAAATTGGGAAGCACAACCTAAGCCTCAGGAACTCTGAAAAAAGGACCTCTTCCAGGTGCTAAATCTGAAGTAAATGCCACCATGGGAGGCCATCGAGCCTATGTGACTTTGAGCCTAACACTCATATTTTCTGTCCATCTTTTTTTTACCGCAGACCCAGAATAATCTGGTGTAGGTGAAATATTCTTTTGCTTGGCTCAGATTAGGTACCCGGTGTCCTGAAAGAGGTCACGGATTTCCCCAGGGAGGCCCAAGGAGGTTGGGTCACCACTGGTTTACCGCAGGCCACATTTGAGGTTAATTAACCATCAGTCATTGTCAGCGCCAAGATGTTATTCAGACATTCAGCGAAGAGAAACTTGATCCAGCGATGGATAATGACCTTCATCAACATTCCTTCCAATCTTAATCCCAAACCAATGTGTCTTTAGCTTCATTGGGGGGTTGAAAATTACTTCAGAACTGGCTGGCTCATCATGTCTGTTATTCCATATGTGAAAAGGCTTTGATATGCCAACCTAATCATTGGATGCATACTGATAAATAATATTCTGAATCAAAACCTTTTTTCACTAGAACTGAGTTTCTGTTCATGAAAAGGCACATTTATTGACCTTCTGGGAAATTCCTATTCATAATGAGTCTGAAAATGCTGTTTGGTGGGAGATGAAGGGATATTGACGGCTTTCGGGTGGCCATCTAGAGACCGGGCCTTCTGGCTGAAAAGAGACATGTGTGTGCATTTCTCCTGCTTGTCTTACTCTGCAGACCTCAGTGACCAGCTCCTTGAAGTGGTGGGGCTCGAGGGAGCCATGGAGATGGGGCAGATCTACACTGGCCTGAAGAGCGCAGGCAGACGGCTGGCCCAGTGCTCCTCTGTCACCATCAGGTATGCTTTCTCGAGACCCAGCAGCCCCTGAGTCTCCCCACCTCCCTTGAGAGTCACACAGACAGCAGCTAGGAAGCCAACTTTGGATTTCAGTGCAGGGAGAGTGGGGACAGAAGCCTGATAACATTTGTAAAGAAGAATGTCTTTGGAGATCTTATCCCAAACTGGATGTAATACCACCATCCAGGACATCAACTAGAAGGTCCACTACAACCAGTTTGCTGTTCTCTTAGAATGAATTGGTGAAATTCTCTAAAAAGGAGTGGGAGAGTATGAGGTCCAGAGAACCAGAGGCCCAACTCCTTGCCTTTTTTTCTTGTTACAAGTAAAATGTTAGATGTATGCCAGAAGGCTCACTGATAAAAACCAGGCTCTCTGTTCAGCTCTGCTCTTCCTGGGATAGTGGCCTTAGAAATACTATTTCCTGTTTGCCTTTGTAGAACTAAACCATCAACATTGGCAAACCTGCTGTAACTGCCCAGGAGGACGATATTCTTCAGGGTATGGACACATAGGTCCTTGAATCTCCTTGATTCAACCACTGCAGGCTCCTGGAAGAGATGGGCTAACGGAGGGGATCCTCAGACTTCAGTTGCTTCTGTTTAATCAACGCAACTAATCAGATTCTTCTCCACCGATTATTCCAGAAGTTTTTATTCCTTTCCTTTTCCCATTCAATTTCTACAGATCAAATCTATTAGTGTGCCTAGAGGGGACCACAGTATGCAGGATTCCCAAAGCTATTTGACCACAGACCCTTTTTCTCCCAGAACCCAGAACCTCTTGGGTGAGCATCCTAAGAGCACTTTTAGGGAAACTGCTCTTGGTGCTACCCTGCATCACTCAGAAAGGGCCCCAGAGCTGGTTCCCTGATGTCTCTTAACTGAGGGTCTATCCCACTAGCTCCTGTTCTTCCTTCCTTCTCTGTGTCGTCACTCAGTTTTCTATTATTCCCCTACAGCTTCGCTCCTCTTTCTTTTCTCTCTGGGCTGTTGTGTGTGGCCCTGTTTTCCGATTAATCTCTGTACTTCCTTCCCTGTCCATTCTCCTTGATTCTAACACTGCATAGGTCCAGTCTGTTAGCACATCGAAGCCATACCTTATATATACCATGGAGAACATGACATCTTGATCCTGGAGGAATCAAACAGGCCCTGGATGAGAGACTTCTTTCTCATATCCAGTGATTGGTTTCCACATAAAAACAGAGGAGTTGAACCAGGAGTCCCATCCTCCTGGGTATGTCTCAGTGACTCTCCTCAGCCCCAAGAATCAAAATGCCACCCTCTCCTATTATTTGTTTCATTATTAGGTTTATTGTTTCTTCTTATTAAATATCCTCAGAGTCAGTTAGAGGATCATCTATATCAAAACATATCTCGCTTCCCTCATTTATAGCTTCAAAAACAGGGCAGATGGCAAACCCAGGTAAGGGCTTCCTGGCCAGTGGGTGGCAACTATCCCCTGCTTGCCCAGACCAGATGCCTCCAAAAGGACCTGCCTTTTCTCCCAAAGGCAACATAGTACAAATGCACAACACTTCTACACTTCTACCGAAGCAAGTGAGAAGACCTTGTCACTCTCCTTTTAAGAATCCATATACCAGAGAAGCCTCGGCCCAATCAAGAAAGCAACAATTTCTCCTCTCCTCTCCTCTTACCCAGGGAGACAATATTCCTGATGAGCCCATTTCTCAGCTAAGCCAGGCCCACAGTCCATGCAACCACAGAGTGTCCTGTTGTTCAAGAGATGAAAGGGGATGGCTAGGATCAAGGGCTAGGCAAGACACACTCAGACCTGAGCTGCACCTTGTATAAGGTGGAGACATTACCTCCGTGACATGATGCAACCTCTCACTCCACACAGTAACCAGGCCATAACCTTTCCCAATTCTCAGAGTCTTTGGCGTGGCCTCCAGGCCCCGCGGCTGATTGCTTGAGAGCCTGCTCAGCAGGGGTGCTGCCATGCTGGTTGGTTGCTGTTTCCCAGACTTCTAGGGACTTCATTGCTCACCCAGGGCTGTGTTCCTCAAAGTAGGAGCTGGGACAAAAGAACTACCCACGATGCTTGTGAAAATGCAGATCCCTGGGCCTGTCCCCAGACCTGCCAAGTTGGAATCCCTGACGTGCGTTCAGAAATCTGTTTGCAGCAACCTCCCCAGGAGAGTCTAAGAGAACCACTTCTAAGTGGGCAGATAAGGCCTTCCCACTTCTGTTTCCCTGACTCCCCAACTCCATGAAGCTCACTGTGTCCTCTTGGTTGTTGGGATTGCAGGACAAACAAGCTGCTGCCAATGCAAGTGGATGGAGAGCCCTGGATGCAGCCACCTTGCATGGTGAGTTATGCCAGTCTTTGAGCTGAGGATGAGCTTTATTTTGGGCCCCTTCTGGGCACTGACTTCGTATGAACTCACTGACCGTAACACTTGCAGGGCATTGGGAGATCATCTAGTGCAACCTCTCACTTTATTCATCCACCCATTCATTTACCTGCTGAGCTTTTATGGAGTACTTGGTGCCAGGCACTGGGAGGCCCCAGTTCCAGTGAGAAATAGACCCATCTGCAGAGAGTTCACAATACTAGTTGATAATTTGAGATTTCAGCTACAGTATGCTTTGAGAGCCTCAGCTTGAATCGTTGCGGTGGCAGGGAACTTACCCCACAAAAGGAAGATTGTGCTGATAAACATGTCTAATTGTTAGAAAGTATGTAGAATCCAAATCTGCACACTTACCCTAGAACTTGCACCCAGATACTGTGACCACTGGAGCTCCTGGGGAGAATTCCCACGGTGCAGAGATATACTTCATCACCGATACCCCCCACTGCAGCCCTGAGGACCGACCTAAAAATGCCACTACAAGGGAAACCACATGAATTTCCTGTTTTGTTCAGGGCATTTTCACCCAGCCCCTAGCACCATGGCTGGTTTGTATGGTTGCATGATAATGTTTGTTGAACAATGAGTGAGGGACTTAACAAATAAACAAACCAAAGCCAAGGGAACATGCCCCATTCCTACAGGTACCTTACCTATGTGAACTCTCCTTGTAGCACCACTGCAGGAGCCATTTCACCCTTCCTTCTTAGTTCCTTCTTAGTTCCATCCCAGCTAAAAACTCTATGATGAAGAGAAACCACTGTCCTCATATACACAGCCCAGGGTATTCACTGGGATATTGCATTAGTAACGTCCTCGATGCTATCATGAATGTCAAACCTTGGAAGACAAAGTAGTGTTTCGAAGCTTCTTCACTGGTGGAGTGTTCAGCCATCTCAGTAACCTACTATTCTGAGCCCTTCAGAACATCAAGTTTTCTTCTACAGAGCAAGGGCTTTCATGAGATTTCTACTGGGCCTGAATTTTAGGTGTATTTATATCACCCTTTGTTCTGTGTGACCTCTACAAATTATAAAACTGGTCCCTAGAGACAGAGACTCTAAAGATGCCGGCTTCTATAAAGGTTATCAAGTCTTACCCCCATCTTCTGGTTTCCATGAAGACTAAGAAAAAAATGAAAACACACTAGAGCGAAAACTAATAATAGCTTACCACCTTGTTAGAATTAGAAAGGATGGAGAAAATTTCTACTACTTATAACTTTGATGGAACTGAATTGAGAAAATCTATCCAAGCTCCTCCTGTCTCCTAAAAAAAGTCAGGAGAAATCAAACCCCCTCACACCTGGTTCAGTGATATCCAACAGCTCGATTGTCATTCCTCTTAATCTAAGCACTTGTTTTTGAAATAACCAAATACTCCTCCTATCTCCACTCCCCCCCTCCCACTATACCACCCTTCAGAGACTACAACTCACTATGAAAAAAATCTGTGACTCAATGATTTTATAGTATACAGTCCATGGAAATCCACATGTAGAAGTGTATTATCAGCTGTGCCTGCCATCACAAAACTGCACAGACAGGGTGGCATAAACAACAGAAATTAATTTTCTTGCGGTTCTGGCAGCTGGAAGTCCATGACTGCAGCACCAGCGAGGTTGCTTTGTGGTGAGGCCTTTCTTCCTTACTTGGAGACAGCCACCTTCTCCCTGGGTCCTTAATGGCCTTTCCCCTGCATGAGCAATCCTGTGTCTCTTCTTCCTGTATGGTCACAGTCTTATTGGATTAGGGCCCCACCCTTATGGCCTCATTTAACCTTAATTACCTCTTTACAGATCCCCTCTCCAAATACAATCACATGGGGAGTTAGGGCTTCAGCATATGAATTGGGGAGAAACACAGCTCAGTCCCTAACAGAAAGTCATTCTTAAACTTGCAAGAGTTAAAACAAAAGTACCTCTGTGGAAACATTTTCCTGAAGGCACACACCAACGAAGAAGTGATTCAGAATTAAAGGCTTAATGTCGGGGCATCACAACCCAAAAGAACTGGTAAAAACTGAAACCAGTAAATCAGAAAAAAGTAAAACAAAAACTGTTAAATACACGTGTGCAACTAAATGCAAATGACAAAAATCATTCTTTGAAAGAGGAGATGTGTAATATAAACATTAATAAGCTGGATCCCAAACCTAAAGTTATATTAACCAAGGCTGAAAGCATGTGGGAGACATGTTGAAGGAACTGTAAAAATATGCTAAATTTTTCATTGTTTTGGCTCAGTTTGATAATTAAAAAGTATAAATCAGAGGAAAATTTTAATAATTAGATAATCACTAGATAAACTGCAAACAGGGCACACACCTTTCACATCTGGGAGAATTTTTAATTTATGAACCTGTAACTGTATCAGAAGATAGAAAGCCAATCGCAAGAAAACACTTAAAACATTTCAAAGCAAGATGAAAGAGGTTAAGACAACTATAAGGACCAAAATATCCCATAAAGTCACTATTAAAAAAATAATACTCTTATAGTGAGTTAAATATTAAAATCCAATGTTATGCTTCTTATGAGAAATATATCTAAAACAAAAGGATATATGTTTCCTTTTGTTTTATCCCTTATCACCCATAAGAAAAGCAAGAAATGAAATTGTTACTTACATTAATTTTAGGCAAACTAACTTTCCAATATTCCAAAAGCATAAAGTAGAATAAAGAAGGTCACTTTTTATTTGATAAAAACTACACTCTATTATGAGGTGTAACAGTCATAAAATGTTAGGTATCTAATAACAGAATCAAAAAATATATATACTGTGAAAAACAGTATCGATACATAATTTGAGAAAAAAATAGATATATACATAGTTGACAGACAAATATTGAGATGCTTTAAAATATTCTTTTCTGCCTTTGAGGTCAAGAAGCATAAAACTTGGATGAAATTAAAACCTATAACCAAATATCTCATTTTTTTCAAGGATCCATCGACTATTTACTAACATAGATCATAAATAGTTCACAAAGAAAAAAATCTGTCTAAAATCCAGAAGCAGAAATTATAAAGATTACTTTATTTGACCACAAAAGCAAGAAAACTAGAAATTAATAGTAGAAGATTAAATGAATAAACAAATAAATCCAATCACTCGGAAAGTTTTAAATGTTCCTTAAGAACATAAGATTCAAGAGGAGACCAAAACCACTATTATTGACTAATTAAAATAATGAAAATTAAAAGTTCTAATTTAAAACTCATAGAATATAAACTAAACTGTATTTGGAAGTAAATTCAAAGTGTCGTATACTTCCATCATTTAAAAAGGAAAAAAAATGTAATGAGTAATTCCAAAATTAGGAGAACAATAATAAAACAAACAGGAGAAGAAGGAAGAAGAAAATAATGAAGATAAAAGTAGAAAACAAATATTTAAAAAGCAGGAAGATCTAGTACTAATTCCTTAAATATATGAAATGTTTGAAAACCTAATTTTAAAAAGAGAAAAACAGACTTCAGAGATATTAAAATATAAAAATATATAAGAAATGTAATAAATATAAATATGGTAATGGGTTTAATTATAAGACATTATATGACATATATAACCATCTTGATTCTAATAAATTTGAACATCTTATGAAAATCGCAGGTAACCATTAGCGAAATGGTTTCAAAGATTTACATCCAAAATGATCTTAAAACAGATGGTCTTACTGGTGAGTTCTTCCATTAGAAAGTTCTACCATTAGAAAATAAATATTTATGTAAACTCCACAGTATAAACAGAATAGAAAACTCCTCAGTCCATCTCATGAAATTGTGACAGATAGAAAAACCTAACAAAAAGTATACCTAAAAGTAGAAAACTACTGACCAATCTCAAATCTCAAATATGAAGCCAATACAAAAATTCTAATTTAAGTATTATTCAAAAGAACTGAACAATATATTAAAAGAATCATTCACTCTTCAAAAGCATCATATCAAAGGAACACAAGGAAGTCTTCTAATATTAGGTTAGTTAGAAAAATTACATGATAATATGAATACCTGACCCAAAAATATTCTGATTTTTAAAGGAAAAACTGTTAGGAAACTATGACCAGAAAAAATACTCTCTCAAAATAATAAAAAATACCTCTCTTAAAACAATAACTAATATTTTACTTACTAGTAAAACACGAGAGGAATTCTCATTAAAATCATTAAGACAAGTATGCTAATGTTGTTTTGGAGTTCTAGCCAATGCAATACACATTAAGCAGAAAAAATATATAACTGTTTGGAAGAATCAAAACTCATTATTTGCAAATACAATAATTGCATACATAGGAAGCTAATAGAATCAACTGAACACCTCATAGGTTAAATTACTTCAGTGAAGTCCTGTGGAAAGACAGACAAAAGTTAATAGCTTTTATATATACCAACAATAACCAGTCAGGAGCATATAAAAGAAAAAAGTTAAAATATCATAATAGCAATGTCATAATAGCAACAACCAAAACAAAATACTAAACTGAAAAAAAGATAAAGCAGACTGTAAGACTTAAGCAGTATTTTTAAAAGATTTGAATTTAGAAATCCCATGTTTCTAAATTGGGGTCCCCCCAAAAATCGCAATACAACTGTTTTTATAACTTGATAAAATAATGCAGTAGCTAAGGCATTTTATGAAAGAACTAGGAGGAAAGACATCCCATAAGATATTAAAATAGTCACAGAACCACAATAATTGGCACAATATTGGATAAATAAATCAATAGGGCAGAGGAGAGCCCTAAGAAATCCTAGCACACATAAAAACTAATGAAGAAAAAATGAAAGATCATAAATTAATTTGAAAAGAATGGACTGTTTAACATATGGTACCCAAAAAATTGCCAAGTTGAGGAAATGTCATTATATATACCAACCTCTCACCTCAACGTATATCCCCAAAACAAAAACAAAAACAAAAAAAACTCCAATTAAATCATGTTACTTGCTGGGGGTGGGGGGGAGGAAACAGATGACTATAATCACACACTGTTAGCATGGATTTCTAAGGAAAAAGTGATATGTTTGACAATTAACAAATGTAGCATTCTGTAAGTCAAGAATCAATACAGTTATTTGAAAACCTAAGGACAAGATGCTGGCAATAGCTGTCTCAAAGAGGAGGCTAATTCCCATAACGTATAAAGAGTTCTTGGAAGCCAGCAGGAAAAAATACTAACAATGCAACAGTGAGCAGACAATTTACAGAAGAAATGGTGTGGGCTAATAAAGCTGTGAAAGAATATTTAATACCACAAGTTGAGAAAAAAGCGGGGAAAGAATTTCAAAGTAAAATAGTGAGAAAGCCATGCCGTGTTTAAGTTATCAAATTGGCATAATTTGTTTTTCTTTTTATGCTAACAACATATTCATTGCTGTCAAGGGTGTGGTGAAGCCGGCATACTCAGTGAGGCAAGAGTATAAACTGGTACAGCTGTTCTGGAAAGCATCTGGAGCCATGTATCAAAAAGAACTTTACAAATATTAATATACACTGATCCAGTGCATTTAACCTTTAAAATTTTGTCATAATACTTCTAGGAAATTCTTCTAAGTAAAATACAGGTATGAGAAATATAGAGACTGGTGTATAAGAATGTGAATTTCTATATTATTGATAAGAGCAAAAAAATGAGCGAAAACTCAACATTTAGAGAAAGGGTTTAATAACTGTAAGATTCATCAAATGGAATAATGTTCAGCCATTGAAAGTCATATTTAATGAATATTTAATGACATCAGAAATGCTTGTAAAATAATGTTAAATGAAAACAGCAGATTAAGAAGCTGCTTTCAAGTTTATTAAAAACATAAGTAGAGAAACAAAAAGCTAACATCAATTACCTCTGGGTGATTTTGAAATTTTCCTGTATTTTCTAAATTCTCAGAAATGAGTATGTGTTTGTTTATGCATATAAACATATGTATATAAAATACATATTACTAAGAAAACTTGCCTCGTGCTTGCAGCATTGTATGACTTCTCATGCTTTGCCATTAGGCGGCATAATTTGAGCCTTGAAATTAAGAATCTTCTCCCAGAGTAAGCTAATAGCAGGGTCTCAAAGTTGAAAAGGATTTTAGTTATCTAGTCCAGTGATTCCCAAACTTGAGTAGGCATCCAAATAACCTGACAGGCTTTTAAAACAGAGCCGGCTAGGTTTCTGTTTCAGTAGGTCTGGATGCCTGAGAATTTGCATCTGACAAGTTCCCAGGACATGTTGATGCTGCTGGTCCAGGGACCATACTTGGAGAACTAGTAATGTAGTCAAACCTCCCAATTTATCAATAAAGCCCAGACTTCTCCTCCTCCCCCAGCAAAAATGTTTGCTGTTTGTCCAGCTATATTTGCAAGCCTCTGATGGTAGGAAACACTCTCATGAAGCAGGGCCTCCTTAGAAGTTGCAGAACCCAGAAATAACTTCAGACCAGAAAGATCATGCAAGCCCCTTTTTGCTCCCCTAGACTAACGTTAAGCAGAAATATTTCCTTAACTTTTTTTTTTTAATATCACAGAGACTAGTTGAGGCCTTTTGGGTTTGTGCTTTTCTGTCTTTCTCCAGCTGAAATTGGGGAAGACTCAGATACTTCCTAGGTGATTTGGGATGGGTCCTCACTTACAGTTATTAACCATTTTGCTGACCATGATCTGAATCACTTGCCCTGAGAGAGCAAAGTTCAGGAAGGAGTCATCCGTTTATTACTTCTCTTGAAGTAATAAAAATGTGTTGATTTTCAGGAAATGGCCCCCATAACAAAAGCAAACTCCACCCCCCACTAGTGCAATTTAAAAATGTACTCCATTTTAAAGGGGAAATTACATGCTTCAGTCGTTTTGTGAATCTGAGCTATCACGCAAGAGTCTCCTGGATCAGTTCTGTTCTCCCTGTGATGGAGCACAGAACAAAGAACACGGGGCTGCTGTTCTCAGCGCTCATCAGATGTTGTAAGTGTCATGAAAGGTCTTCAAGAAAATCACAGAGATGTTAGTTAATTGCCTGACAGGCCCAATTAGCAGAGAAGTCTGAGTTCTAACTACAGAGATATAGGACGCTCTCCTTCCATCAGGAGTTGACGAGGCAGGTTTAGCCACATCTACAATGGGATTCTACACTTCTACAATGGGATTCTAACTATTTAATTCACTGACCCCTCCTAATTTGGGGGTAAGGGAGTAAAAGACTGACATCTCTTTGACTGAAAGTGAGGAAATGACCTCATTGTTTTTGCATTCAGTGTATGAACATACAGTGAGCTCTCAATTTTCTGCAGTACTAGAATCCACAAACCACATCAAAATTTCATGTTACCCAGGATCTATCCTATCAAGACCTTTGTCAAAACTGCTGAAAAACCAGAGGGGAGGGATTTGAGTTTCACTTCCTCATCTTTGCCCTGGAGGTGCTAACAAGCAATAAATTGCTCAGCTAGAGGGAGAAAAAGGAGAAGCAAGGCTCCTCTATGGTCTAAAAAAATGGGCTCCATCAGCGGGAAATGTAGGCATTGCACCACTTGGCACTCTCTGCCCCAAACATAACCATCTCCACCCAGGACGCTCTCTCCTTGCTTCCCGCTCATCAGTCACTAGTTCCACAGAGTGTACTCTGAAAGGGCAGTGGGTCAGGGAGCTCCAACGCGAATAAGACGAAGCTCTTCCCGTGAGGGGCCCACCTCTCAGGAGCGAGAGTAGGCTTACCACAAGGAAATCTCCACGGATTGCCATCATCAGATAGCACCAGGTTTCACACCACAGGTAAGTGGTGTCAGTCCCTCATCGTGAATTCTGGAACGGACATAATACCCATAATAAGGCCCATAACACAAAATGGCTCTTGCTGTATTCTTGGTTTGCTTCTCTGGTGACCACAACAGAGCAGCAGGTTTACTCCCCTGCCAGGTCTCCAGGGCGGTGGAGACCAACACAACAGTCACCCACAGCTTCCATCACCCAGGTTGTACTCATTCTCTTTTGGTCCCACCCTTGTCTTTCCGTATCCCAGGACCTTATAAATTTAAACCCGGCTTGCAGTAGACTCTCCCCTGCTCCAGCTCACCCTAACAACAGCTGTGGAATATTTTCCCTCAAACTCTTTTTTTCATCATGTTATTCTCCAGCTTAGAAACTTATCATGGTTCCCCCATTAGCTCACATTAAACCCAATCTCAGCCACTCCCTTTTAAAACCTTGCACCAGCTCACCCACCTGTATCCTGGACTTCATTTCCCATCCGGTCCCACATTTAGCCAGCTCATACCCGACGACTCCTCTTTCTCCTTTTACCAACACACTTCCTTCCATTCCTTTCAAATCTTAAAATTCTTCAATTGCCCTATTCAGGCTCTTCTCATTCCTTACCTAACTTCTTTTGGACACCACTTAGTTTATCCTATATTCATTTAAACTTGTTGATGGGCCTCTCTCTTCAAGAATTCTTCTGTTCTTTGTGACCACACCGTCATTTCCAATAATGTGGTAAAAACCCTGAGAATGAGCTCACAGATACACATTCTCCTTCTCCTCCAATGTAAGATAATAAATACTTAACTGTGGGCTTTCACTGACAGTCCGCCATTGATCTTCACAACTCCTTCAAGAGGAAAATAGGACAATACGTTATTATCCTCATCTTCTGGTTCAGCCAGCAGAGCTTTGAAGGTAAAATGATTTGTCTAAAGGCTTACAGCAAAGGAGTAGGAGTTCTGGGACCAAACCCAGGTCTTTTCAGACCCAAACCCATATCTTTGAATCCTAATTTCCTCTTGTTCCCACATTATCTTCCTATCTGAACATGTGTCATACTAGATAAATGTTGATGGATGGATCATGCAGATGGTTAAAATGGCAGTGTCACCAGGCCACATTCAATAGGAATTAAACATTTTGAAACCATGCCCTGAGGATAAGGTAGGGAAAAAGGGCAAAAATGAGAATTCACCAGTATTTCACTTCTAATTGACTGGAGAGGTTTGCAGGAGAAAATACTCATAAATCCTAAAATTTTTTTAAATGTGCTTTTAAAAGAACATTGGGTTTTCCCTAGAAGGTTAAGAAAAGAGGAACACCAAACACCAAAGGGACTCACTTGGGAACTCTCCACATGATGTTGCCCAAGTCGGAGGCCAGAAGCCTGTAGGTCAGCGTCGAGTTACTACCAGCTGACATGTTTGCACTGCCTTGGCAGGAACGGCCAGGAGCAGGAGGGACTGGGAATCTGGAGAACTGGATTCTAGCGGTTCTGCCCTTCTCTCTGTGACTCCAGGCTAATGTAAGCCTCAACAGACCTCAACAAGGCCTCCATTCCTTTATCTATCCTGCTAAGGGGTCGAATGCGATGGTCCCTGAGGTCTCCTCTGGCTGTGACATTTTGAGAGTCTATGAATAGCAAGGACACAAGACAGGTGCGAGCTGATCACCATGTGGGAAGCTCACACCTGTCTCTCCCAGTGTTTCCGCCCCTCACTTCCAGCAGTGCCAAACTCCAGGCCCCATTAGGGTCCGGTTGCCAATTTTGAAGCTGTTCAGGACAGCTGTCCTTCTGCATAGAGCTCCTTCCAACCCGAAGCAGGCCTGCCTTCCTTTCTCTGCAACTCACTCTCCCATGGGCTACTGGGATTTGCATGCCACTGATTCATTTCTGCCTCTACTTTTAGATTAAAATCACCCACAAGAACCAAGCACCCATGATGATGGGGCCTCCCCAGAAGAGCAGCTTCTTTTCACTGAGGAGGAAGAGCCGTTCAAAAGACTAAACAATGTGCCAAATGCCAGTTAAACCAACTGAGAAAACGAAAAACTGTAACACACACACACACACACACACACACATACACACACACTCACACACATTCACACTCTTCTCTAACCAGTGGAAGCAAAGCCACCCTTCAGGAAGCAACCTTCACCCTGCCATACATTCTCTCTCTTTCAGCAATGGACACACCCAACAGAGCCAGTGTCAACGGAATGTTGAATGGACTTAGGGCCCACCACAGTGTGGCTGGCTCATGCAGCAAAATCCATATTCCCAGAAGGCCTCGAGCAGGACATTCTGAGACTGAAGAAGAAATTCCCCTTTTTTCCCACCAGCCCTGCAAGTTTCCTCACAGAGGCTCACAAGGAGCAGGTTTCCTGCCTGTGGCGAGATCAGACGTGGCCCAGCAGACAACTTGCACAAAGGTCCCTCTGTACAGAGACAAATGGCCTCCGACTCTGAGCATAACCCTTGGCAGGGCTCAGCAAGTGCACGTTGGTTTCTTGGTTGTCTTCGAGCAGCAACTTCTCCCTGAACTTGCTGAGGAGGCAGAGAGGCTGTGAGAAGCTGTGTTTCCGTTCTTGGTTCTCCCCACCGTCAGTGAGCACTTGTCACTTTCCCCAAGCCTTCTCCTGGTGGCTGCGTGCTTGTTCAGAGACGGCTCCCAAAGCCCCCGAGCCGCCTGCACAGAACACCTTAGATGTGGTGTTTATTTCCTTAGTTCTGTGAACACCTGGGAGGGAGAGCAGAGAAACTGGGATTTATTTTCCAAATTGGTGTCATAATATTGTGTAAAAAGAGAAGGAAAAAAAACACCCCCAGCTTCTTTCTTTTTCAAGCCAAAGCGTGTTTCCTGTTTGAGTTCCAAGCCCTGGTGGCAGACTGTTTCTGAAGACAGAGAAGATGGGAAGAAAGGGCATCTCGCTGAGCACAGCAGGAGACAAGCCACCAGGTGATGCCCTCTGGCCTCTTGGCACCTACCACTCCCACAGTATGACTTAAAGGCCCTTCTGATGGTCTTATGTGTGTGTACATATATATGTAGCATATATATTTATATATAAATATTTATTTACTGATGGACATTTCCTGACTGGAAAAAAAAATGTAATACCGGAGCAGAAAGTGGGAAAGAAAAAGAAGGTTCTTACTCCCCCATTCTACCGTTTCATTGTCAAGACACATTTCCCCGTGGTGATCATGAGATTTAAGGGAAATGAAGTGGCTTCTTATCATAAAGAAACTGAGCATTCCTCTTCTGGATCCTCAAAACAACCATAAAAGATATCCTGGGCAGTATTTACTCTCCCATTTGTCAGATAAGGAAACTGAGTCTTGGAAAAATGAAGAGACTTACCCATGGTATCTTGGCTAATGTGGTTTGAGAATAGGGTCCAACTGAGAAGATATTTAATAGGGAAAAGAACTCACACATCTTGGAATAAGGTCATTTCTGGTCACTGAGAAATAACTCCATTTGGATCCAGATCGTCAGGGGAGAACGAATGTGCAGCCCATGTGTGGCTGGGACACGCCTACTGAGAAAATGAGGGCCTCGGGGTGCTCCACCGAGATTCTCTCTGACCTGACAGATCAGCAGATTAGACTCTCCACGTTGTGGCACGTCATGGTCGTCATAGTCTCTTAGTCTGGAAACACCTCTGGCTGTAGGGATGGCCTGAGTGGAGAGTCACAAGGGGGACCGAGGCACTTTCTGCAAGGTGCTGCCAGCCAGTACCCAGAGGGTCTCGGCACCTCTCAGTGAGCTTCATGCAGCTGGTGCTGGCATTGACCTCCTTTCCCGAGGCAAGTCTATGTAGAGCTTCATTGGTAGAAAGAAACATTTGCCTCAGCGCCTTTGCTTCCTCGGGACTTCATCCCCTCTGAGATTTTTTCCAGAGGAAACCTGGGCCCGCTTGACATTGCTCCACTGAGCTCCCACTAATCTTGCACTGGGTCAGGAGCTTTGCACAAGGAAGGGAAAATTAAGGTTGTGCGTACAAATTGATCTTAACTCTGAAGGAAGCAGTCATCTAGTACCAACTGGGATGGAGATCTAGGACCATCCTGCCCAACCGACCAGTGCAGAACACTGGGCAAGGGGAAACCCAGGCCACCTGAAGAGTATCCTGAATGATGGAATCCTTGGTGATGGACCGGCTAGCTCCAGAATGACAGCAGGTACTCTCTTGGAAGCCACTTGATTCCGAAATAAAAGCAGGTTCAAGCTTGCGGTCACTGATTTGAAGACATTTACAGAAGTTTTTGCATGTGTTTCAGCCCAAATCCCCCAAGATTGAGGCTGTTAAGACATGGCAGTAGCAACAGGTAAAACTGATTCCCAGAGATTCACAAGGCAGAGACTGGTCCCAGCCCGCTCTGCTCTAGTGCCTGGGACTTGCAGTCTTGCCTGAGAGACATGTCCCAAGTCCTCCTGAAAGCCACAGAGTATAACAAGCCAGCAGAAATGTACTTCTGATTTGGTAACCTCAGTAAGTCTAGGGTTGTTGTTTAACCTGACCTTGCAACTCATTCCCTAACTATTGTGACTGTGGTTTCTTCTCACAGAGTATCTCATCACGGTGGTCCTCACAGCAACCTCTGAGGGTGACAGAGACCGTATTATTATCCCAATCTTAATAATGAGGAAAATGAAGTTTAATGAGGTTTAGTGACTTCTCAAAGGCACACAGTTAAGCAGTGAGGGGAGAATCCAGTCCCTATCTTCATCTTCTGCTGATTCTGAGCATGCCACAGACATGTTCCCACCTGCCCCAATGGTTCTACCCCACTAGCTACAGAAAGAAGGAAGCAAGAAACCTTCAGTGCATTGTGCTGTCCCCGGGCTAATGAGCTAGGAGTGGCATCTCATATGACTTGATCTTTGTGGGTTTCCTCCAGTAAATTGAGAATGGAGATAGACTTAGTAAAATGATTATATTTTGGGTCAGAGACCAGCTCTTCTCAAGAGAGTTCTTTCCACAGATGGAAAAGATATGTTAAAATTGCCAAATAAATTAGGAAATACTTGGCAGAATCTGGAAGATCCTCCAGACTGGCATTACATAACATGCATATACATTATACATATGCACGTTATGTAAGGTGACATAGTACTTAATGTGCTGTATATATTATGTAAATTACATATTTGTGAGTAATCATGATAAATATAGAGACCCACTAATCACTTTTTTACACATCCTCAGTGACAGATTAGGAAGTCACTTTGCCAGAGAGTCTTAAAACTTACTCTCTCCTGCTGCTTTGGTTCCAATTCCTGCCAAAAATAATTGCATCAACTTTTCCCATCTCTAGCCCCCCTCCTCTTGGCCAAAACCCTCAGTTACCTCCTGTCCCAGTGAGGCTGTACCTTCCATGCAACACTCCCACAATTGGGATCCATAAAAATAGAATCACAAGCATGGGAAGGATCTATACTCCTGGATTCCTTGTCATAGGCCTACACCTCAACATTCCCAGGCAGGTGGGTACCTAATGCTAATATGAAAAGGAAAGAGGAAGAAGAGAGGGAGAAGGAGTCTACCAGCCCACCAAGGAAGGAAACTTCATAGTGTTCCTTGACCACTGCTTCCCAGATCCAGCAACAATCAGTCAGGAATTATTTCAAATGCTTGGTCTAAGTCTCCACAGTGCATCTGAAACCATAATTTCCTAAAATGTGTTTCACAATAACTGGTATCCATAAAATGCTCCATGCAAAGAGTTCTGTGACCAAGTACTAGATCCCCTTCCTGGAGATACAGAAAGAGCCTTAACTCTAAGAACGCACAGTAAATAACCATAAAGTCCTTTATCTGTCTGTCAAAATCTATAGATTAGAAACACTGCCTTAAGCCTACTATTTCTTCTTCTTCTCAGTGAAATGGGAACATACAAGTAACCATCCTCTGCAGCAATATTCCAAAAAGTACTTTTCTAAGACAAAGAGTCTCCATTCATAAGACACTCTTTTCTGATTTCCTCAATGTGATAGTTTAACTACTGCTATTGTTCCACTCTATATGTTTTCAAGCAAGAATCAAGGATCTGGATTCTTTGTCCCCTGAATGGAGAAAAATTAAGGGGAAAACATGATAGCTATCAGGGGTCAAACTTCATTTGCATAGCTCTAGAGACCAAAACCAGTCTATAGAACCCAGTTGTAGAGAGGTCAATTTTTATTCAATTTAATGACTACTCTTAAGGATGACCCAATATGGAAAGGCCCACCTTGTTGGAGAATAAACAGTCGTCACCTGCTCTTGTAGGAAAAACCTTGACTTGGTTAGGTGGGGAACAAGCAGTGGTTCGTCTGCCTTGTCCAAAAGTGTCCCTTGTTAACTGAAAGAGTGAAAAATGACTCCCAGAGAGATTTCTGGATCACTGGGTACTGACTGGTTAGACCACACTCACATGGGGCAGGATTAGCCAGAATCACTGGCACCCTCAGTGGCAACTAGTGGTGATGATCTCACTTCAGTAGCTCGGAGAATTAAAGGAATGAGTTACAGTATTGAGAACAAAAGAGACTTTGTATTTCCATTGGGATCCATATTAGTGGCTTGGAATTCTTCTACTGTCACAAATACCAGACCTGCATCTAACTTGTAATAGCAAAGAATAAGAAACTATCCCACATCTCAAATATCAATCAAGTTTGGATAAAATAAGAGCCCAATTGCATAAAATTTCACATGGGGCCATTGATTTTAGCTCACCTTGATGTTTCATCATACTGGAGGACATCTTTCAACTTTCTCTTATAAAGAGAAAACAGGGAAGGGAGATCAGAAAGGGAATTCCCATGTATTGCTAATTGGGTGCAAGGTACTGTTTCAAGGTCTCTTCCTGTGCTAACCCATTTCATCCTCGAAATGGCCTATGATATGGGCATTGTACTTGTTTCACAGATAAAGGAATTGCTGCATAGAAAGATGAAGTACATTGTCCAACATCAAACAGATAGCAAGTGGCCAGGCTAAGACTTGACATGGGTCTGTCACACATCAAAATTTATGCTTTTTCTACTATATTTTAGTGCCTCTAACATTCTCATCTGTTTCCAACCCAACTATCATCCTGTGTGTGATTACACAACATTGACAAATTGATAACCTACCTGGTCAACCTCTGGACAGCCATCTAGTCATATTCCAACTGAAGACCTTCCAGTGCTTGTTCACATTTAAACTCAACAGCCTCAGTGGACAGCTGAAACCCAAAACCTCACCCTTGCAATCGGATTGGCAGCCGTCCCTTAATCCTCAATGTTTCAGATTCTAGCTGAATGGGACTCATTTCCCAGGGCTAATAGATTTTCTGTTCAACTCTGTGAGTGGGAGAACAGCAAGAAGCCTTCTCAGACTTCAATGCCATGGTCAACAGTGACTGGCCTGCACGGGGAAGGAGGGCAAGGGTTGCTGAGGGAGCCTCCTGCAAGAAGGCTCTGAATGTGATCCTCATTAGTGATAGGCGTGGGCTGGGCCATCTGTGTTCCACAGGAGAACAGAAGGGCAGGCTGCCTTTCAGATGCCAAGAGATGCTGTCTAATAGGAAGATCCAAAGAGCTCAAAAAGCAGAGAGGCATCTTTCCTCATGGGCATTTCTGTGGGAAACCAGGGACACAGAAAACCAAGGGTTTTTGGAAATAAGCTGCTAAACTTGCCGGGCATTCTTACTCTTGTTACTACTT